>CM034081.1:18166041-18637404 GCA_019845555.1 Aristolochia fimbriata
AGCGATGACTCATTGAGTCGTTGCTGACTAGACGATGACTCACTGAGTCTATGATGCGGCGAGATGACTCACCGTGTTGACGACGCGACGAAACGGGATCCTGGCGGTGGGCTGCGTTGAGTTACTTCGAGAATTGTCGCGGCCTGTCCACGAACTTTGTTTACTGGGTCGTTGGACTCCTGGATCTGTCGAACGTGGGCCATGCACATTTTGGTGCATACAATATGTTTCTCTATTTCTTTTAGTCTGACTCTTTTTTTTAGTCGCTTTGATTTTGGATTTTTTTATTTTTATTTTGATTTTTTTTTTTTTTTTGAGGAAATTGTGTACCTTATCCGGTGTTGCTTGATAGGTTTGATGCAGATGGCGGGTTCGACTTTCTTGCGGATCCTGGACCCCAACTTGCCTCGACAGTCAGTTTCGTGCACGTGTGGAGAATCGGCACTGGGTAGTAGTGCTACTAATCTTCCCATTCCACCGAGCACGCATGACTTGTGGAGTCGGCCAGTGGTCGGCGACGATCAGCTTTGCATTCTTCCTGGCATTGGCGAGCAGCTGGCTCTGCCGTACGATACTGCCAAGGGCGAAGTGTTGTTGAGCCCTTTACATGACCCGACGAAGTACGTCATTCTGAAGCTGACAGTCAACACTCCTAGTAGTGACTGGTGGTACTTTTTGGCTCATACGGCTTTGTGAGCTCTTCCATCGTGACCTTTCTTCTTTGAATGGACGGATCTTATGTTGAGTCGTTGTCTGCAGAGTATGGCCCAAATTGGCATTTTTTACACGGTGCAGGCGTCGATGTTCGGTTACTATTGTGCCAACACCATCAAGCATGCCTTCTTAGAGCTCTGGAGCCCTCTGACGAACACCCTCTACACTCTCCAAGGGGAGTTGTCGATCTCTCTTTGGGATCTTCATCATCTATGTGGCCTCATGTCTCTAGTGCTTTTTAAGACTAAGTGGCGCCGTGTGCACAAGACTTTACGAAAGTCAATCATATGCCATTACCCAAGAGTTTGTCGTACTTATTTCTGACGTATCATCGTCTCCTGACCCAGTGCGAGACTGGCATGCCGTAGTTATTCTTCAAGGAGTGGGTCAACTTTTGGTTTTCGGCTGAAATTGGAGTTCAGCCGTCGACCGATCCCTCCTCTAATCGTCTCGCGAGTTTCGACATTTTGATGCGGGACCGAACCGCTGCCGAACGTCGAGTTTTCGAGGAGGTTGGCATTCTGGCGTCTCTTGTGGACGAGGTTTATTTGGTGGCATTCCTCACACTGTGGATTTGTAGGTGTGTTATATATGCTCCAGGTCGTGCCCATCATCCAGATGTATTTAAAGTCGGCAGCTTTATAGCGAGCAGGGCACGCGTCGGCTGGCCGGCCTTGCTCTGGCGAACTTCTACCGAGGGCTGAATTCTTTCTTTCCACACTGAGTTCCTTGGGCGTACCTGTACGCCTGGTTGGCACTCTATTTCTGTACTCACCATGCCGATGCGAGTGGTGGCAACGTCCCTCTCATGGCGTAGTGTGGGAACCCAACCGGGTCAAGATCTTTTGACGAGATACTGGGTGTGCGAGCTGTTTTGGTGTGACAACGTGAAGGTCTGGCACTTTGATCCTTTTCTCGTTCCTGGCATCCTTCTTGACACCGTTGATTGGGAGACATCACCGAAGGAGTATGAACACTTTCCTTGTATTCGATCTTGTTACTTGACGTATCGCACCGAAAATTTGTTGGCCGCGGAGCGTTACACTCCCTATCGGTTAGCTCATCAATTTGGTTTATGCAAGATTTGCCATACGTGTTTTTTTTAGATAAGCGGGTCGCAAACTCGCTTGCCGAACTGTTGGAATTCTGGCGGATGAGTGTCCACGTCCATGTGGGAGTGTCGAGGTAGTCGAGGTAGCCTGTTGTCATGGTGCCAAAGTTGACCCAGGGGTGACTTTCGCTTTTCGCCCCTCTCGGATCCAGAAGGTGGTCCCATTCTTCAAAGTATGTACCTTGCTCTTCGTTTTTTTTTTTAAGTTTTATTTATTTATTTATTATTTATTATTAATATTATTATTATTTAACTGAATGGGCGACTCACTTTTTTATTTTGGTTTCAGCGCACATGGCAGCACTTTGTTCAAGCTGCCCTGTTTGTTGATGTTCATCATGCATCGTCTCCACCTCCTGTCGAGACCACTCAGCCCACGCAGGCTGACTTGTTATGCGGCCTTGATGATGACGTCGATGAAGACAGTGACCGGGTGAACCCACGACGTAGGCGTAAGCAGCCGGCCTCGAGCAGTACCAACAAGAGGAAGGCAAGGCAAAGGTGACAGTATAGTCGCAGCTTCCTCCGATCAAGGTGGCTCTTGATCAGCCAGTTGTGCTCTTCTTGTCGGCCTCTAAGGTTTCGGGCGCGAAAAAGAAGAAGGCGGTTTCTGTGAAGGAGATTGCGAAAGTAACGAAAGTACCTCCACCGGTGGCCTTGGCTCCTACGAAACAGAAGCCTTCTGTGAAGAAGAAGCCGACACCTGAGTAGGTTGACCTCACTCCTCAAATCTCACAGAAGTGGTGCACGAGTAACCTTCCATCGTAGGCTGACTGTGCTGCGATCGTTCCTTTAGGCGCGTCCCCTTGCCAGACTCTGCCTTGCGCCTCTGCCCCTCCTTCGATGATCTCGACTCCTCTACTTTTGCTGGGCATTTCTCATGGTCTGTCGAGTGTCCAGCTGTCGGGACAACCGAACACGTCGTTGGAGGGGGTTATTGACCTTCATGCCTTGGAGCTTCCCGCTCAGTTGGACATCTCCGCGGAGGACCGTATGACTTTGGAGGATCTAGTGCAGATGGAATTTGATGGCGACTTGCCGGTGCCGGATAGAGCGACTCAGAATGTCGATGTCGTGCCTCCTAGAGACAGCCTTGTGATCATCGTCGATAGTGAGTCACCTTGTTCTGCGGAGGGAAATTTGGTATCGTCCTCCTTTGGCAAGTCGGATTTTCGCGCTTAGAGGTGTTTAGAGGTTGCCGCCGTTGGTGAGCACCTTCGGCATCTCCTGCAGAGACTTGAACAGTCAGTCCGGTTGCACATGGAGATTGCGGCAAGGGGCCAGCTCGAATCGCTATCGAGTCTCCGATACTCGTTTCCAGTAGCGACCGGGTGTTTTCCTAGGTTAGTTCCCCTTTTTTGCATGCCCTTTTTTTTATTATTTTTTTTTTTTGCTCTTTGGCGAGCTATCTTTTGGTTTTGCAGGATCCCCCGCCCAAGCCATTGGTGAGGTCGCAATTACGTTTGGAGCGCTATGCTTTGACGCAGTGGGCAGATTTCATGAAGGATGATTTGGCAAACTCGGACATGCTTGTGGTTATTAAGGATGCGCAGTTCTTCCTTGGCAAGTTGAGGGAGATGGGCTTCAACACCTCTCTGCTAGAGCAATGGCTCATTAGTGTCCAGTTAGGTGTAGCATGCCTTGAGGAATTGCGCAGTTCGTTGAAAGAGGCGCTTAGCCTGGGAGACAAGCTTGTCGCAGAGATTAAGCTCATTAAGTCTATGCAACTTGTGAAGTCTAGGCGCGATCAACGTATCGTTGACTTTGACATGGATCATACCGGTTGCGTGACTATGAAGGAATAAGATAAGAGGCTTCTCGAGAGGATTAGCCGTGTATCAGCTCGTCACAAGTCTCTAGAGATCAAGGTCGCGACCGCCTAGAAGAAGCTCGATGCCGACAAGGAGGAGGTGGCTGATCTTGAGCTCAAGCTGGAACGGCCCTGCGAGCACCTGCCTCTTCGCAAGGAAGAGGAGCAGGAGATGTCGATGCTGCGGGCCAACATTTATCAGTGGAGGAGATGAATTTCTGAGGTTACCATACCGCCACCTTGAGATCTTTTTTTTTTTGCATCCGCCCCTTTTTTGGGATGGTGTCATGTTATGTTTTTTTTTTTCAGGTCCTATTTATTTAGAGCAAGATTTTCTTCTCTCCTTTTTTCTTGCTTGCCCTCTTTATTTTTTGTTACGGTTCAAGCATGGGACTGATTGAGAAACTTACCATTAACGATTGGTAGTTCCGTGTCATCCAACTTTACGAGCTTGCATCCGCCATTTGTGTACGCTTCTTGAACAACGTAGGGACCTTCCCACTTTGGCGCGAACTTGCCCCCGATTTTGTTCGTGAATAGCATTGGTTGCCTAATAGAAAGTACCAGGTCTCCCTTTTGAAATGACCGCAGCTGAACCTTTTTGTTGAAGGCTCAAATCATTCACGATTGATAACAGTTGAACCTTTGTTGAGCCTCAAACCTTTTCTCGTGAAGTGACTCAAATTCTACGAGTCGGACTTGGGAGCATTCTTCCGTTGTCATTCCCTCCCTTACGGCACCGCGGAGTGAGGGGAGTTGAAGTTCGAGTGGCAGGACTACTTCATCGAGCTTTTTGTCGCAGTTCCGCTTGCGTCCAACTAACATTTTCTTTAGGATTTTGCAAAGTGTTTTGTTAAACGCTTCTGCGAGTCCGTTGGCCGCTGGGTTATAGGCCGAGGACGTCTTTTGTTGTATGCAAATTTTTTCGTATAACTAGTCCATAACTCGATTATGGTAGGGCGTACCGTTGTACGTCATGATGTACCGAGGAACTCCATACCGGTAGATGATTTGTTTCCAGATGAAGTCGGCGACAGTGATGGCCTTGACTTATCGAAATGTCGTGGCTTCAGCCCACTTGGAGAAGTGATCGGTGGCAGCCAAGATGTACTGCTCTTTGGAGTCGGGTTTGGGTGTCATTGGGCCAATTATGTCCATACCCCTGGCTTTGAACTGCCAGGAAGCAACCTTTGGGTGAAGCGGTTTCGGCGGCTGGTGAATGTAGTTGGCGTGGAGCTGATAGGACTTGAAGGTTTGTGCCATTTCTATGGCGTCTCAGAGCATTGACAGCCAATAGTATCCCAGCCGTTTAACTTGTGTGTGGAGCTTCAGGCTAGCCTGGTGTGTGTCGCAAGTTCCACCGTGGGTTTCTTGCAACACTCGACGACCTTCTTCTTTAGACAGGAGTCTGAGGAGAAGACCATCGTATGACCTCCGGTAGAGGATATGGGGAGTGACTCCTCTTTTTCTTCCACCTCTTCTTCTTCAACTTCTTCTTCGATTGGCGGAGCGACCACTCATCTTTTGCACATGGGGACTTGTCTTGGTCTGTTGTGGAACTGGGCCAGACTAGCGGCGATTCCAGCCGGAGTGTCAGTTGGTCCGTTCCTGGTATGCAATATGTAGTGAAGTGACGCATCTGGAATTTTGGCTAGGAGGTCGCCGGAATGCTTCCAGAATAGCACGAGTCGCTATAAAATTTGAGCTGCGGTATTTTCATTTCGACCGCCATGCCGAGGCCGAGAAGGGGTGCCTAGTACTCTGCCACACTGTTCGAGCAATTTTGTATCAGCACGAACGAGTATTGTTGAAGGTTGTCTTTCGGTGAGACAAAGAGGACCCCTGCACTGACTCCATTATGTCTGCCAGCCTCGTCGGAGTACATTTTCCATGGCAGAAGTATTTCGACAAGGAAAATTTCTTCGTTGGGAAGTTCCTCTGTCAGCTCCCATTCTACTGGTACTGGGTGATCGGCGAGGAAGTTTTCCAAGGCCTGGCCTTTGGTTGCCCTTTGCGGCACGAAGTTGATCTCGAACTCCGAGAGGAGGAGTGCCCATTTGGCCAGCCGCCTAGAGAGTATCGGCCAGGTTCGAGATGAAATGTCGAGTGTAGGCTAGGTGGCCTTGGAAGCTCTTGAGTTCCAAGATGTTTCTTGGCTTAGGCATATTTTGAGTTGCATCGATCTTAGTTTGATCGATTTTGATCCCTCAGTGGTGTACGAAGAACCCGAAGAATTTACTAGACGTAACGCTGAATTCGTATTTCAACGGGTTCATTTTGAGCTGAAACCACCGCAGCCACTCGAATAATGTTTTGAGGTCGAGGTGATGGTCGGATTGCTCCTTTGACTTGACCACCAAATCGTCGACATAACACTCGACGTGCTTGTGAAGGAAGTTATCGAAGATGTGCTGCATGGCCCTTTGATATGTTGCGGCGGTGTTCTTGAGACCGAAAGGCATGTCTTTGTAGCAGATGATGCCTTTAGATAACTGGAAAGTGGTGAGCTCTTCATCATTTGGATCCAGAGTTCGGTGATCGGGAGTGGAAAGTCGTCTTTTGGACAAGCCTTGTTCATGTCACAAAAATCGACGTAAACCTGAATTTGGCCGCTCTTCTTCTTGACCGACACGATGTTGGCGATCCTAGAAAGGTATTTGACGTCCTGGATAAGTTGGTCGTGATATGCTTGACGACTTTTTTCTCTATCACTGGGACGAGCTTTGGTCGGAAGCGTCTCTACATCTGCTTGACTAGATGAACTGCAGGGTGAAGCGCAAGTTTGTTTACAACGAATTTTGGGTCGAGACCTGGCCTCTCTGTGTAGTTCCAGGCGAAGACATTGCGGTACTCCTAGAGCAGAGAGATATACTCGACCTCCTCTTCCTTGGCTAGCGCAGCATTGCGAAAAGTCGGCCTTGACTCCTCTTCAGTTCCCTGGTTGACTTTCTTTAATTCGTCGACGGTAGCCTGACCTCCTTGATCGAACGCGGGTGGGGCGTTCTTCAGAATGAATTCCTCATCTCTTTGGTTGTCGCCATCGGCGATGGAGATGTGGTTGACAGAGGCGACATCATACACACGAGCCTTTGAGATGGCATCCTTTGTCATGTAAATGACCACTAGGGCTTCTTTCCTCTTCGGCGAACTTTGACCATCTAAAACTTGATGAACATCAGCCAATCGGCTAGTGATACGAATTGGCTTCTTTGACATGTACCCATGGCCATGCCGGCCTTGAGTAATGCGACGACCTTCCTTAATTTCTCTTGTGCTGGGTGAGAACCGGCAAAGCAACAAGTGGTTGGTCGTTCAACTGTTTCTTTGTGAAATTGCCTCCTGCCTTGGCCATCAACCAATAGGCATTTGGGTTGAAGCCTTCAGTCGTCCGGATAGTGGGCAGCTGTTCGGGGCTCGGGCACTTCTTGACGACACTTCGGTCCTCGAGCTTTGGCAACGAAGACTCCTTCTTTTAGCTGAGTTGGCTCGATATTGCAGCATACGATGAGATGGGCTTTTCCTTAGTGATTGAGGAATGTACCTGAGTACTGGTGCTTTTTTTATGGCGGTGCTGGGACGGTCGGCTTTGACGTTTCCTCCATGGCCGTCGATGGTTTGGGTGGTGCGGCCTTCAGTACCAGGTTGTATTTTGGGGTTTGCTTAGGAGGAAGGGCAATTTTGGCATTTGGATCCAAGCTAGGCTAAAATGTCGCTTTGACTGTCGGCTGCATCGTCAGGTAGAATTTTTCATAAGCAAATGAGGCTTCGGCTTCGGTGAATGGACTTTTGTCGGAATACACCGTCTTTTGCTCACCATCCTTTTAGTATTTAAAACACTGGTGGAGCGTGGATGAGACAATACCGTTAGCGTGGAGCCAGGGTCACTAAAGCCAATCAGAATACCAAATTTTTCGTCAATTTTAGACAAAATTTAAGGTTGTTCCATTTGTTCGTGAAAAACTGTACATCAACTATTTTGTGTATATTCAGAGATCGAATGGAGTTCTAGAAATTGTACCAACATACTCATAGCAAATTTACCAAATTACCTTTTTTAAATTTTGTATATTATACAGTGGACACGCATTTCACAGTCCACATACAAACTCAGTTTACAATAATAAATCTGTTTGGAGTAGAATAAAGATGAAATGTGATGCATATTTGATCTTTGCCGACTGACTTCTAAGTTCATAAGCTTCTGACCGCTCGCGTCAACGTTGAACTCTTCGTAGACGAAGAAATGTCAAACGTGATAAAAAGTGGGCAGAGTCCTCTCCGTGTTTCGCCTTTTTTTCACACTCGGGACTTCGGGGCCCGTTGCAAGTCAAGCCCTTAATTGTGCGACTTCTCTTTCTTGACTTTTCATGGCAGCTGAGCACTTGAGTTTTCCAAGATCGGGGGTTATAAACTTATAAATACTCAATTCGGCATTTCCCCAGTTCTCATCTGCAATTCCCTTTTGTTATTCATTCACAAAAGAAAAAAAAAAAAGAGAGGAAAAATGGCGGGCTTTAGTAGTACAGGGAAGAGCCTCCTGCCCATCATCACCCTGATGATCATCTTCCCGTGTTTTGCGCTGGGTCAGAACTGCGGATGCTCGGATGACCTCTGCTGCAGCCGGTGGGGTTACTGCGGCACCGGCGACGACTACTGCGGCGTCGGCTGCCAGTCGGGCCCGTGCAACACTCCGCCGCCCACCACCAACGACGTCGTCGTCTCCGACCTCGTCACCGACGCCTTCTTCGACGGGATCCTCGACCGAGCCGCCTCCGATTGCGCGGGCAAGGGCTTCTACTCCCGCGCCGCCTTCCTCGATGCCCTCAAATCCTACGATCGCTTCGGCAGGGTCGGCTCCGTCGACGACTCCAAGCGCGAGATCGCCGCCTTCTTTGCCCATGCAACCCACGAGACCGGACGTATGTGTTCCTAATATTTCCTAATATTATTCAACTCGATCGATTAATTAATCAACCGTACGTATTATTATTCTATGTAATTAATTCGTGAGTAAAAATATTTTATGGGTTTGAACAGAGTTTTGCTACATAGAAGAGATAGATGGACCTTCCAAGGATTACTGCGACGAGAGCAATACCCAGTATCCTTGTGTGGCCGGGAAAGGGTATTACGGCCGTGGGCCCATCCAACTGTCGTGGAACTTCAACTACGGGGCGGCCGGAGAGAGCATCGGATTCGACGGTCTGAACGCGCCGGAGACGGTGGCGAACGACGTGGTGGTGTCGTTCAAGGCGGCTCTCTGGTATTGGATGAGTAATTGTCATTCTCTGATAACTTCGGGGCAAGGATTTGGAGCAACGATCCGCGCCATTAATGGTCGATTGGAGTGCGATGGAGCAAACACGGCGACGGTTAACGCGCGCGTTGGCTATTACCGGACTAACTGCAATCAATTAGGTGTCTCTCCCGGCGACAACCTTACATGTTAAATTGTCTGATTACTTTTTGTATTCGATAGTTTAGGGTTTCAATAAATTTAACCAGGTATGATTCATATATAGATTAATTAATGCAAAAACATACGAGGCATATTGTTAAAATATAGAGTTATAGATTCTATAACAGAAATTCCACTTTGGGGCTTGCTTAATATATTAATTTGTAGTAGGTAAATGTAGACACCAAAATCTGATAGGCCCATCTACCATAAGCCCATTCGCCCACTGATCCTTCTTTCGACCATCGCAGGCTCACCATGGGTCTGTCTATCATTTTGAGTCATCGTATAACAGCCACTAGTACATACTTGGCTTTTGGGGATTGGCTAAGACCATCCTCAAAGACAGAAACTATCCCTATATAGATGTCACTCATTCTTTAGTCACCAAGAATCTATGGTAACTGATTATATCAATCACCATTGTATTTGCATCTATAGTTATTGATGAACAGTCCCTATTAGAACTCATTGTGAGAGACTGGTGGTCAGTCACAAATAAGTTACATATAGGGACTGATTTTTACCAATCACCACCAAGAGGTTTTATTGTGACTGGTTATATAACCTATGGTGACTGGTTGCTTCATACCAGTCACCATTATAGTATCAATAGGGACTAGTGTAACCAGTCCCCATTTGTATTTTAATAAAATTTATATATTTAAGATTGTTATTACAAGATATTCAATTGCAAGAAAAATTATTAAATAATAAAACTCCATCCAATAACAATTTTTTTTTAAAAAAGAAATAAAGCATATACAACTATATCAAGAAAACTGAAAAAGTAGGACTAACACAAATAATCTCACAATAACAAAACATAAATAAGAACTGTATATAAAAAGTACATTTGCTTGTAGTAATCAGCGTATGAGCTGTACTCTAGAGGACCCATGTAACCCTCCTAACTGGGGAAAGAATTCTCTGCGTTCATGTCATGGCAAACAAAGTCTACATAAAACCTCTTCCCAGGATGAGCAGCTGTTACAATTCTAACAACAAGATATATCCTCCACATTCAGGCAAGAATCAGCCATCATCAACATGCCATGTCCCACGCATTCTTCATAGGTTTGGCCTTCCATAGCATCTCGATTAGGAACCACCAACCCAGAAGCTTTTATCACATCAAACTAAGCAACAACGCCTCTAATACCATAAGTTGGATGTGATTTCTGGCCAAAGGCTATACCATGGCGTAACTTTCCAAATCCATACTCCCAGAAGCTTCTCTCCAATTCAAGGGACAAATAAATAAGCCTTCGTAGGATCCCATGGCATTGTTGCAGGTTCCAGATCAACATGAAGCACTATACTCATAAGCCTGACATGGAAGCTCTTAAGACAAACCAGCTGAACAGACAAAAGCAAAACATCCTGTAAATCAGGTGCAGTCATCAGATAACTTTTATTTCAAGTACAAAGAAGTATTGCCAGCCCCACCTGACTCTCTGATATATCAATTGAACCTTGGTAAACAAGCAATGCTTTTGTTATCATGGTTCGAGATACAAAGAGATCCATATATCATGAAATAATTATGAAACATATTAGGAAAGACATGACCACCTGATAAGAGAGTAATTATCAAGCAAGCTAAAGAAATACACAGGCATTAGCAGATACACCAGATCAAGGAACAGTCTTACAAAGATAGGAAATGAATTGACATACCTGAAGGATTTTAGCAACACCTTTTGATTAGAAATCTCTATGTCGTGCTATTCCAAGTAGCGGATCACCTTGATCATTTTAGTCAACTTTTTCTCCTCCTCCACTACCTTTGTTGGGCAAAAGCATGTCAGTAAATGCTCCCACGTCATGGAGTTTCTTGCATGCAGCTAAACAGACAGCCAACATTATGACAAGAACAACAACACTCATCATTTTCCAATTCACGAACTAAGCACAAAATACGTGTATCATATCTTCAGACAATATTCATGCCTGTTGTGCAAGGCGCATTGACCTGCAGATAAGAAGCTGAAGCTTGCATGAATATTCAGCTGAACCCCCTGGTTTCTCATGCTTCTCCATGATAAATTCTGGGCGCAGTATAGAATACCTGGATAAACAAGAATGCATAAGAAGATACAAAACACAAAATGATCAACCATTTCTTTCTTTTAAACTAGACCAGACAAAACCATATTACAGAAACTATTTTTAAGCATATCTGTCACTAGGTAGTTGAGAGTAGTAGAAATGGACAAGGCCTACAACTAAGTTTAGGCTAACAATGGCACCGATTGACTTCGCCTGATAGACAGAGCCAGGTGTTGTATCCCCAAAGCTTAACTTTGAGGTGCCCTTCAGATGGCTGAGATCAGTTTTTGCAATTGATAAATTCTGGGTGCAGTATAGAATACCTGGATAAACGGGAATGCATAAGAAGATACAAAACACAAAATGATCAACCATTTCTTTCTTTTAAACTAGACTAGACAAAACCATATTACAGAAAAGTAATATTTGTCTAGAAGATTAAGGCCTCTCAATCATCAATAAGTAAGTCCTCAAATATCAGGACTTAATAAAAATATACAAAATGTACCTCTCAATCGTCAATAAGTAATCAGATCTAGGCTTCCTTGCATGCCCTCAGGACTGTATATAAGCCAACACCATTTTTCTAGGCGAAAACGAATTACAACATTAGACTGTCTAATATCAAGTCCTTCTTCCGCAACACTGGTGGCTACTAACAATGTAACCTGCAACAAAAAAAAAAAAAGCATTTTTAGACATAATTGCAATTTCACATATCATTTAGGACAAACTAGAAAGGCAAAAGAAATACTACAAAATTTTGTAAGACATACTCGACCATCACGAAATTTTGCAATAGTATCATGCATCTGGCCTGTCCGCATTTGCTGATTGTTATTGTGCCCTATAAAGATGGAAGCTCAGAAAAGACCTGCACACTTACACGAAAGCAGATGTCAATTTTTTTCTTTTCAAGTGATAACCTCATAATGCCTTTTTCCCGTGTTGGGGACAACCTCAAAATGTCAATTAATACGCGTGCCTCACAAAATAGATACACACAAAAATCTTAAATATCTTTCAAAGTGTGAACTTGAGCAACAACTTAGTGGTTTATAGGGACAATTAAGTTACTACAAGCGAGAGAGAGAGAGAGATAGAGTGATTTTCTCGAAAGGAGACATTTGATAGGGGCTAGAAATTATTCACCTTTGGTAAGCCCAAAGCTGTGTAAGACCAAAGCTGTCACAACACACCCCTCAAAAATGATAGCATGAAAATCTCTGGCTCCCATAAACCGCCATTTGCTTCTCCTGGTGCTTGTAAGAGTAGCTTCCTCCACAGCTGCCTCTATTTGTAGCATTTGTTCATGCAGAGACCAAAGGTTAGCAGCTTTGTCATATTCAACCAGTACTAATGAAGGCATTGGAACATGTTTTCCAAGTTCCTTGTGGTCTTTTATTTCAAGATTCCTTATTTTTATTGCACAATCCTCTTGGCTAGAAACCCCTGCAGAGGCCATAGAACAACAGATTGAGATAAATAGATAAATCAATTATAAAACAATAAATGAATTCAAAAGGAAGATGAATCATGAAGGAAAGCAAAACAAATCGGAAAAACAAATCACTAGAAAGTAAAAATCCAAAGAAAAATAAAGAAGTACCTTTCAAGTTGACCGGAGAAGCAGTCATGCCAAAAACAGCTGGTCTTTTGTCCTTGACAGTTGTAATGATAAGGACATTACCAATGAGTAAGGGTGTTCCTTTACAGCATGATGACACATCCAATATAAGGAGGTGTATGGCCTCCATTTTTATAAAGTTATGCCTAAGAATATTCAGCAAAATTTGAGCAAAATTAGATAACAGAATGATTTAGCATTTGTTTTTGCAGTTAATTAATGACATCTAAGACAACCATTGTCATAGATGTTAGTTAGTGATAGCAGATAACTTATTGGGTTATGATTGATATTTGTAATAGGAGCCTACTATAAACAGGTTTTTATGAACAAACTGTCTAGTGGGTGCATTAATAAAAGGGTTGTTCATTATATCATCTTATAGGAAACACCTACATTTAGCCATGTGCTAGATCTGTAATCATGGAAAGTAATTCATTGAGGAGACAAGGAGAGAGATTCTTCTCTAACGGTCCCTTCTGGTCAGATGCAGAAACTCACTTCTATTTTCTTTAGGAGACGAGAGATTTCCCACACCTTCAATAATATAAATTAAAAGCATCAGAGTTTAGTGCTTAGGAAATTAGTCGTGAAAAACAAAGTTAAATTAAAACAGAGTTCAGTGCGCCAGTTCATTTCAAATCGCATTCAGAACCGGAAGTAGAAACTCACAACAAAACCTATGACCGACCAAAAACTCCAATAAAATAAAAACATATGAAACAGAACGAAATTCTTCTCAGCTCAATCACACACAATTCTTCCACACACAATCCACAAAACCTAACACATAATCAAAGAAAGTCACACACATTGACAACACAATATCGTACTCACCCGATCCGATCACTCCAGCATTCAGCTTGCCGGCATCAGTCTAAATGCTGCGGTTTTGCCGGCCGGAGGGGTATTCCGACGCGGAATCGGAACAACTCCAGAAAGCAGGAAGTATAAGGAAACAGAGAAGATCTAGAGAGAGAGTAGACAAGAAGCGTCCGATTGACTGATAGAAGAAGAAGATCCAGAGAGTAAAACGAAGAAAAATTAGGATAAGACGAGAAATGAGAGATTAACTCACCTTCCAAACCAACGACGACGACGTTGCAGTGGTAGGGTTCTAATCTCGATTTCAGCCAACTTCGAACGGATTCCTGCTGGAAGCTTTGCCCGGAGAGCATGTTAAGGATAGGAATTTGGATATAAATTTTGGCGGGGAGAAGACGCGGGGAGGGAGAGCGGAGCGACTCATTTTGAAGTCCGGTGAGACAGTCATAGACTAATGTCTCAAATGGAATCTATGGCGACTGTTTACCTGTCCCCATAGAGTATAAAATGCCGACTGCGCCTCCCCGTCGGCTTATATTTTGCCTAGTGCAGTCGCAAAATGAAATAATTGGTTACTGAATAACTTTTGTCAATAGTTATTAATAAAATCAATCGCCAATAAGGTGCCCATAAAAAAAAAAAATCGGTAAAGATAACCTTTAAGGACTGGCTTTGAGAAACCAGTCGCCAAAAGGGGGTATTGCACTAGTTAGCCTACCATGGGGCCCGCCATTTTACCATGTCACCGCCACCATCATCATCATCGTCATCGCCAATTCATCGCCAATTCACCACCACCACGTCGTCGCCACAATCACCTCCTCCTTGTCACCAGGACAAGCTAAGTCTAACATAAGGAGGTCTAAAAATAGAAACTCCTCCACGGACTCCTCTTCTTGAGGATCGATTGAGAGAAAAAAGGTAGTCAGAGTCAAAACATCACTCCCCCTTCTAGGGAACAAGAGGATCGAGATCCCCTTTTCAGGGATTAATCTCAACAGCAACACAACAAGGCGGCTACAAATAGTCGGCAGACATACAACCACAGGGTTAGAAAATTTTCCCTGTCCAAAAATACATTCGAACCAGAAGTTTACTCAACCTCCTGCCAAGTCCATCGAAGTTCACTCAATTCGTCGAAGAAGCTCTGAACGACGCCGTAAACGTCGACAAGCTGAAACACACGGGACACAAATACTCTCGTCCAGTTGACTCAATCCGTTGCCATTCGTGTACACTCCTTCGAATGTCCGTGACTCTCCTTCAAATGTTCGTGACTCGCCATCGAATCGCCGGGACGCAGCAACTTCATCAACTAACCCACGAAGATAGATTCAGAGGAACCATAGGAGATCACACACCCATAATTTCCATATTTACAATACCCAAATTATAAATTTCTCTGTAATCTTGTCGAATTAATCAATCGGTCGCGTCGCTTCATAGACCGAAGGTTTTTGGTCGAAATAGATTTGGCACGCCCGGTGGAACATTTCCTACCTCTCATCTCCTTCTCCATAAAAAAAAATCCCCAAAGCATCAACCGCGTCGACAAGAAGGTCATTCGAACAAGCTCCGCTTACCAGCGCTCCTTCACCGGTACGAGCTTGACCTCGGCACCAGGAGTTCGCGACTCATCGGCTAGTTCCCCGACCAATGTTCGTGCTCCAACCTCTCCACCACCAGCCACTCGCCCAATGACAACGGCGCGGGTCAGGAGTTCGTTCGCAGGATAGGCTCCCTTCATGAGGGACACACCGTCCGAGCATCGTCTTCCAACCACAAGCTGCCACAGCCTCCGCCAAGCCAGTCGCAGCTCTGGCTCGATTGATCCTAGTGCCCACTAACCAACTTACCTGGCTGTCGCCACCATGCCGCCGTCACGTAGCCCGGCAGTCAGCCTGACTCAACTGTCGCCATCGCAAAGAGTATCACTCGTCCCAACCATCATTGAACATTTTGAGCGGTACACACTCCTTCAATATCAGCAAAGAAGGGACAGTTGCCAGCTCCAGGCTCTTCTGCGATTGCCACCTTTGATCGCCAGCTCACAGCGGCATCGCCCTCCACCAAATCACCAACAGCGGCCACGCCGCCTCAAATTACGTTGACGACCACTTCTCCAGTTAGGCCGTCCCCCGCAACATCTCCTCACCAAACCTCACCGGTAGCCACTCTCTCGAGGTGCTCCCCTACCCAAATGTCGCCTCGCCAACACTCACCAACGATCAGCTTTCCAGTTCAATTGCCCACAGTGGCCTCGCCGCACCAAACAACATCCGCGGCCATCTCCTCAACATGGTTGCCAGTTAAGACGTCGCTGATTTGGTTCGCGACGGGAGCTACTCCTTCGGCTCTGACCTTCAAAGTTGCCACCATGGCGAGTTCAGCCAAAACGATTGAAGAGTAGTTGGCCGAGATGCAGGCCGCGCTTAAGGAACAAAGCGAGCATATTCGCGCCAAAGACGCCCAAATCATGGCCCGCGACCTCCAAATCACAAAAACAATGGAGCAACAGGAGATCCTCACGGCCAACACCAGCGACCTCTCACAAGAGGTCGACCAAAACAGGGCAACAATCAGCGCGCCTGCCGAGCCCCACCAGGAGGAGCCGACTTTCGACGAGTTGCAGCCTATGGCTCTAGTAACCATCCAGAGGTCACGAAACGAAGAGGAGCTGGCCTCCCTCACACTCAACGCGGTAACATAATTAATCAACCGCATCGTGTGAAATAGCTCTGGTGAGAGCAAATCGGTCTCCTACCAAAGGTCATACACATAACGGATCCAAAATCTCCCGATGTTGTTCGGGTACCATCAGCCCAAATTCTAGCAGTTCAATGACGACTGTTACCCAAAACAGCATGTCGCCCACTTCATCGAGACTTGCAACAATGCCGGCACAGATGGCGACTTGCTGGTTAAGCAATTCAGTCGATCACTAAAAGGTAACGCCTTCGACAGGTACATCGAGTTGCCGCAAGAATCGATCGATAGCTGGGAGCAATTGGAGCATGAATTCCTCAGCCGATTCTATAGTACCCGATGCACTATCTCATTGGTCGAACTCGCCAACCTCAAACAGAAGAAACCCAAGAAAGTTATCAACTACTTCAACCGATGGATGAACCTCAGCCTTAACTACAGAGAAAGTTCCAACTTGTCCCTCGAGGCCGAGATCGAAATGTGCACTCGGGGGATCCGATGGGGACTATTGTTCTTCCTATAGAGCCAAAAGCCGAAGGACTTCCAAGAGCTAGCAACGGAAGCACATAATATGGAGTCTCTCATCGATGAACATGGTGAGGATGTCGTACCAGTTGCCGACTCGCACAAGAAGGTGAAGGCCATCGCCAAAGACACGAAGGAGAAGGCAAAAAGCTCCTTCACAACCAACGCCTTCAAACCAATCAAGGTCGGAGGCAAAGAAAAACCAAAATTTGCCCCGCTGGAGCAACTGCTTGAGAATGACCTACTCAAGCTGCCAAAAATTGAAAGACCCGACAGCCTGACAAAGTCAAAAGAACCGAACTTCTACAAATATCACTGCCTACTCGGACACTCGACTGAGAAATGCTTCGTCTTGAAGGACCAAATCATGGACCTCACGGCGCAAGGCCGCATCGAAATTGACGGAGCAGAAGGCGCGGCGTCGGCAAACGTCGTTTCCATCCAGGCCGAGTCTAGTCGACAAACTAGACTCAACTAACCTCGAGTCGTGAGAAGGGAGTATTGTCCCAACCAGAAACCACCAGCGAAGGTCACACCACATCTAGTACCCTGAGAAGCCGCTACAGTAGATGAGGAGGGGTGGATTCTTGTCACCCAGCTGAAAAAGCCCATTCGAGAAATCGAACCGCCGACGACTATCGAAACAAAGGGTAAAGCACTGGTCATTGAATGTGACGACCTTGAGGCATCCGTGAAGCAAATTTCTTCACTGAACGAACTCGAGGATGACTTAGACCTGCCCATTCGATCTCGGCAGGCCTTGATCGAAATCCTCAATGAGCCAGAGAAGCTTCAAGCCCAATGGGAGTCGCTATTGATGAGAAAAAATGATCTGCCGAAGTTAGGGCTGACACCGCCATTCAGAAAGGAAGAAGAAGCTTCCTCTTCTCATCAGGCGTCACCGCCGTGCATCACTTTTCGAGAAGAAGATACTCAATTGGGGGCAAAGATTCACAACCGATCGTTGTTCGTATCAGGCTACATCAAGGACACCCTGTAGGCTACATCAAAAACTTACTAATTCCTAACTGTGCAGACTGAATATGTCAGTGTTGTTGTAACTCCTCTCGACCACTTATGTAGTTGATTTTGTAACTCCTTCTGTGAGATATGAAATTACTTGGACAAGGGCAAAATGCCTTAAAAATTGGTCCACAAGGCATCCTGGTCGATGACATGACTTTAATTGTCTGAGTCATCATTCCTGTAGGCTGGTGATGAGTCGATTGGACGATTTTGATCACAACTGTTGATTCACTGTGGCTTGATCGACGACTGATTTTGTTGGTTGACCAGGGTCAATGTTTGATTTCTTGACCCGGGCCCTATGGAGCTGATCTAGATCATAGTTTTTGGTCGTTACAAAATTTGCCTCTACAGATATCCCCTTCAAAATGTGCACATTTAAGTGTACGATTTGGGAGTGAACACTCATGAAGTGCGTGAATTTTGAAGCATGTTTTTTTTTGTGGGCCTACATGTAAGTGGGTTTGGGCCTACCTTGAGTCCTTTGATTTGGTTGGCAGAGAGAATCAAACCGAATTACTTGTGGGCTGGGTCAGTGGGCCAGGAAATAACCTAGTCCTTGAGTTAGCTCAGTGAGTGGTTAGGGTTGAGTTGACCGGGTGGTGTTTTTGAGCTGGTCGCTTGACTCAGTGAGTTGTGACTCTTTTGATCTTTCTCACTGTGGCTCCACATGTTTATTTTGGGGTAGTTGGGATAGGATTATGATCTTTACCTTATCTTTGCTCAAAATTTGTGTCAAAGATAAGGGGGAAAGCCTTATAATAAAGGTTATTGACATCTTTGTCACTTCCTTAGGTATTTTTCTCTTTTTTTTTTCTTTGATGTTAGGCTCATCGTTATTGAGGGTTTTGCTTTCTGGCCACAACTTCTTGATCTTTTGTACTGTGATTATGACTTTGTTTTGTGGGAGACAAACGAGGTAGATCAGGTCTATTTAGTAAGACCCTCGGTTCGATGAGGTTAGGCTCATCGTTAATGAGGGTTTTGCTTTATGGCCACCACTTCTTCTTGGCTTCGTTGATTTTGGTTTTGCCGAAGATCCATGATTTTGCCAAAGCTCCCTACATTTTTTTTTTCTCGAATCCAGTACTCTGTTTCAGATTCGGTTTATTCTTTATTTGATTGTGGATGGGGGGTCAGGGCAAGATTAGAGGTTTGAGGGTTTTAGAGGCTTTAAGTTGCGCTCTTCAGGTTGCCGATCTTTATCATCGAGGCGGCGTAATCCGTAGCTCGTCATCAGAATGGTGTTGTTCGTCGTTCGTCATTGGAACGGCGTCATCTGTCACTCGTCATAGGAATGCGTCATCTGTCGCTCATCATCAGAACAGCGTCATCTGTCGCTCGTCGTCGGAACGGCATCATCGGTCGCTCATCATCGAAACGGCGTCATTTGTTGCTCGTCATCTGAACGGCGTCATCGGTCGTTAGTCATTGGAATGACATCATCTGTCGCTCGTCATTGGAACGACGTCGTTCCTCTCCTTCTCCTTTGTTTTTTTCGCAGATGATTTTGTGGCTAGAGTTGCCATGGCGAGGCTGAGCGGCATCAAGGGGGGGGGAGGTGAGCAGTCGGCCAAAAGATGGCCGCCGCTTCTGTTTGCTTGCCAATTTGAGCAGGCTGGATTTTGCCAAATCGGGCCTTAATGGGCATGGGCCTCTTCAAACCCATATTCACAATCAAGCTCTTTTGAACGAACGGGCCTTAACAGGCTGGATTTTGCCAAATCGGGCCTTAATGGGCATGGGCCTCTTCAAACCCATATTCACAATCAAGCTCTTTTGAACGAACGGGCCTTAACAGGCTGGACTTCGCTGAACCGGACCTTAATCGGCATGAGCTTCTTCAACCCGTCTTAAAAAAAACTCTCTTTAACACTCCTTTGAATGGACGGGCCTTAACGGGCTCGACTTCACCTATGGATTTCTCTTTTTCAATCCTATCTTAATCAAACTATTAATCAAACTTTAACAGGGGTGGCTTACCTCTTAATGTGAATTTTGAAATTTGGTCTCCCTTTCTAATTTGAATGGAACTTGGTCTGACCCTTTATTTGTTTTGCAGATGGCTGCCCCCTTTGACTTTGTCTTGTGGGCAACGCGCCTTTGATCATGCCGTGATGGTCGGAGGTGAACCGCTTTTGACTTTGGCTCTTTATATAGAGGGTAAGGCATCTCGTAGAATTGGTCTTTGGGGCTCATGCTGTAAAACGTCCACTACCTGTGAACCATTCACCTTCTCAAGGTTCTTTGAGTAGGCCCTTGGCCATCGGAGAACGCATTTTATTTATTCCTAGCTCTGATTCTTCTTGCGAGGACATAGCGGCTGGGCCAGAGGCTTTTGCACTTTAGAGTGCTTTGCAAGCAGTAAATCAGTCTCCTCTACCATGCACCCTTGCAGATGATTTTAGGGACGGAGGGGTTAGACGAAACCCTCATCTACCAGACGTAAATTTGGATGCACCACTTCCCTTTCTTTTTGAGTGGACCACATTGATTCTCGGTCGATGCAGTCGTACTCTCCGTAATGCAGGCATCTATTACGGGCTTTGGGCCTCCATTTTTCATTATCGTTGCGACCCGTCGGTCGTTCAAGATTTTATTGACATGTGATGTTCAGAGACAAATACCTTAATTACATGTCAAGGCGAGCTCTCCATCACTTTGCTGGACATGGATCAGACTTTCGGCTTGCCTATCTCTGGGCAGTTTTATGACAAGGTATGTCCCATGGTGGCTGATTTCAAGGATGTACGTAGTTCAGCGTTACCTTACAGTTGTCAGTTTTTATTTTGAGCATACCATTGTCTCTATCAAAATTCGTAGTCCACCTCTGCCCCTTTGTCTACAACCTCCTGGGTTTTGTTTTGGTTTCTATTGGGTGTTTAGCAAGTGCACTAGGTCAGCAAGTAATATAGACTAAACAGTCCAGATATCAATCCCACAAAGACCTGGATGAGAATTTTGTTTAAGCGAAGAATTTTCTGATGATTGAGGTAAACAACATTTTGATTGTGAGAAAATTGAAAAGAAAACAAAGTTTAACTAATGGACCAGACAACTTAACCTTATGAAGATGAAACGTTGGGAAAAAGAGTCAATCCCACCTAGTTATTAGTATGCAATGTTCTGATTTCATAGCTCAAATACTTTTACCTTGACTTAGCTTTTGAAAACCTGGTTACCTATATACAGGAAATAACTTTCACCTATTCTTCGAACTCCATCACAATCCGGAACATTCGAATCCTAAGTGCATAAATATAAAAGCTTAAGGATTAACTCTCTCTTATTCAGAACAAGAGTTATAAAAAGTCACATCGCTTTCATTAGTCTCCATCACAATCCGGAATGTTCTAGTAAGAAAAATAGTTATTTTTTGAAAACGGGGAATCAAACTAATAGTCCAAATGTCTAATGAATTATAATTTCTCTATTCGAACTTCATTAAACTCAAAAACAATTTGGAATAGAAGTAAACAATGAACTCAAATTCTAAAACAAAGGCAAAGTACTATTTTGCTATAAACTTCAAAACTTTAATATATTAAAACCAGGAGTTCATGACTTCCCCAACAAAGTAACTACTCCATGCTAAAAGTATAAACACACATCACGGATTCAATTATAGCCATGAAAATCAAAATAGAACTAAGTTCAGAAACTTCCTTGAAAGACTGTCCTTAGTCACAGCTTGTGCCTTGACAGAAATCTCGACCTTTCCTCTCCAAAATACCAAGAGGTCGTGCAATAATCCCTCAGGACTTCCTCTCCTCTCAATAGTAAGTAAAACAATAATAAATTAAACTAAAGATTGATGCCTCATACTTCTCCTCAGACCTCTCTTTATAGTTGGACTTCCGTCCAAATCTTGTAATTCGGTCTCTGTCCAGAGGTTTATAACATGCCTTCCTGACCTCATAATTTTATGACATTACACATGAACCTTCCTTACATAGTCCTTGGATTGTGTATGAAATTTGAAGTTAATCTGAAGAGGGAAACTTGAGATATGCTGAAGAGAAGTCGGGTTGGTTCTGTTGCTAATTTCTGCTCCTATTCCACCACTTCGAATATATAAAACTTCAGAAAGATGGCTTGAATTTCTCTGATTTTTTGTGATATGATTCTTAATCTTCTCAGGAAGCTGTAGTACAAATTTGGATTCAATTGGAAACAGGAAACTCCAGATATGACATCTTCAAACTCGAACTGTAATTCCTCTTTTTCAGCAGTTTCAAAATAGGATTTTACTTCTTGGGACATTCAAACTTCTTAGGATTCGAGCCAATTCCCTCCTCAGTCTTCGTGGACACCTTCCTTAGGTACTTAGGACTTTATCTCCCAAGTTTCGGCTTGATTGGTTGTCAGAATCTCAAGATTTTTGCGATTTTGTATTACTGAGTCACTGGCACAATCGCGCCATTGATGTCACTGATATTGCCGCTGTCACCCCAGTTGCGCAGAATCCTTTCTATGTCCGGAAGCGGAAACCATATCCAATAAGCTTTAGGAAACTTCATAGCGCGGTCGCTCCAGTTTTTGCTGAGATGTGGCGCGGTAGCGCCATTCCTTAGAAATATCGCCGACGTCCCGAAGTGGCAACTCTGACCTTTGTATAAGGCAACTCTACGGCGCGTCAGCGCCATCTCTGTGAGAGGTAGCACCATCTTCTTGGTGTGGTAGCGCCCCTTGAGGGCGTGGTCACTCTCCCCAATTGACTTCTTTCATGTCTGTTAAGCCGTTGGGAATTTTTATCTTTTAATTTGAATTTTTGCCCATAGTCCCGGCGCGGTGGCACCAAAAATGGCGCAGACGCGCCATACTCTTTTTGGCTAATTTTTCTCATATTTCTTTCAATTTCTCTCCGAATTCAGATTTTCTTCTTCCACTGGGTACCTGGGACACAAAACATGAATTTGAGTCATATTTGTTATTTTTATGTTAAGAATCGACTCAGAATTAAAATTTTTAATCATTTTTTCATGCCTAAATATTGTGTCTTTCTCACACTTATCACAACCCCAAACTTAAATCTTTGCTCATCCTTAAGCAAACTCTGAGAAAAATAAACCAGATAAATCTGCAGAGATTAAGAAAAATCAGTGGTTCTCCCTTTTAATGTTTCAAGATAGATGATTCTCTCATTTTCTAATGATGGTTCTTTGTGCTTAGTCAAAACAGAATTCAACTTTTCTTTAATTTTTCAAAAATACTCATTCCCATACAAGTGTGATGTCTCAATTAAACTCCATATGCCAACCCTCAGTCCACTCTCCACTAACTTGAAGGAATTCATAATTCTGATCAATAGGTATTTATGGTTTGTAATGAGACATGGCTAATGGGTAAGATAAAATTTTTAAGGTATGTCTTTATAGGGTTGATTCTCCTCCTCATATCCATGTTCCATTTTTCTGAGCATGAATCAATTATGATCTTGTAACACCTCTCCAAGTTTATTTACCCCAAACTTATTCTTTTGAATTGATCCCATATTTTTTTTCCCATTGATTTTTCTTTTTTCTTTGTTGTTTTTCTCTTTCTTTTCGTATTTTTTTCTTTGCCTTTGTTTAGAGTCTAGCTTACCTCATCGGTTGACTCAGAGACCCTAAGCTTGCTGAGTCCTGAGTCGAGGTGCACACACGAGGTGGCTTTTCTCCTAACTCAGCCAAAATATTTTTTTCTTTCTCTTTTTTTTTCTCAAATACTCCAGAAACTTTGTTATTATTTTTATCTTCATCCCGCTCCTTTTTCTCATTTTTCAAAGGAAATTCTATACCCTTTCAATTATTCCTCCTTATTTCTTCATAACTCCAGATTTTGATTCATTCTCATTTAAACAGAACACTTCAATAATTTGAAGAAATATAGGTTAGTAAGAAACAAGTTTATTCATCAGAAAGGCTGGTTCATGTAATGTTAGAAATTGAAACAAAACAGGGATCTTGTCGGCTCAAAATGTTTAACTAATGGTGATGCAACTTGTGCATTGAAGTAGGTCGCTTGAAAAAGACTCAAACGATTTTTTTTTTTTTTAAATAAGTGCCTAAATCACCTCAGAACATTTAAAAACCTTTCTCTGCTTCGCCTCAAGGTTTCCTCAGGTTGGTCCTAGTGGTTAAGATCAACTTGTTCACTTATACTTTGTTTTAAAAAACTGTTTAAAGAAAGTTCTCATCCTATTAAGAATAAGCATTCGAACTGAGTTGTTTCTCCAGAGGGTGAATTATGTTATCCATCTAATTAGGGTTTTCACTGGTCTTTTTCAAATTCTCTTTTGGATTTATCTCTCGCAAATTTTTTTGAAAATAGAGGTTTTTTTAAAAACATGAAGAATGTCCCACCCCAAACTTAAAAACCTGCTTTGTCCTCAAAGCAGAAATAAATATAAGAATGAACATAGAAACTTCCCTGACGATCTGAGTGTGGTTGAGGTAGGATGGAACTCCCATTCTTGCTCTCTAAATGAGCTTTGCCTTCATGGGTTAGTGACAAACACTTTGCATGAAGTATGACAATTTGAATTTAAAATGAATTAAAATTTCTCTCATGCATATGATTGATCTACAAAACAATACTTGCAATGGAATTTATATTTTTTGAGCTTTGGAATGGTCGTACCTCATCAGGACAATGGCGCGGGCGCGTCAATTAATTCCATGCAAATTCAGCACACTGAATGTGTTTTTTAAAATTTCCAATTTGAACAAGGCATTAGCAGTTAGAGGAAGATTTTGATTCAGTGTTCATAAATTTTTATTAGAGAAATTGTGGATTTCATGCTTTGAGTAAATTCTTGAGAGATAAAATCATAATTTGATTAATATGAATGGAGATTGAGTACATATTAATGAAACTTTTAGAAAATACCACTCTGATACAAAATGTCAAAGCAAAAATCTCACAAACATTTTTAACTAAAAAGGAGTACAAAATACAAAAGAAAAAAACCTAGGGCTCTACTCTTCCTCATCTTCTTCATCAGTGCCATCTCTTTCTTCCTTAGAGGTATCCACAGTAGGCAGCTGATCTTCTGGGATGCCTTCATGCTTAGCCCATAATGACCACATTTTCTTATTATAGGTCAGCTTACCCATCTTCTTCTCTAATCAACTCATCCTCTCATGGAGAGCAGCCAAGTCCTTCTCCTTTGATTTGCTAGCACTAGCCACTGATTTGTTAGGTGTGTGCTCTCTCATAATTTGCTTAATGGAGTTGGCTGAGATATCTCTAGGGACTCTCTCCAATGGTTCAACACGATCGAGTTCAATCCCATTTGCCAAACAAAAGCTAGAGATAAGAGATGGGAAGGGGAGTTTACCCCTAGTATGGAAGGGGAGTTGCCCACATTGATGGGTATAGCCTCGAAAAGAGCTTGTAAGAAATAAGCTCTTTTCGGAGTGAACTCCATTAAGTGTGATGTAGGGGTCAATTTGGTAAATAAAAACATAGCCCAGACCTTGGCATCCACATGCATGTCTTGTCTTTGAAAATGTAGGAGTGTGCCCCTCCTTGATTCCCACTTAGCTCCTTTGGGGCATAATCTGTTGGCAATATCGGTGGAACTGATCTCTTCTCTCAATGTGTCAAGAGGAAGGGTGGGAACCTTTGGAGTCTGGAGGTAGCCATTTAAGTCAAGAGGGAATAGTAGGTTTTCGACCTCTAGTAGGTTTTCTGAGTAGCCATGGCAAATGATTTTCTGTGCAAAGTTAGTGTCCGGGCTTTTTTCAAGAGCTTGATTCTTCTAGCTCAGTGATCGTCCAGGGCTGTAAAATATGGCATTGGAAATCTCTAAGTATGTATTTTAAAGAAAAGAAGATGCTTTTCCAAAATTTTGTACAGATATTTTAATTGACACACCGAAAGGTGGCAAGAAAAATATTGTGTTTCTGGCCATAATTTGGCAGAAATCCAAAAATAAGTTCCCAACTTTGGGAGCTTCGTTCTCTCTAGTTCCTTGATGAAAATACCCCAAACTTGGACCAATTTAAACTAGAAAGTATCCTCTGTAGTTCCGTACCATTGGTTTTTGAAGTTGAATTCTGGATTTTTCATAAATGGACTAAAAAATGGGCTAATTTGCACTGCCTTTTTGCCAGAATTCTGCAAGTCGCCATTTTTCGATGTGTTTTTGGCTTGTTTTCCGATGAGATTTGGCTTAAGCTCTTACTGGGTACAATTTATAAAATGAACAACTATTTCTTAGGGGTCTTGCCCATTCACCTTGAATTTTTCTCCATTATTTGAGTGTCGAATTTCAAATGCTCGAAAATTTGATACCCCAACTATTTCTTAGGGGTCTTGCCATTTAGATTTCAATTTTCTAGGGAAGAGTTTTAATCTTGAATTGCAAAGGAGGACGTTTTGGCCTACCTCAAAGTTTTTCATCCTGATATGTTTATCATGCCACCTCTTTAGTTTAAGCTTGTAGAGGCTAGCATTGTCATAAGCCCAATACCTCAGATCCTCTAGCTCATTCAAATCCAGCAATCGATTCTCTCCTGCCTTTTGCATATAAAAAATTGAAGAGTTTAGTAGTCCAATATGCTTTATGTTCTAACTCCACAGGTAGATAACATGCTTTCCCATATACTAGTCTAAACGGAGTGGTGCATATGAGGGTTTTATAAGCTGTCCTATATGCCCAAAGAGCATCATCTAACTTCATAGCCCAGTCTTTTCTTGATAGACTAACTGCCTTCTCAAGGATCCTTTTTAGTTCTTGATTTGACACTTCTACCTGTCCACTTGTTTGAGCATGGTAGGGGGTGGCCACTTTATGCCTCACCCCAAACTTTCTTAGCAAAGCGGCAAATTGGATGTTGCAAAAGTGTTTCACTCCATCACTACTTATGGCTCTAAGTGCTCCAAATCGAGTGAAAATATTTTTCCTTAAGAATTCTAAAACCACCTTAGCATCATTAGTCCTAGTGGCTATAGCTTCTACCCATTTAGAGACATATTCAACAACTACCAAGATGTATTCAAAACCATATGAAGATGGAAATGGACCCATAAAATCAATACCCCAAACATCAAACAATTCACATACCAAGATGTTTGTAAGGGGCATTTCATCTTTTCTAGATACATTATCAGTTCTTTGACATCCATCACATGTGGAGACATACCTTTTTGAATCTTGATAGAGTGTGGGCCAATAGAAACCTGATTGCATCACCTTTGTCGATGTACGATTTGAGCTGAAATGTCCCCCGACTTCTCCATCATGACAGTGTTTCAAAATTGATTCAAATTCTGTTTCAGGGACACTTTTTTTATCACTTAATCTGGGCAAATTTTGTAGAGGTAAGGATCTTCCCAGAAACAGTGTTTAACATCAGCAAGGAACTTCTTTCTTTGCTGCCTATTTAGTTCCTTTGGGATCCACCCTCTTACAAGAAAATTTGCAAAGTCAGCAAACCAAGGTGGTTGAAAAGATATTTTCCTTACCTGGATATGACATCATCTGGGAATAGTTCAGAAATGCCCTTTTTCTCTTATTCCTCAGTCTAAAGCCTAGATAGGTGGTCTGCAACCACATTCTCAGCTCCTTTCTTATCTTTGATCTTGATGTCAAATTCTTGAAGGAGAAGGATCCACCTGATTAGTCTAGGCTTGGAATCCTTTATAGCAAAGAGATGTCTAAGATCTGCATGGTCAGTGTAAACAATAACTTTTGAACCAATTAAGTATGCTCCGAACTTTTCAAAAGCATAGATTACAACCAAAAGCTCTTTCTCTGTGGTAGTGTAATTCAATTGTGGCCCAGTGAGTGTGTGGCTAGCATAATAAATGGTATAAAAGATTTTATTTTTCCTTTGTTCTAGCACAACACTAACAGCATAATCACTAGCATCACACATTAGTTCAAATGGTATGGTCTAATCCGGGGTAACTACAATTGGTGCTGAATTTAATTTTTCTTTTAGGAGTTTGAAAGCATGCAAAAATTCATCATCAAAATTAAATTTGACATATTTCTTGAGTAAATTTGATAATGGTTTTGCAATTTTTGAAAAGTTTCTTATAAATCTCCTATAGAAACCTGCATGACCGAGAAAACTCCTTATGCCCTTCACATTAGTAGGTGGTGGTAATTTCTCAATTATCTCTACCTTGGCCCGATCAACTTCAATTCCCCTTTTAGAGATTTTATGGCCCAACACAATGCCCTCACTTACCATAAAGTGACACTTCTCCCAATTTAGCACTAGATTTCTATCTTCGCAACTTGTTAACTCCAAAATTTTTAAGTAAGCTTCAAAAGTTTGTCCATAATGAGTAAAATTATCCATGAAAATTTTTATATATATTTCAATGAAGTCATGAAAAATAGCAATCATGCACTGCTGAAAAGTAGCCGGTGCATTACATAATCCAAAAGGCATCATCCTATATGCAAAAGTTCCATAAGGGCAGGTAAAAGTAGTCTTTTCTTGGTCCTCCAAGGCGATAGGAATTTGAAAATACCCAAAATAATCATCAATAAAGCAATAAAATTTGTTACCTGCAAGTCTTTCAAGCATTTGGTCAATAAAAGGTAATGGGAAATGATATTTTCTAGTTGCAGAATTTAATTTCCTATAATCAATGCAAACGCTCCAGCCAATTACTGACCTAGTGGGTATCAATTCATTATTTGAATTCTTTATTACTATCATGCCACCCATTTTAGGTACTACTTGGACTGGACTAACCCATTTATTATCAGAAATAGGGTAAAGAATACCTACATCTAGCAACTTTACTACTTCCTTCTTGACTACCTCTTGCAAAGTTGGATTTAACCTTCTTTGGGGTTGAATTATTGGCTTGAAAGAGTCTTCCATCAGAATTTTGTGCATGCATGTGGTTGGGCTGATCCTTTGATATTTGAAATTGTCCACCCATTCGCTCTTTTGTGTTTTCTCAACACTTCGATCAAGAGTTGTTCTTCCCTAGGATTAAAAAAAGAAGAGATAATTACTAGCTTAGAATCATTTTGAAGATAGACATATTTTAAAAAGCTAGGCAAGGGTTTGAGTTCAAGTTTAGAAGTGTCTTTAGTTTCAACTCCCTTTTTCTCTTCTTCGTGACTTTCAGCCTCTAATTGTTTCACTTCTTGTTGCATGAGAGGATCTTCTTCTTTAGTGCAAGATTGAACTAAACATCCTTCTAAGCTACCTTCATCATGATTTCCTATTGAATACTTTTTGCACATTCATCAAACACATCAATGAAATAACATGTATCATCACAAGGATTTGATGGTCTCTTAATAGCTTGTTTAATGTCAAACACTATCTCTTCATCATTTAATCTAATGGTCAATTTTCCTTTTTTGATATCAATTAAGGCAGCTGCGGTGGCTAAGAATTGTCTTCCTAGAAGTAGTGGTAATTCCCAATCCACCTCCATATCCAACACCACAAAATCAATGGGTATATGAATTTTCCAATTCTGACCAGAACATCTTCAATTAGTCCGTTGGCCTTTTTAGTTGGTCTATCAGCAAATTGAAGCATAATATAGGTCTCTTTAAGCTTACCCAAATTCAACTTTCTGCAAATAGACAATGACATCAGATTTATGCTTGCATCTAAATCACACAGTACTTTGTCAAACTTAAAATTTCCAAATTCACAAGGTATAGTAAAATTTCCTGGATCGTTCAGCTTAGTAGCCATTTGATTTTTCAATATTGCACTACAATTTTCAGTTAGTATTACTGTACCTTGCTCTTTAATCTTTCTTTTTCTTGAAAGCACCTCTTTAAGAAACTTGGCATGTTGTGGCATCTCCATTAAAGCTTCTACAAAAGGAATATTAATTTCTAGTTTCTTGAAGATATCAATAAATTTTAAAAATTTCTCTTCCAATTTCTCTTTCTTATCTCTCTCTGGGTAGGTAAGGTATTCAAATCGGTTTCAGTATTAGAAAGAGAGTGAGATGACTTACCTTTTCGTTTTTGCTGAATACTTATCACTCTTTCCTCGTCTTTTTCCACAATTTTCTTGTTTTGCTGTTGATGTGCTTCTTTCTCCACCACTTTAGGTTGTTTTTGCTCTTCCAAAACTTCCCGCTTCTCAATGTGATAGGTTTTATTTGTTCTTTAGGATTAGTTTCAGAATTGCTAGGTAGAGTACCTTGGTTCCTGCCTAATATAGAATTAGCCAACTGTTCCATCTGAATTTCCAAATTTCGAATTGATGCCTCTTGATTCTTTAGGGAAGCTTCTTGAGTCTGAAACCTGGCCTCTGTCCTAGCATCTCTTTTTTCTTGATTTGCAAGAAATTTTGAAAAGATGTCTTCAATGCTAGACTTTTGCTCTTGGTCTTAGATTGGTCTTTGAAATCCGGGTGGTGGTCTTGTTTGTGCAATTGACTGTTGATTGTTGGATTGCTGATTGTTGTTGGACCATGAGAAATTTGGATGATTCCTCCAACCAGGATTGATGGTATTGCTATATGGATCATTTGCCCTGCAAAAATTTGAAACATAATTAGCTTGGTCCAAAGAACTTATAGCTTGAACATTACCTGCTTGGCACTTATGGTTTGGATGCCCTCCTCCACACATGTCTCAAATCGGAGCATCCATAGAGGGAGTATGCAATTTTGTCAATTGTTTGGTTAATGACTCGACTTGAGCCTGCAATGTCAACACTGGGTCAACATTTTGCACTCCAGCAACTCTTCCTCTTGCACTTTTTTCCACTCGGTACTGGTACATATTAGATGTCATCTCTTCAATTAAGTCACAAACTTCATTTGGAGTCTTTTTGTTCATAGTACCACTGGCTGCAGGATCAATCAAGCTCCGTGTTGAGACTGTAACTCCATTGTAGAAAATTTCCATCTGCATCCATCGTGGTATTCCAGGATTTGTGCACTTTCTAAGTAACTCATATCTTTCTCATGCTTCAAGTAGTTGTTCATCATGTTCCTGCATAAAATTTGAGATTGCATTACGTGACTCGATAGTTTTAGCAGGTGGGAAATACTTACCAAGGAACTTGTTTTGCAGCTCGTCCCATGTCCAAATTGAATCTGGTGGTAATGTGGACAACCAACTTTTTGCTCTATCTCTTAGAGTGAATAGAAATAATAACCAAACAGCCTCGTTAGTAACATTTTCAAATTTGACGGTGTCACATAATTCTAAACAATTTTCAGTGTTCATTAGGATCTTCATAAGCCAAACCTCCAAATTGGTAGCTAGTCTGAATCATAGATAGGATTTTAGGCTTTATCTTGAATCTATTTGGGATCTCAGGTCTAACAATGGTTGACCTTTACGCATTAGGGTTCGGTGAAACATAATGTTCCATCATCCTCACAACCCCTTCCTCATCGTGATGCACTTCTATTGCTGTATTCTCTCTTCTCCTTCGAGTAAGGAGTGATCTTTCCGGTTCTGGATCTGGTTTCACTAATGGGTCACCACTAGACCTTGTTTTCATGCACTAATCCGAATATAACCAGAAAAGATAGAATAAAAAAATTAAAACTCAATCAACAAATTAAAGTTTACTTAAACTTACTCTCAATTCAATAGTCCCCGGCAATGGCGCAAAAAACTTGTTGGGTGTCTAACAAGTGCACTAGGTCAGCAAGTAATATAGACTAAAGAATCCAGATATCGATCCCACAGAGACCTTGATGAGAATTTAGTTTAAGCAAAGAATTTTTTGATGATTGAGGTAAACAATTTTTTGATTATGAAAAAATTGAAAAGAAAACAGAATTTAACTAATGGATCAGACAACTTAACCTTATGACGATGAAACGTTGGGGAAAGGTGTCAATCCCTCCTAGTAATTAATATGCAAAGTTCTGATTTTTAGCTCAAATACTTTTAACGTGACTTAGCTTTTGTAAACTTGGTTACCCATATATAGGAAATAACTTTCACCTATTCTTCGAACTCCATCACAATCTGGAACATTCGAATTCTAAGTGCATAAATGTAAAAGCTTAAGGATTAACTCTATCTTATTCAGAACAAGAGTTTTAAAAAGTCACATCGCTTTCACTAGTCTCCCTCACAATCCAGAACGATCTAGTAAGAAAAATAAGTTGTTTTTAGAAAATGAAGAATCAAACTAATAGTCCAAACGTCTAATGAATTATAACATCTCTATTCGAACCTCATCAAACTCAAAAGCAATTTGGAATAGAAGTAAGCAATGAACTCAGATTCTAAAACAAAGGCAAAATACTATTTTACTATAAATTTTAAAACTTTAATATAATAAAGCTAGGACTTCATGACTTCCACAACAAAGAAACTACTCCATGATAAAAGTATAAACACACATCAAGGATTCAATTACAGCCATTAAAATAAAAAAAGAACTAAGTACATAAACTCCCTTGAAAGACTGCCCTTAGTTACATCTTGTGCCTTGACTGAAATATCTACCTCCTCTCCAAAGTACCAAGAGGTCGTGCAATACTCCCTCTCAAAACTAAGTAAAACAATAAGAAATTCAACTAAAGATTGATGCCTCACACTTCTCTTCGGACCCCTATTTATAGCTGGACTTTTGTCCAAGCCTTAACATTTTGTCTTTGTCCAGGGGTTTAAAATAAGCCTTCCCAACCTCAAAATTTTATGAAATTACATACAAACCTTTATTACATAGTCATTGGATTGTGTACGAAATTTGAAGTTAATCTGAATTGGGAAACTTTAGATATGCTAAAGAGAAGTCAGGTTGGTTCTGCAACCAATTTCTGCACCTGGTCCACCACTTTGAAAATATAAAACTCTAGAAAGACGGCTTGAATTACTCTGATTTTTTGTTATATTATTCTAAATATTCTCAGGAAGCTGTAGTCCAAATTTGGATTCAATTGGAAATAGGAAACTCCAGATATGACATCTTCAAACTCGGACTGTAATTCCTCTTTTTCACCAGTTTCCTGATCAACATAGGATTTTACTTCTTGGGACATTCAACCCTCTTAGGATTCGATTCAATTCTCTCCAGAGTCTTCGTGGACACCTTCCTTAGGTACTTAGGAACAGTGTTTGAAAAACCGAACCGAATCGGCCGGTCCGACCCGATTGAACCAGAATCGGAGGCCAATCCGGTTCTTATTGACTCGACTCGGTTCACTAAAATTAGGATCATTTTTGTTATTTTTTCTATAAAAATATTAAGGAAGTATAAAATATAGAGTATAATATTTAATGGTTGAACCATTGGTCCAACCCGGTCCAACCAGGTTCAACCAAAACCAGCCATACTGCCGGTTTGATGACCGGTTCAATTTTTAAAACACTGCTTAGGACATTATCTCCTAAGTTTTGGCTTGATTGGTTGTCTGAATCCCAAGATTTTTGCAATTTTGCGTTGCTGAGTCATAGGCGCGGTCGCGCCATTGATGTCTCTGATATTGGCGCTGTTGCGCCAGTTGAGCAAAATCCTTTCTAAGTCCGGAAGCGAAAACCATATCCAAGCAGCTTTAGGAAACTTCATGGCACGGTCGCGCCAGTTTTTGCTGAGATGTGGCGCGGTAGCGCCATTCCTTAGAAATTTTGCCGACATCACAAAGTGGCAAATCTGACCTCTGTATAAGGCAGCTCTACGGCGTGTCACCTCCATCTTCTTGGTGCGGTAGCGCCCCCTGAGGGCGCGGTTACGCTATTTCACTTTCCCCAACTGACTTCTTTCATGTTTGTTAAGACTTTGAGAATTTTTATCTTTTAATTTGAATTTTTGCCTATTTTCTCAGCACGGTGGTGCCAAATACGGCGTAGACGCGCCATACCCTTTTTGGCTTATTTTGCTCATATTTCCTTCAATTTTTCTCCGAATTCAGATTTTCTTCTTCCATTGCGTACCTGAGACACAAAACATGAGTTTGAGTCATATTTGTTACTTTTATGCTAAGAATCGACTCATAATAGGAATTTCTAATCATTTTTTCATGCCTAAACATAGTGTCTTTCAGACACTTATCAGTTTCGCACTGATGACAACGCCATTCCTGTCCATGATCCTTGGACTGCATGGCATGATACTTATGGCAAAGGCGTGACTACTTCGCGAGAACGGATGGACACAAAGCAAGACGTTTTTAGCCTGCCTAGAGTTATGCCAGGAAACGAAGATGAAGTCCATTTGGTCACACTCCTCTCTTTGTGGCTATCCCGAATTGTGTTTCGTTCGGGTGGTGGCGATGATCTACGACCCATAGTTTTGATGGCGGCGAGTTACATGGCCATAGGAGTGCGATTCGCCTTAGCCGGTCCAGCTTTGCCCTCTTTCTATCGTGGCTTGGGCCAAGCTTCTGTTGGGACATCGGCAATCATTCAATGGCCGTGCTTGTATTCTTGGCTGGCCATTTATTTTTGTACACATGGAGAGGATATTAACGGAGTCCGTCGTCCTGACATGATATCTTATGGGAATCCTTCCCTTCGTTGAGCCTTTGATGAGAGGCAAGTTCATGAATTATTTCGACGCTTCCCTGTGCTAGTTTGGAATTGTTATGTTCTTGGTACGAGCTCGAGTTCTGTCCTGGTGGATGAGCTTTTGACACCGACTACCAAGCCAATTGGAGGCCAATCATTTCTTTATTGAACCGATAAGGCCAAGCAGCAAGTTGGAATGGACCCGGTAAGTGGCGACGTGACTTGTGCTCCTTTTTTTTATTATTATTTAATTGCTTTGCGGGTTCCTAATGTTCTTCCTTAAATCACAATCAAATAAGAAGAGGGCGCCGCTAATTTCTTCGAATGGTGCGTCTGCGTCTACCAAGAGGTCGCACATAGGATCTCAGCCCACTTCTCTTCCAATTTCATCAGAGATTGTGCAGACTTCTCATCGTTTACTCTCAATAGTGGGGCCTTTTGTGGAGGTTCCACAGGCTTCTCTTCCTCCTATTTTGGAGATGAAGCCTTCGAAGATGGAGCCTCTTGTAGAGACTTTTCCAGAGACGGTTCAAATTTTGTTCTCACCGGAGGTCGAGCCTCCCACTTCGAGTACGATTTAGACATCCCCTTTGGGGGTACCGGAGGAATCTTGAGACGTAAGTATGGTGCCCATTCCAGAGCCGGTGGTTGTCTAATCTCTTTGATTATTGTTGCCACCTCGGAGGCAGATACTGCGGTGGTGTGAACCCCCAAAACGTCAATCGCCATCAAAATTATAGATTCCACAGTGCCCATTCCTGATGTTACCCAGGCATCGTTAAGGACTTGGCCTAAAGCTCCGCCATTTGCTCCAGAAGCGTTGGCTCCTTTATTATTACCTGCACCTCCTACACTTAGGCCTACAATTACGGAGGTGATTTCCTCAGTTGCCGCCCCTATTGTGACTCTTCACAACAGTTTCTATCCTATTTTGTGGAGACTGTGCGACGATTTTGGAAAGACAAGGTGGCTCCACGCATGCTTTCGCCAGAGGTTGCACACGACCTTTCTTTGACCACCGATGCGGAGTTTATCATAAGCAAGTTGCAGAAAGTCGGTCTTGATGTAGTTTATTTACGAGGTCACACTTAGAGGCTCAAAGCCCTGGCTGAGGTAGAGAGGTTGGCCATCGGGAAGATTAGCCGAACTTCAAAAAGAGTTTGCAGAGAACAATGCTCGGGAAGCTTTGGATGTGCTAACCTCCAAGCTGGATACTGCTGGGATCACTTTGGATGATTCTATCGAATATATCAAACAGGCTAAACATGTTAAAGAAGTCGTCTATGAGCACCTGAAGATGGCTGAAGAGCAGGCTCAATATGCTGCCACTAGGGTTGTGTATATTGAAACCCAAATCGAGCAGATTCGCGAAAGTGTGGGAGCAGCGAAGGAAGCGGTACTTGAAGCTACTCTGAAGGTGGAGGAAGTCCTTGCCTTACCTACTCTCAGCGCGGTTGAGGAAGAAGACCTTCAGTCAATGAGAGCTGCTTTTGTAGATTCGCAACAACAATTATCGATGGACATCTGATTTGTATATTGGTTTCCACTTTATTGAACATACTTCAAATAGAAATGATTTATTTTTTAATTTTGATAATTTTTTAAATTTTTTAAATTTTTAAATGTTTATTAGCTTCATGGGCAGAACTTCGTAAGGAACTTCCCATTTATAGCTGGGAGTCTTCTTCCCTCGGGAGTGACCAATTTGTAAGCACCATTAGTGTAGACCTCTTGAACAATGAATGACCCTTCCCACCTAGGTGCGAATTTTCTCCCATCTTTGCCGGTAGCCATAATTGGTCTGCGTACGGCTAGGACGCGGTCGCCCTTTTGAAACGTCAAAATTTCACCTTTTTGTTGAAGGCTCGAGTGAGGCGGGTCTGGTAGCATTTGAACCTTTGCAGTGCTTCCAGATGTTTTTCGTCGAGAGGCTCTAATTCTTGTAAATGAAGTCGGATGTGATGGAGTTTGAATTGTGAGCGGCAATACGGCTTCAACACCGTAAACCAATGAATAAGGTGTTGATTATGTCAGAGTCCGAAACGTAATTCTGTATGCCCACAGCGCCTCTCCAAGACTTCAATGCCAATCTTTCTTGTTTTCTGTTACCATTTTCTTTAGAATTTTGCACTGGGTTTTATTGAAGGCTTTCGCCAGGCCATTTGCGGCAGGGTTATATGCTGTGGATGTCTTCTGTTGAATGCCATATTTTTTGCATAAATTGTCCATGGTTTTGCTGCAAAATGGGGTGCCATTGTCGATCATGATATATTTTGGAACACCGAACCGATATACGATTTGTGTTCGAATGAAGTTGATCACGGTGGTAGGTTTGACTTCTTTGTAGGCTGCCGCTTCTGCCCACTTGGAGAAATAATCAGTAGCTTCTAAGATGTATTGATTATTTGCTGATGACTTCGGAGTGATTGGGCCGATAATGTCCATTCCCCATGCTTTGAATGGCCAGGAAGCCACCGTTGGATGTAGCGGGTTTGGAGGCTGATGAATGTAATTAGCATGGAGTTGACATGCTGTGCAATGATAAATTAATTCTATAGCATCTCTCAGCATTGTAGGCCAGTAGTAGCCTAATTTGGGGCCTTCTAGGTGAGCTCCGCAAATTCCCCCATGTGCTTCGTCTAAAATAGTTTGTCCTTCTTTAGGAACACACAGAAGTAGGATACCATCGTAAGATCGTCAGTACAATATGTTACTAAAAAGACAAAATATGGGTGCAACTCTTTGAACTTTCGTAATTTTGAGTTGAGGTGTCTTACTCAATCGAGGGAGGATGTTAGGTCGTCCTTTTTCTTCTTGATTCAGTCGGCCGAAGGCTGAGACTTGTGGTTCTGGAATGCCGATTCGATCAAAAGCTGACATTCGAGTTTCTTCTGGGGTAGCTTTCTCCATGGCTTTTCTTTTGGTCATAACTTGATTGACACTGGCTTTGCCCGAAATCACAACAGGTTCATATTCTAGATAACCAAGCCCATGGAGACTGTGGGAGGAATTGCATATCCTTGCGAATGAATCTTCTTTTGGGTTGGTGATAAATTTTGTATAATCACAACCGTTTTGTCTTTGTAATTCATCAAGAGAAAACCCAGATCCTGCCTGCGCCATCATTCGGTAGGCATTAGGATCAAACCCCTGTGTTCGTGTCTTTGGAAGGTCGGGTAGGTCATGCTTTTCTTCTTTGACGATGCCCCGGCTATCAAGTTTTGGCAAAGGTATCATGATAGCCCCTTTTAGGGCTTTTAATTTTTCTTACGATTCTTCTTTCCGTTGGCCACATACAGAAATGGAGATTCCTCTTTCTTCCAGCGTGATTGAGGAATGTACCTGAGTATTGGTTCCTCTGTATGCCCCTTACTTTTTGGATTGGTCCACTTACCGTTGATCGCTTTGGGAGGAGTTATTTTACTCGATGAAGGGGTAGGTTTTGACATTTCTTTTGAGTAAAATTAGGCGTCTACAAAGGAAGCCTCTGACTCCGTGAATGGGCATTCATAAAAAAATACTGTTTTTTCCTCTCCATGTTGATCGTACTTGAAGCATTGATGGAGGGTCGAGGGTACAATTATATTGTTGTGTAGCCATGGCCTCCCAAGTAGCACATTGTTAGACGTGTGTTCGTCAATCATGTGGAATAGCATGTGAGAGGTCATGTCCCCGATTTGCAACTCCAACCTAATCGTGCCAAGAGCTCGTTGTCCCTCTTGGTTAAAGACTTGAATCATCAAAGAACTAGCCAGGAGATCATTGGCCACCAGCCCGACGTCTTTTACAATTCTGATCGGCAAGATATTTACAACCGATCCACTGTCGAGAAGTATGTGGTTTATCCAGCCGTCTTTAATGGATCTGGATACGAACATAGGCCGGTTGTGTGATATTTCTCCGAGCAGCATGTTCGCTTCTTTAAAGGAGATGGAAGATGAATATAACTCAATTTTTTAGGGACCCGCCGGTTGCTCTTCTTTCATTATGCTGGGAGATTATCTGAGCTTATGCTCGTCGTGTCTCCGCATTCTCAATTGTTCAACTTGAGCACGCCAGTCATCTTTTTCTGCAACGAATTTTATGAGAGCCTGTCTAGTCCTAATAGGTAAGTCTAGATGGTCTTGCACGACATTGGTGATTGACACATCCTATAAGCACGTGTGGATGTCGCCAACGGATCCCATCGGAGCTTTGCCTTCATGCTTTTTCTCAACCATTTGAGTTGAACAAGTGGCCACTAACGCCGGGGTTGGCGTCAAGAATTCTGTTGGGAAGAAGTCAGCCAGAGTGATTGGCTTTGGTCTTTTCTAATGAATTTCTGCTTCTGGAACCTTGACAAGCACAAATTTGCATTTGTACCTTCTGCCTCCTCTTTTCTTTTGGGCTATTTTATTATTTTTTTATTCTTCTTTCTTAGCCGCATACCCCTTGATGAATATTATGACAGAGGTTTCTTGAAGTGGTTTCTTCTTGAGAGTGACCACTTCCCACCCTTTTGGGCCATCTGGCGCGCAGGATGAAGACTTTTTTGTTCGTCCTCCGGTTTGCTATAGCTTTTGGGCAGGGGTTTTATTGGACGAAGATGGTGTTGGAAGCCGTAATGTCGTCATCAATTTCCAATAAGATGCGACCTTGCATCTATAACTCCAATATTCTGTCTTTTAGGACAAAACACTTTCCAGTAGGATGACCCACCAACCGATGGTGTTTGCATTAGTTCGGGTCTGAGCTTTTCCCAACGTCTTCCGGCCTTTTGGATTCGAGAAGCTGCAACCTATTTTTCTCTAGGAGCTGTTCGAGCATACCTGGAACGTCAGAGTGTGGGAAAGGATAGGTTTTGGCCTGTCTATCCTTTAGCGTGAACTTTTGACGGGCGCGCCGCCATTGCTTTGATTGATTTTTGGCTTCCTACCCTTTGTTGTACTCTGATTTTGAGCCGCGCAAGTGTGTCTTTGGCAGGAGCTTTGTACTCCTTTACTAACTTCACTTTTTTATCAGTTTTGGAGATCGGAGCCTTGCTTTCTCTTTTTTCCTGAATGAGGATCTCCATGTTATGGGCCTCGGTTGCCAATTCCTGGAAATCCCTCGGCTTCCAATTATGCTAGAAGTACACTAGTGTCCAGTTAATCCCGCGGATGCACATGTCAATAGCTGTTTGAGTGGATAAGGAGGTGCTCTCCTTACAATTGAGGCTTAAATTTCGCCAGCGATTGATATACTCAATCACTTTTTCTCCTTCACATTGGTTTAAATTTGCGAGCTCTACCATTGTCACTGTGCACTTCGTGCTGTAAAAGCGACTGAGGAACTCACCTTCGAGTTATTCCCAGCTGTCAATTGACTCGGTTGAGAGTTTGATAAACCAATCGAAAGCATTCCCTTTGAGGGATAGCCAAAATTGTTTGACCAAGAGCTCGTCGTCGGTTCTTGCATTATTGCAGATCTACATGAAGTGGGCGATGTACTGCTTTGGGTTGCCGTCCCCACTAAATTGTTGGAATTTAGGCGGATGGTAAGAGGTTGGCATCTAGATTGCCTGGATCTGACGAGAGTAGGGTCTAGTGTAGGCTTGAGACCTTACCCCCTCCGCCTGTACTTTCTGCTCTATGGCGTTGGAGATCAACTTTTGTAGGGTGCCATAGGATAGCACCACCGGTTCCTGGAGCAGGGGTTCCCAGATCACAGGTGGGATTTCAGGCACCGGGGATGGACGGAAGGTGGGTGAAGAAGGAATCGAAACTGGATTGGCAGTTGTGCTAGGCCGCGCCTGATTGTCATCATTTCTTGTCTGGGATGGAGCTCTTAGGCGATCTACAATCAGTTCAAACTTTTGCAGAAGCGTGGCGATTTGAAGATCCCTTTGCAATTCCTTTTCCCTGAATTGCTTCTCTCTCTTTCATGACAATTTGTAGTTCGACCAACTGTTCTTCGACAGTTCTTGCCTGTATCATCATGGCAGCAACTCTGATCACAGGAGAGGTAGGGGAAGAGGGACTTAGAGGAAGGGGTGCATCGGGCAATGCCACCGATCGCACGGGTGAAGGAATGATGTGTCTCCCTTCAATGTGGGTGATCAGTGCGAGGACCCGGTTTGTGGTTTGAGAAGAGCCCCTCGCTGGACTAGCGACCAGGCTGGCCACTAGGCTCATTGGCAGTGGGGAGGCCAGAACAGCTGAATAGCTTCTCGAAGGATGGACCCTTATTGGAGAAGCTACCGGACTAGTCGGTACTTGATCCGCCAGAGATTTTAGTTGAATTTGTCTTGCGCGTTGTGCTGGCAGAGACACTGTAATAGATCCGGTGGTCGGCCTTGATCGAATGATCACTAGGGTCTAGGGTGGACGGATCGCCCGGGCTTGGCTGGCAGTGACAGCTATTGGAGTACGTGACAACGAGGGAAGGCGAGCAAAGGGTTAGCCATCCTCGGTGCCGGTGAAGAGCTGGCACCGGTAGCTGGAACCTTAGCAACAACTTTGTTATTGTTGTTGTTGGAACTTGGCATCTGAATTGGTTGAACAGAGAAAAAGATGAAACGTAAACGGGTTCCACCTGGCATGCCAAATTTGTAAACGAGTACAAGTATGTGAATTGCGAAATGCACGTCCAAAGTACAATATACAAAATAAAAAAGGTTAATTTGGAAAATTTTCTATGAGAGTGTTGGTGTAACTTCTAGAACGCTTTTGATTCGATCTCCGAATAGACACAAAATGGTCGACGTACGTCTTTTCATGAACAAATGAAACAACCTTGAATTTTGTCTAAGCTTGATGGAAAATTTGATATTCCGATTGGCTTTGGTGGCAATTGATTGTAAAATAGCGGCATAAGTGCTTGTTGCTATCTCAATGATTTGAAGTGGCGATTTGGAATTTCTCTGGAATTTTTACGTACATTCTCTGTGTCCTGTGTAGCTGAAAAAGCTTGGTGCTTTATAGACTTGCTAATTCCTAACTACGCAGACCGAATCTGTCTGGGTTGTTGTAACTCTTCTCGACCGCTTCTGTAGTTGACTTTGTAACTCCTTTCGTGAGATATGAAGTTACCTTGGACTGGGGCAAAATGCCTTAAAAATTGGTTCATGTGGCATCCTTGTGAGCTGATGACATGGCTTTAATTGTCTGAGTCATCATACCTGTAGGCAGGTGATATGTCGATTGCACAATTTTGATCTCGACCGTTGATTCACTGCGGCTTGATCGACGGCTTGATTTTTTTGGTTGATCGGGGTCAATGTTTGACTTGTTGACCCGGGCCCTATGGAGCTGATCTGGACCACAGTTTAAGTTTGTTACAAAATTTGCCTCTACAATTATTAATTGTTATAGTTTGAAAGCGTAATTTAATCGATAGTAATTTCAAAAACACCAATGTTATAATAAATCTATCACTCTATGTAGAGCTTGACTTGTGTTAGACGACTTGTGTTAGGGATTAATAATGAATAAAAGGAAGAATCCTGGTTTTTTGAGCTTTTAGTCGCTTCGGTTATTTTGTGATCATATACCTTGTCTTCAACTTTACAACATTGTAGACCAAATCAAGGACCGAACCAGTCAACCCCAACCAATATTTGACAAGTGTGTGACGATATGTGAAGCCGACCTTAAACTGTTGATTCGGTCGAATAATGTACTCTTCCCTGCTGATTCTCTACTCTCAAATATTCTTCAAGAGTAAGAGTGGGCATTGGGTAGGGTTTTTTGGGCAACCCGAGTCAATGATTGGGATTTTACTTTTTTATTTTTTATGTATTTTTCTAGAGTTATTTAAAAATATTGTAAAAAATATCGGGTTTTTTAGGTTGCACCCATGGGCTAGGTGGGATTCCAATGGAGTACAACCATTGGTCTTCCATGTGGGACCATGTAGGTTACAAAAAATTCAAAGAGATCATGAAGGAATTCTTTGATTAATGGCTGAAATTAACACCTCATTATATGAGGGAGGTTATGACATTTATACCTTTTAATATTAAGGAGGTTATGACAATATTTACTCCTTTTATTATAAGGAGGTTATGAAATTAACTCCCCTTATAGGAGTTATAATTTCATACAGCAATAAATACGTCGAGTAGAGAGACATTGGAAAAGACACAAAACATAATTCAAAATTCAGAATTCTGGTTTTCCATCTTCTCTCAATTCTCTTTTTCTCTTCATACTCTCTAAGTGATTGAAGAGTAGCACTTGGTTTTCAGCCAAATTAAAGAAGGACTATGAGGGCGGTAAAACGGTGATCTCTATTACTTTTCATTTATTTTATCTAAGTAGATAATTCCAGTATACAAGGTGCTTCAATTTCATAGAGGAAAAGCATCTAAAGAGGTTAATAAGTTTATTTCATCCATTGCATGATAAATTGAGTTAAATTGAGTTAAATTATTGTGTTAATAATCAATTTTTCCAAAAGTGGAGTTAGAGCTTTGTTATTTCCTGTATGTGTGGATGAATATTTCCAAAACCGAATTTACAAAATTATTCTGTTGGTTTTTGTATGATTTAGATTACAATTCATTGAATATTTAGGAATTAATGCAAGAATTGCATATGAGTTATATATGCTGTGTTTTCCAGCAAATTGGAAGTTAAATATCATCTATTCTGTCAAAATAGAGTTATTTCGATTTTCTGGAATTTTTTCTGTTTTGAAAAATTTATTTTTGGGAAAAGACAATTTTGCCCTTGGGATATATTGGGCATAAAATGGTATTTTTGAACATCTGAAAATTTTTAAAGAACGTTTAAGTTGATATACGTTTATATTCTGTGCATTTTATAACCTGGAAAAAAATTTGAATTGTGGAATATTGTGTTATTACAAAATGATAATTTTGTCCTTATAGTCAATTTGAGCATAATTTGTCATTTTGGATTCGAAACTTTTTTATTCTAGAACTAATTGAGTACTTAAAGTTCATATTATAATATTTTTGCATTCTGGTTTTTTTTTTGCAAAGTATTCTTGAAAATGACCATTTTACCCTTGTAGTCCATTTGTGCATAATTGGTCGTTTTGGATTAGAATTTTTTATTCCAGAAGTAGTTGAATATTTTCCAGTGCATTTTATGATATTCTAGTATTATGAAATTTGTTAAAATTTCTACAAATTATTATTGTGAAAAGACAATTTTACCCTTTTGAACCCATTTGTGGAAATTAGGTAAAGTTGACAACTTCCAGTGTATTTACAGAAATTAATAGGTTTATTGCAGTGTATGTTTGGTATATAAACTAATGTTCATTTTAAGATTACACTTGTAAGTTTTGTTGCTTATAATTGCTTATTCAAATTAGGATTAAATGACTTCTAAAGTTGCTGCTGCTATGTTAAGTAAAACTGAGAAACTCAATGGAAATAACTTCTTGACTTGGAAGAGGCGTATTCGTCAGATCCTACTACAGGATGGAATTGATCATGACTTGGATATGGCAGTGGCTAGTCCTCTAGAAGGAGCTCAGGAATAATGTTAAATTAGCTTTAGAGGACAAGAAGGCTCGGTCCATCATGTCAACATTCATGGAACCAGATGTGGAAATTTTATTTGAGGACCAACTTTCTGCCCATGCCATGTTTAAGGCTATTGGAGCTACTTATGAAGAAACATCGCAAACACATGTTAGGATGCTTGTTGCACAATATAATGGCATGAAAATGCAAGAAAGTGATAATATTGTTGAGCATATTAATGCCATGACTGTTGTTTCTAAACAATTAGCAAGTTTAGGCCGTCCTATCCCTGATAAACTTCAAGTATAAACAATAATTAACAGCTTACCACCTTCTTGGGATTCAACTCTTGTATCATTGAATATGTTTGATGTTGCTCTTATTGTGCAAACCTTAACTGCCAAATTGACAATTGAGGCTCAAAGGTGAAAGAAGAAATCTACAACGGATTTTATGGTTAATGTAGCTAATGGTGCAGGAGCTCCTACTTCAAAACCAAGGAATTTCCCTCAGAAGAAGCAAGGCTTCAAGAAACAAGGGAAGAAACCCTAGTTAAAGGGAAACAATTTTGGTAAGAAGATAGAGCCTTGTTGTAATTGTGGCAAGTGGGTCATATTAAAGCCCATTAAAGCTAATGTCAAGGGTGGAGGTAACTCCCAAAATTAGGTTAGTAGAAATAACAATGATATTGTATGTGTTGTTATCGGGGTTCTTTTGGCTGATGTTGGAGAAAAGATATGGTGGCTAGATTCTGTTGCATCTACACATGTGGCTAAGTCAAGAGAATTTTTCTCTGATTTCAAAGAAATGAAGACCGGTAAACACAGAATATATATGGGTAACAATACCTATTGTGATGTGCTTGGCACAGGGACAATTCAGTTGAAGTTGCCAAGTGGTAACTATTTGGTGTTGAATGAGGTATTGTTTGCTCCTAACATTAGGAGAAACCTGATCTCTATCTCTTGTTTGGATAAGAAGAGATTTGAAACTCGTTTTAAATAAGGAAAGACCATTGTGGGCCCAAACAATAATATACTTTTTTCTGGTACTCTGATTGATGGACTGTATTCACTTGACTTATACTCTGGATCCACTTGTAATGTGAAAGTTGATTTTGAGTATGCTTGTTTGTCACTTGATAATTCTTTATTATGGCATTTACGCTTAGGTCATGTGAATGTGAACAAACTACATTGCATGGTTAGTAGTGGTTTGTTACCTAAGTTACATAATGAACTACATACATGTGAAAATTGTTTGTCTAGTAAAATGACAAGGTTACCCTTTGGTAAAGGGGAAAAATCCAAAATCTTTTAGAGGTAATACATTCAGATATATGTGGCCCTCTTAATGCAAAGACCCATAGAGGAATGTCTTATTTTATTACATTTCTTGATGACTACTCTAGTTATGGTTTCATTTATCTGATTACAAAGAAGTCAGAAGCCTTAGATAAATTTAAAAAATTCAAAGTTGAGGAAGAAAATCAACTAGGAAGAACCATTAAGATCCTCAAATTAGATAGAGGTGGAGAATATACTTCTGATCTATTTGATGAGTTCTGCAAGGCAAATGACATACACCACCAATTTACTTTCCCTTATACACCTCAGAAAAATGGAGTTATAGAGAGAACAAAACTTTGTTAGAGATGGTACGATGTATGCTAAACCACTTGATGCTAGGAATTTTAAGGTGAAGCATTAGATACTGCAACATATATTCTTAACAGTTTTATATAAAATTACTAAGACTACCCTTTATAAGTTATGAACTGGTAGAAGTCCAAACTTAAGTCACCTTAGAGTTTGGGTTCTGGGGCACATGTGAAAGTGTCAGATTAAAATAGAGGCAAAATTTATCCTAAAACCATAAAATATAATTTTATTGGTTATAGTAGTCATTCAAAAGCTGGTTACAGATTTGTTGTGCACCATTCTAATGGCTCTATGGGGGTTATTAAAAGTCAAGATGCTTATTTTTTAGAAGAAGACCTTGACCCAAGAAACCCAATAAAGAAAGTTGAGTTATTTGAACTACAAAAACTAAAAGACTCTTCTATTGATCATGGAAAAGTTATAGAAACCGCAAAACAAGTTGATCCTGTCACCCGCATAGTAAGAGATAGAAGACCTCCTTCGACATTGAAGGACTTCTATGTTAAGGTGACTGATGTAAGTGATCCAAATGAAGAAGACCTTCTTGATGACCCTCAAACTTATGAACAATCTTTAGAATCTAAAGACTCAACTGAATGGTTGAAAGCAATCAAAGAAGAGTTAGACTCTATGGACAAAAATAAGGTGTGGGAGTTAGTAGAACTTCTTCAGGGTAAACAACCCATAGGTTGTAAATGGATATTTAAGAAAAAATTAAAACTAGATGGAACCATTGATAGATATAAAGCTAGGTTGGTAGCTAAAGGATTTACTCAAAAAGAAGGAATTGACTACAAGGAGACTTGTTCTCCTGTGTCAGCATTCACTTTGATTAGAGTATTATTAGCTATAGTAGCCTATCTTGACTTCGAATTACATCAAATGGATGTAAAGACAGCCTTCCTCAATGGAGATTTAGAGGAAGAAATTTATATGCGCCAACCTGAAGGGTTAGCTGTGAAAGATCAAGGTGATAAAGTGTGTAGACTGACAAAAGCTATTTATGGGCTTAAACAGTCACCAAGGCAATGGTTCTTCATTTTTCATAAAGTGATAACTGAGTATGGGTTTATACCCAACTTATATGACCTTTGCGTTAACACCCAGGTTAATGGGGGTAAATTTATCATTTTGTCTCTTTATGCTGATGATATATTATTAATGGGGAATGATCTAAATATAGTTTTAGGGATTAAAGGGTGGCTCAAAACCCAGTTTGATATGAAAGACATGGGAGAAACTTCATTTATCCTCAGTATAAAAATTGAAAAAGATAGAAAAGTCAAGAAACTTTGACTCTCTCAAGAAACATATCTAGATAGTGTGTTAAAACGCTTTGGTGTGGTCGAGTGGAAGACCATAGATTCCCAAATTTGTAAAGGGTCAAGTTTATCAAAGAAAATGGCACCATCAAGTGATAAGAACAGACTAAAGATGCCGTCCATTCCATATGCCCAAGTTGTGGGTAGTTTAATGTATGCCATGTTGTGCACTCGCCCTGATTTAAGCTTTGTAGTAAGCTTAGTGAGTAGATATCAAAGTGACCTAGGTGCTTTGCATTGGCAAGCGCTTAAAAGAATTTTTTTCTATTTGGTGGGCACTAAGGATTACAAGCTCACGTATCAGGCCAAAGTGTTGATTCCTATTGGGTATACGGATTCAGATTATGCCGGTGATCCTGATTATAGGAAATCAACCTCGGGGTTTGTTTTTACGCTTGGCGGTGCAACAATTTCTTGGGCTAATAAGAAACAAAAATGTGTTGCTAGGTCCAATATAGAAGTTGAGTTTGTAACTTGGAGTTTGGCAAGTACTGAAGCAGTGTGGATCAAAGGTTTCTTACAAGACTTGAAATTGAGTTGTTGGACTGGTAGTCCAATACAACTATTTTGTGATAATCAAGCAACTATGACAACATTGAAAAATGGTGAAATCAGTTCAAAAAGTAATCACATAGAAGTACATTATCACTATGTGCTTGACAATCTACAGAAGGGGAAAGTGGTTGTGGGCCATATTCCAACTTCTGAGATGTTGGGAGATCCGTTGACAAAATCGTTAACAACGGATTTTTTTTTGGGGCATGTCCATTGTATGAGACTAAGAAGAGACTAGTATGTGTCTCTTAAGGCCTCAAGATGCATCACCCACGCGGGGGATGTTGGTCATATGAGCGTAGCACCCATGGGCAAGGTGGGAATCCAATGGAGAACAACCATTGGTCTTCCTTGTGGGACTATGTAGGCTACACAAAATTCAAAGAGATCATGGAGGAATTCTTTGATTAATGGCTGAAATTAACTCCTCATTATATGAGGAAGGTTATGACATTTATACCTTTTAATATTAAGGAGGTTATGATAATATTTATTCCTTTTATTATGAGGAGGTTATGAAATTAACTCTCCTTATGGGAGTTATAATTTCATACACCTATAAATAGGTGGAGTTGAGAGACATTGGATAAGACACAAGACACAATTCAGAATTCAGAATTCTGGTTCTCTATCTTCTTTCAATTCTCTTTTTCTCTTCATACTCTCTAAGTGATTGAAGAGTAGCGCTTGGCTTTCAGCCAAATCAAAGAAGGACTATGCGGGTGATAAAAAGGTAATCTCTATTACTTTTCATTTGTTTTATGTAGGAAAAACATCTAAAGAGGTTAGTAAGTTTATTTCATCCATTGCATGATAAATTGAGTTACGAAGAGTTCAACATTCACGCGCGCGGTCAGAAGCTTATGAACTTTGTAGTCAGTCAGCAAAGATCAGATATACATCACATTTCATCTTTATTCTACTCGAAGCAGATTTATTACTAATTGTTATAGTTAGAAAGCGTAATTTAATTGATAGTGATTTCAAGATCACCAACGTTATAATAAAACTATCACTCTATGTAGAGCTTGACTTGTGTTAGAGGTTAATAGATACACCTTGTGCTCAACTTTACAACATTGTAGACAAAATCAAGGACACAAATATATATATATATATATATATATATATATATATATATATATATATATATATATATATATCAAGGACACAACCAGTCAAGCACAACCAATATTTGCCGAGTGTGTGACAATATGTCAAGCCAACTAGCTCATTCGGTAGGATAATGTACTCTTGCCGTTGATTCTCTACTCTCAAAGATTCTTCAGGATTAAGAGTGGGCATCGGGTAGGGTTTTCGGGTAACTCGACTCGAGTCGTGGTTTTTACTTTTTTATGTTTTATGTATTGTTCTAGGGTTATTTAAAAAAAATGTTAAAAAATTCGGGTTTTTTGGGGTCGGGTTGAGTAGGGTTTGGATTTGTAAAATGATGGTTAGGGTTTTTACACCTGTAGACACATATTTTGTCACAAGTTCCACGTATGGCCAAAAATAAGGTCCAAATCAGCCATAGAATTCGGGTCAAAGAGTCAATCATTGACTCTGGTCAAATGAGCCAAATTGAGCGTTCATCAAGTTCTATCAGATCAATGGACCGAATTTAATGGGAGACGCACACATCATTAGGCAAGTGTATGCTGATTGGGACCCTTAGAAGACATGTCATAAGCTGACAAGGTGCTAACAAGGATGATAGGTAGACCAAATAATTGCCCTTGCCTTGGTCCAAATCGGTTATGACAATCCTACCAGAAGACCGCCACAACTGAGAAGAAAAAGGAGGAAGAAGAGGACAAGAGGATGACATTACAGACAACTATAAAAATAAGGAAAAATAAGGGACAGGGGATTGATTGATCGAAATCAAAAGATAGAATCAATACCCAGAGCATTTGAGTCACAATTATGTAAACCAAATCTCAATTCAAGTTCCACGGTAGCAGCAAACAGGCAAAATCTGCCGCTACATTTCTTTGCCATTACAGCCATTCAGAAGACTCAATTATGTAAAGCTCAGGTGGATTCTCAAATTCATTCTTTTTTATTTTCAGTTCAAGGAGAGACTTAGTTCTCTGTGTAATCGATTGTATTCATCTATGAAGATAAAATAGGAGGAGAAATAGAATCGAAATCTATAAATTCTTCAAATCCATTAAATCTCTTCTTGATTTTGTGATTCGTGCCTTCTCGGTTGCTACTTCTTCACACTCGACGGATTTCATGTTTACAAATTTGACACGCCCGGTGGGATTGGTTTTACTTCTCATGTCCTTCTCCGTTCCAACTTTTTGACCTATTCAAATGGCAAGCTCCAGCAACAACACCAACAACAAGATTGTCACCACCATTTTTGGCTCATCACCACCGACACCCAAAATGGCTGACCTTGTAGCAGCCTTTTCGCGCGGCCCACACAGTCTGGTCACAACAGGCCGACAGTCTGGGGCGATCCACCCTCCTTTGACTCTGGTCATTATTCGGACATGACCTACTATTAGATCCATCACAGGGTCTCTGGCAGGACAACGGCTGGCAAATCTTTGCCAGTTCGACAGGCTATTCAAACTCCCCCTACACGCAAAGCCAGCCTAGTGGTCTCTCCAACGAGAGTTCTCCCATCAAGGAGCTACTCGGCCATCTTGACCTCACCACCACCATCAAGCCCGATTGTGAGCCCGGTCACAAGTTCAGCAAGGGATCTTCTCAAACTTCAAGCCTAGTCCCAACGTCAATCACTCATTTGGAGGGGAAACACATCATCTCCTCACCGGTGTGATTGATGACATCACCCACTCAAATTGCCTCATCGCCGAACCAAATTTGTCCCTTTCTTGCTCCTCCCATCATCAAGGTTGCTGCCATGATGCCTCAGACGACAACCATTGAGGAACAGTTGGTAGAAATGCAAGCTGCCATGAAGTAAAGGGATGAGCAATTCAAGGAAAGTGAATTGTAAAGAAATCTACTAATCGCCACCATTTTGCAAAAATTTGAAATGATTGTAGATCACCTGGGATCTCCTTCCCAACAATGGAACAATGACAACCAGGCCAGACCTAGCACAGTCGCTAACCAGATCTTGGTCAACCCTTTCCCCGTAATTCATCTATCTTCAGCGCTTAAAGTCCAACTGGTGACTCGGGAGCTGCAGCTCGAGGAACCTGGGGCACTGTCCTACGCCACTCTATAGAAAATGATCTCCAACACCATGGACCAAAAAGTACAGGTGGAAGGAGTTCGCTCCTAGGCCTACACCAGGCGTTATTCGTGGCAGATTCAGACACTCTTCCTGCCAGCCTCCTATCACCCACCCAAGTTCCAGCAGTTCAGTGGCAACGGCAATCCAAAGCAGCATATCACCCATTTCGTTGAGACCTACAATAACGCAAGGACCGACGACGATCTTCTGGTAAAGCAATTCGAGCCATCCCTAAAGGGAAATGCTTTTGACAAGTTTATCGAAATCCTAGCTGAATCAATCGATAGGTGGGAACAACTCGAGAGTGATCATTTCTTAGTCGATTTTTTAGCACAAAACGCACTGTGATGCTGGTTGAGCTCACAAATCTAAAGCAACGCCAAGGCGAGAAGGTGATTGAGTACATCAATCGCTAGAGAAACTTAAGTGTCAACTGCAAGGAAATCACCTCCTTGTCCACAAAAACAACCATCGATATGTGTATCAATGGCAGGAATTGGTCATTGGCGTACTTCATGCAAAGCCAAAAGCCTAGGGATTTCCATGAATCGGCTATCGGGGCCCATAATATGAAAATCCTTATTTAGGAGAAAGGCTGAAGGCAAGACACCCATATCCAACACACACAAAAAGATGAAATCCGTGAAAAGGGAATATAAAATTCCCACTAAAGAAGTGACCAAAGACTCACCACCAATATTGCTGAACCGCAAAAAATTACTGTGGGCCAAAGCCAGAATACCGGTAACGGCTGGAAGCTGAACAACTATAAAAAAGATAACAACAATAGCGGTGTATCTCGCCAAAAGTTTAGTCTAAAGGAAAGGCAGGCGAAAACGAATCCTTTCCCAGACTTCGACGTTCCAAGTATGCTTGAGCAGCTCCTAGAGAAAAACATGTTGCAGCTTCCCAAAGCAAAAAGACAGAGAGACGTAAAAAAAATGTCAGATCCCAATTAATGCAGTTACCATCGGTTGGAGGGCCATCCCACCAAAAACTATTTTGTCTTAAAAGACAGAATTCTAGAGCTCGCGACAAGGTCACGTCATTCTGGAAACCAACGACAATGTTGCTACTTCCAACACCATTTTCGTGCAATCGAATCCCAACCCAAAAGCTAAAACAATCCAAGGAAACACAAGAAAACCTTTGTCCCGCGCGCCATAGGGTTCAAGACACCACTTGATACAGGGGACGAAGAAGGGTGGATAGTGGTAATCCGTAAGAAAAAGTCACTTAAAGAAGTTCCTGTCAAAATCTTTATCAAGATGCATCCAGAAAAGAAAGAAGAATAGAAAAAGAAAAGAGGTTCAAAGAAGAAGGATGGTAAGAGACACAGATGCAAGGTTGTGTCTGCCGAAGCTCACAAAGAGAAAATGTGTCATCAGAAAAGAAGGAAGCCAAACACTCTGGAGGAATTCTTCCTAGCATCCGCAATGGTAGGCACTTGCTCGCCTAGACGATTGAGCAGGTAAACATAGGAAGGGCGTCGGTGGATTCTACCGATGATATTTACTCATGCCTGCAAGATGTTTCAATCACTAACGCCTCTAGGAATGCCCTCGTGAAGTTCCTGTCATCTTAGGATAATATGAAAGTTGAAGTCGAGCGGCTAAAAATGAGGAGGCATGACTAGCCTAAGGTCGGGCTATCGCCTAACGTAATGGAGGAATGGCGATCAGTGAACCCACCACCAATCAAGCAGGTGTATTCAACCACCATCTCGTTGAAGGAGACGGATCTGCTACTTGGTGAGAAATCGTACAACCGGCCTCTATTTGTTTCCGGCTCCATCAAGGACCGATGGGTGAATTATATACTCCTTCACAACGGATCAACTGTAAATATTCTTCCAATCAGAACAATGAAGGACATCGGTCTGGTGGCCAACGACCTCCTAGCCAGTTCCCAAATGATCCAAGGCTTCAATCAGGAGGGCCAGCGAGTGGTTGGCATGATTGGGTTTGAATTGCAAATTGGCGATATGATCTCTCACTCTATGTTCCATATAATCGATACACATGTCTTATAATGTGCTTCTCAGGAAACAATGGTTGTGATAAGTGTCTGAAAGACACTATGTCTAGATATGAATTCATGATTAGAAATTCCAATTCTGAGTCGATTCCTAGCATAAAAATAACAAATATGACTTAAATTCATGTTTTGTGTCTCGGGTACCCAGTGGAAGAAGAAAATCTGAATTCGAAGAAAAATTGAAGGAAATATGAGAAAAATTAGCCAAAAATGGTATGGCACGTCCGCACCGAATTTGGCACCATCGCGCCAGAAATATGGGCAAAAATTCAAATTAAAAGATAAAAATTCCCAACGGCTAACAAGACATGAAAGAAGTCAGTTCGAGAAAGTGAAACAGAGCAACCGTGCCCTCAGGGGGTGCTACTGCACCAAGAAGATGGTTACCACACACAGAGATGGCGCTGGCGCGCTGTAGAGTTGCCTTATGCAGAAGTCAGAGTTGTCTCTTTGGGACGTCAATGAAATTTCTAAGGAATGACACTACCGTGCCACATCTCAGTAAAAACTGGTGCGATCGCGCCATGAAGTTTCCTAAAGTTTCTTGGATACGGTTGCTGCTTCCGGACTTAGAAAGGATTCTACTCAATTGGCACTACCACGCCAAAATCAGAGAGATAAATGGCGCGACCGAGCCACTGACTCTGCAACGCAAAATAGCAAAAAATTCAGGATTCTAACAACCAATTAAATTCTAACTTGGGAGATATAGTCCTAATTACATAAGGAATCTGTCCACGAAGACTCTAGAGGAAATTGCTAGGAATCCTAAAAGGTTTGAATACTCCAAGAGGTGAAGACCAATGCTGATTAGGAAGCTGCTGAAAAAGGAAGTTATTGTCCGAGTTTGAAGAAATATCTGGAGGTTTCCACTCCCAATTGAACCCAAATTTGGACCACAGACTCCTGAGAAGATTGAGAATCATTTCACGAAAAATCAGGTCAATTCACGTCGTCCTTTTGGAGTTTTATATTTTCAAAGTGGTGGACCAGGTGCTGAAATTGGCAGCAGAACTAACCCGAGTTCTCTTCAGCATATCTCAAGTTTTCTAATTCCGATTAACTTAAAATTTCGTACACAATCCAAGGACTATGTAAGGAAGGGTTTTGAATAATTTCATAAAATTATGAGGTCGGGAAGGCCTGTTCTAAGCCCCTGGACAGAGACCGAATTACAAGGTTGGGACTGAAGTCTAGCTCTAAATAGGGGTCCGAGGAGAAGTGAAGATTATGGAGTTTTTAGGTGAATTTCTTATTTTTTTACTTAGTTTGGAGAGGAGAGGAAGTCCAAAGAGAGTATTTCACGACCTCTTGGTACTTTGGAGAGGAAAGGTGGAAATTTTAGTCAAGGCACAAGCTGTGACTAAGGGCAGTCCTTCAAAAGCAGTTTTCTATACATAGTTCTATTTTGATTTCATGGCTGTAATTGAATCCTTGATGTGTGTTTATACTTTTAGCATGGAGTAGTTTCTTTGTTGGGGAAGTCATGAACTCCTTGTTTTAATATGTTAAAGTTTTGAATTTTATAGCAAAATAGTACTTTTCCTTTGTTTTAGAACGTGAGTTCATTGGTTGCTTCTAGTCCAAATTGTTTTTTGAGTTTAACGAGGTTCGAATAGAGAAGTTATAACTCATTAGATGTTTGGGCTTTTAGTTTGATTCTTCGTTTTCTAAAAAAACTCATTTTTCTTACTAGATCGTTGTTGATTGTGATGGAAACTAGTGAAAGCAATGTGAATTTTTATAACTCTTATTCTGAATAAGAGAGAGTTAATCTTTAAGCTTTTATATTATGCAGTTAGGATTTGAATGTTGCGGATTGTGATGGAGTTCAATGAATAGGTGAAAGTTATTTCCTGTATATGGGTAACCAGGTTTTCAAAAGCTAAGTCAATGTAAAAGTACTTGAGATATAAAATCAGTACTTTGCATACTAATAACTCGGAGGGATTGATATTTTTTCCCAACATCTCATCTTCATAAGGTTTAGTTGTTTGGTCCATTAATTAAATTCTGTTTTCGTTTCTATTTTTTCAAAATAAAAAAATGTTTACCTCAATCATCAAAAAATTCTTTGCTTAAACTAAATTCTCATCAAGGTCTCTGTGGGATCGATATCTGGACTCTTGAGTCTATATTACTTGTTGACCTAGTGCACTTGCTAGATACCCAACAAGTTTTTGGCGTCGTTGCCAGAACCATTGAGTTGAGAGTAAGTTTAAGTAACTTTTAATTTGATGATTGCGAAGTGGCGTAATTCTATGCCTAAATCTATGCCATCTCGTCCAGAAGTGGGCCGATGGGGTGAGCGATCAATACAAATGGAAATATTCTGCAAGCACCTGCATAAGAAGGGGCAACTAGGCATGCGAAGAAGCCAATACTCAGACATTCCTCAATTCTACAGGAAAAAATAAGAATCTCCCTTCACTACTCACAATCAGGAGAAAGAGGAATTATTGGATAGTCTGAAAGCCTGAAAAGGAATTGTTACGGTGCCCCTTCCAAGACTCGACGACCAAGGCATCATTAAAGAAGAGGTCCACTATCCACTGGAACTTCCAACTACGCAAATGCATTAGGGGTTCGATCCTAATGCTTACTTGTTGATGGGAAAGGAAGGATCCCGTTTCACTCTGGAATAGCTACATGGGAAAGCAGTAATCGCCTTGCAAAAATTATCTCCAACTCAAGAAAAACTGCAATCCCATGGGTACTTGATTCCTCCCAATCGTCACGGGGTCGATCATCAAGAATCAGAGCCTGTAGTAATCTCAATCAAAGCTGCCGTCAACCAAGTGACAACGAAATGAAAGGACGCTTAGAAAACTGCCCAAGGTAACGTTCGGTTGTCGGTGTTCGACAGAATCGGCAGCCCGAAGCCGCAAGTTTCAGCCTCCATGCGGTTGGGCCAAGAAGAAACTAGAAAGCCCGACGTATTCCAGAGGCTGAGCATGGTGAAAAACCCAAAATTATTAGGGTCTGGCGACAAAAGGATAAGAGGAACACGTTCAGGCTAATGTTTTCACCTGACTTGGCAATATGGGAGCAGCCTGAAGCAACCTGGTGTCTTCCAAAGACTGGGAAAGTAGGTAGTACAAACTTTAAAGCCTCAAAAGAACGTCTTCAAAAGACTCGGCAACACTACAGAATAACCAGCTAAACGAGTTCCTGTGAGCCAATGATTGGGAAAAGGTGGCGAGAGCTCGACGAAAAGAGCGAAGATGAAGCGGGAGGTCAATATGACGATTCCCTTGGTGATTAATACTCCCATTGTGGTTTTTGATTATCCTAAAGAGGAAAGAGTTGGGGAGGAGTTTGCATCCGTTAATCACATCTCCGTCGAAGAAGAAGACGCTCAGACTTCTGAAGAGGAGCTTGAAGAAGTGCTTGCTGCTTTGGAGGAAGCTTGATAAGCCACTGTCGACGAATTAAAGAAAGTAAACTCGGGCATAGAAGAAGACTAGGGGCCTACTTTTTTGTGTTTCCTTATCTGTAGAAGAAGAAAAAGAGTATAATAAAATGTTATTTTGTACTGTCAATTTATCTCCAAGCATGACAATGACAAACTTCTTCAATGAAAATGTGTGAAAACTGAATTAGCATCTGCATCTAACTGCTAAAAGTTTGTTCAAAGTGGAAATTTGTAAAAACACATTCAGGATGCTCAAATTTTAAGGAATCACTTGGCGCGTTCGTGCCGTATTCTGGCGCTACCGCGCCATTGTCTTGATGAAGAACGACCAATCCAGAGCTCAGAAAAGGAAAATTTCACTGCAGGTATGCATTTTAGAATCATTATTATGAATGATAACAAATTTAGTTCATTTCCAATTCAATTTGTTACACTGCATCCACAAATGTTTCGTACTAACCCAAGAAGGCAGATTTCATTTCGAGAGCAAACAAGGAGAGTTCCATTCTACCTTAGCCACACCCAGATTCTCAGGGAAGTATAACTCCTAATTCTTATTTTTGTTGATGCTTTGAGGACAATGCATGTTTTAAGTTTGGGGTGGGATATTATTCATGTTTTAAAAATCTCTATTTTGAAAACTTTTACACTAGAAATAGATCCAAAAGAGATTTAGAAAAAAACCAGTGAAATACCCTGATTAAATAGATAGCATGATTCACTCTCTGGAGAAATAACTTAGTTCGAATTGCTTAGTCCTAACTTGATGAAAATTTTCTTTAAAACAATTTTAGAAAACAAAGTATAAGTGAGCAAGTTGATTTAAACCACTAGAACCAACCTGAGGAAAGCTTGAGGCGAAACGGAGAAAGGTTTTCCAAAATCCTGAAGTGATCTAGGCACTTGTTTTTAATCGTTTGAGCCTTTTTGAAGCCACCTACTTGAATGCACAAGATGCAACACTTTTTGTCAAACACCTTCAATCAACAAGATCCCTGCTTTGTTTTAATTCCCACATTACGTGAACCGGCCTTTGTGATGAACCAACTTGTTTCTTACTGACCTATATTTCTCCAAATTATTGAAGTGTTTTGTTTGAATGAGCATGGACAAAAAATCAGAAGTTATAAGGAGGGATGGATGAAGGGTATAGAATTTTTCTTTGAAAGGGAAAGGAGCAAGATGGAGAAAAGAAAAGAAATTTTGGCTAAGTTAGGAGAAAGGCCACCTTGTGAGTGCACCGGGTCTTGGGCCTCAGCAATCTTACGGACTTTGAGTCAACTGACGAGGTAAGCTAGACTGTAGACAAAGCCAGAGAGAAAAAGAAAAAATGAATAGAAAAGAGAAGAAAAAGAAAGAGAAGAAGAAAAGTTTGTGGCATAGTTAGGAGAAAGGCCACCTCGTGTGTGCACCGGGTCTCGGGCCTCAGCAAGCTTAGGGACTCTGAGTCGACCGACGAGGTAAGCTAGGCTCTGGACAAATCCAAAGAAAAGAATACATGTGAGAGAAAAAGAAGGCAAAAAGAAAATGAAATAAGGGATCAACTCAAAAGAATAAGTTTGGGGTGGAGAAGCTTCGAGAAGTGTCATAGGGTCAGAATTAACTCATGCTCAGAAAAATAGAACATGGATATGAGGAGGAGAATAAAACCCTAAAGAAATACCTATGATTTCTCATCATACCCATTACCCATGCCCCATTACAACTTATAAAAGACCTATTGATCAGGATCATGGATTCCTTCATGTTAGTGGAGAGTGGACTGAAGGTGGGCCAATGAAGTTTAACAGAGACTTCTCACTTGTATAGGGATAAGGATCTTCAAAAAATTAAAGAAAAAATTTGATTCTGTTTTGACTAAGCAAGAAGAACCATCACTAGGAAGGGAGTGAATCATCTATTTTGAAACTTGTAAAGGGAGGACCACTGATTTTTCTTAATCTCTACAGATTTATCTTGTTATTTATCACAGAATTTGCTTGAGGACGAGCAAAGATTTAAGTTTGGGGTTGTGATAAGTGTCTGAAAGACACTACCTATAGGCATGAAAATTGATTGGAAAATCTAATTCTGAGTCAATTCTGATATAAAAATGACAAAAATGACTCAAATTCATGTTATGTGCCTCAGATACCAAGTGGAAGAATAAAATCTGGATTTGGAGTAAAAATGAAGGAAAGATGAGCAAAAGGAGCAAAAAAGATGGATGGCGCGTCCGCGCCATAATCGGCGCCACCGCGCCTGGAAAATGGGCAAAAATTTAAAATAAATGATCAAAATGCCCAATGGCTTAACAGGCATGAAAGACAACAGTTGGGAATGTGATGTGGTGAGACTGCGCCTTCAGAGGCGCTACGGCGCCAAGGAACTGGCGCTATCTCACACAAAGACAACATGGGCGCACCAAAGAGCTGCTAAATACAGAAAGAGGAGTTGCCATTCTGGGGACCAACGAAAACGTCTAAGGAGTGGCGCTGCCGCGCCACTACGACAGAAAAATCTGGCGTTACCGTGCCATGAAGTCTCCTAACACAGCGTGGATTCTATTGCCATTTTTAGACTTAGAAAGGATTCTGCTCCAGTGGCGCGACTGCGCCATTATCAGGCACATCATCGGCGCGACCGCACCAATGACTCAACAAAGCAAAGTCGCAAAAATCTCGGGATCCTGACAACCAATCAAGCCCAGAATTGGGAAAAGAAGTTTGAAGTGCTTAAGGAATGTATCCACAAAGACTCCAAGGGAATTGTCTAGAGTCCTAGGTGTTTGAATGTCCAAGAAGTAAAGTTCAATACGAATAAGGAAGCTGCTGAAAGAAGAGAAGAGAAAAATCTGATTTTCAAGAGATCAAATCTGGAGTTCCCAATTTCCAATTGAACCCAGATTTGGACTGAAGATTCCTGAGAGGATTTAGGATCATTACAAAAAAAATCAGGTCAATCAAACTCGTGCTTCTTGTGTTTTATACTTTTAAAGTGGTGGACCCAGTGCAGAAATTGGCAGCAGAACAACCCAACCTCTCAACAATATATCTCAGGTTTCCTAACTCAGATTGGAGTAAAAATTAGTACACAAGGCAAGGACCATGGAAGGAAGGTTCGTGTGTAATTTTATCTAATTATGAGGTCAGAAAGGTATATTTTAGACCCCTGGACAGAGACCCAATTACAAGGCCTAGACAGAACTTCAATTATAAATAAGGGTCCGAGGAGGAGTGTAAGGCATCAAGTTATAGTTCAACTTTCTGCTGTGTTCTTTAGTTTAGAGAGGAGATAAAGTCTAGAGGAAGTTATACACTACATCCTGGTTCATTAAGGAAGAAAGGTGGAGATTTCAGCCAAGGAGCGAGGGTGATTAGGAGCAGTCTTCCAACGGGGTTTCTGTACTTAGTTGTATTTTTCTTTCATGGCTGTTATTGAAACCTTGATGTGTGTTTATACTTCCATCATGGAGTAGTAATGTTTAGTTGGGAGTGCAGGACTCCCTGGGCAAGTAATGAGATTGATACATTATGTTTTATTTGGATTTCAATTTGGTGTATGAATGAGCATTCTTAAGCTGTTAATTCCTTGATTCGTACTTGGCGTCTTGCGATGTTCTGGTTATAAGGTGAAGTTACACTAAAGGTAAGATATGTTTGATAGGATGTACATGATCTTTTTGAGTTCATACACAATGTAGGTCAACTGATCTAAGGGTTAATCCTCGACCGTAAAGTAATACCCATTTTGATTGGATTGATTTACCTATGACATAAGACTTGATTCCCGACCATAGGTAGGGTCGCTGAGTGTTGGGTGTCAAGCAAGAAAGTAATATAGACTCGAGAGTCCAGATATCGATCCCACAGAGACCTTGATGAGAACTCAGTTTAAGTTAAGAATTTTCAATTGATTGAGGAAAAGAAATTTTGGTATTTGAGAACTTGGAAAAGATAACAGAATTAGATGATTAAACCTTATGAGATGAGATGTTGGGGAAAAGTGTCAATCCCTCCTAGTTGTTAACATGCAAAGTTCTGATTTTTATAGCTCAAGTACCTTTACCTTGACTTAGCTTTTGAAAACTTGGTTACCCATATACAGGAAGTAACTTTCACCTATTCCTTGAACTCCAGCACAATCCAGAAACATTCAAATCCTAGGTGCATAAATATAAAAGCTTAAAGATGAACTCTCTCTTATTCAGAACAAGAGTTTATAAAAAGTCACATCGCCTTCCACTAGTCTCCATCACAATACGGAACGATCTAGTTAGAAAAACGAGTTGTTATAGAAAACAAAGAATCAAAAAACTAAACCAAATCTCAACTGAAATTCAACTTCTCAATTCAAACCTCATTAAACTTCAAATATCAATTCAGATCAGAAATAAGCAATGAACCCAGTTTCTAAAACAAAAGCAAGGTACTTTATTGCTATACTTTCAGAACTTAAACAAATCACAACTAGGAGTTCATGACTTCCCCAACAAAGAGAGACTACTCCATGCTAATAGTATAAACACACAAAAAGGATTCAATTACAGCCATGATAGTAAGAAGAAAATAACTACAAAAAACCCCCTTGAAGGACTGCCCTTATCTTTAACTTGTGCCTTGGCTGAAATCTCTTCCTTCTCTCTCCAAAGTACCAAGAGGTCGTGTAAGACTCCCTCTGGACTTTCTCTCCTTTCCAAACTAACTACAAAAATTAGAAATTACTCTAAAAACTGAAATTAGAAAAAAAAACTAGATCCTTTGCACTCTGCCTCGGACCTCTATTTGTACTTGTTCCGTTGCCCAGGCCTTGTAATTTTATCTCTGTCCAGGGGTATGAAGTATGCCTTCCCGACCTCAGAATTGAATGGAATTACATGATAACCGTCCTTCAATGGTCCTTGTCTTGTGTACGAAATTTGAGTCCATTCTGAGTTGGAAAACTCGAGATATGATGTTGAGAAGTTGGATTGATTTTGTTGCCAATTCCAGCACTGGGTCCACCACTTTGAAAATATAAAACTCTAGAAACCCGCCTTGGATTGACCTGAATTTCCGTGATATGATCCTAAATCTCCTCAAGAATCTTAAGTCCAAATTTGGGTTCAATTGGGAATAGGGAACTCCAGCTATGCTTCTCTTAAAACTCGAATTTTCTCTTCCCTTCTGGTAGTAGTTTCCTTCATTGTATTGAACTTCTCTTATTGATCATTCAATGCACCTAGACTCGAGTAAATTTCCATAAAATCTTCGTGGATACCTTCCTTAGGAAATTAGGACTTCTTCTCCCAAGTTTGGACTTGATTGGTAGTCAAAATCCTGAGATTTCCGCAATTTACGTTGCTGAGTAAGCGGCGCGGTCGGACCACATTTTCTTCTGATTTTGGCGCGGTCGCACCACTGGAGCATGGATCTTTCTAATTCAGGAAGCGGCCATCAAAATCGTGTCGAGTAAGGAGACTTCATGGCGCAGCTGCGCCACATTTTGCTGTATAAGTGGCGTGGTAGCGCCTGTCTTTAAGATCTTTTCTGACTTCCCAAAGTAGCACGAATTCTTTGTAACGTAAGTGTTCAGCGCAGCAACGCCTATGGTAGCGCCATCTTCTTGGCGTGGTAATGCCTTCTTGGGGCGTGGTCGTGCCATTTCACTTTCCCGAATTGTCATCTTTGAAGCCTTCCTACCCGTTGGGCATTTCCACCATTTATTTGAATTATTAACTGTTATCCCGGAGCGTTGGCGCCAGAATCAGCGCGGTCGCGCCAACCCTTTTTGGTCCTATTTTGCTCGTTTTTGCTTCCATTTCACTCAAACTTCGGATTTTCTTCTTCTATCAGGTACCTGAGACACAAAACATGAATTTGAGTTATATTTATCATTTTCATGCTAACAATCAACTCAAAATTGGGATTTCTAATCATAAATTCATTCCTAAAATAGTGTCTTTTAGCCACTTATCACAACCCCAAACTTAAACCTTTGCTCGTCCTCGAGCAAACTCTGAAAGAAATAAACTAGATAGATCTATAAAGACTAAGAATAATTCAGTGATCCTCCCTATTAAAGTTTCCAAGATAGAAGATTCACTCCTTTCCTAATGATGGTTCTTCTTGCTTAGTCAAAACAGATTTTGAATTTTCCTGAAATTTTTCAAAGATGCCTATTCCTGTAAAAGTGAGAAGTCTCTGTTCAACTCCATAAGCCAGCCCTCAGTCCACTCTCCACTAACCTGAAGGAATTCTCAATTCTGATCAATAGGTCTTCATAGGTTGTAATGAGGCAGGGGATATGGGTATGATGAAGAGTTTTGGGTATTTCTTTTGGGTTTTATTCTCCTCCTCATATCCATATTCCATTTTTTTGAGCATGAATTGGATTTGTGACTCTTCCTCCAAGGTCTTCCACCTCAAACTTATTCTTTTGCTTTGATCCCTCATTTCTTTCCTTTTTCCCTTTTTTTTCTTTTCCCATGTATACTTTTCTTTGGGTTTTGTCCAGAGTCTAGCTTACCTCGTCGGTTGACTCAGAGTCTCTAAGCTTGCTGAGGTCCGAGACCCGGTGTACACACGAGGTGGCCTTTCCCTTAACTAACCCATGACCTTTTCTCTCTTTTTCTTTGGCCTTGTCTGGACTCCAGCTTACCTTGCCGGTTGACTCGGAGACTCTAAGCTTTCTGAGGCCTGAGTCCCGGTGCACACACAAGGTGGCCTTTCTCCTACTCAGCCCAGAATTTTCTTTTTTTTTTTTTTTTTTTTTCTCTCTCTTGCTCCTTCTTCCCTTTTAGAAACAAATATTTCTATACCCTTCATCCATCCCTCCTTATAACTTTAAAATCTTGATCCATGCTCATTCAAATAAAACACTTCAATAATTTGGAGAATCATGGGTAAGTAAGAAACAAGTTTATTTATCACTAAGGCTGGCTCATGTAGCATGGGACATTAAAATAGAACAGGGATCTTTTTGGCTCAAATAGTTTGACAAAAGGTGATGGAACTTGTGCATTAGAGTGGGTGGCTTTGAAAAAGGCTCAAACGATTTTTAAACAGGTGCCTAAATTACCTCAGAATTTTGAAAACCTTTCTCTGTTTCGCCTCAAGTTTTCCTCAGGTTGGTTCTAGTGATTGAAATCAACTTGCTCACTTGTACTTTATTTTCAAAAACTATTTTTGAAGAAAAATTCTCAACCAATTAAGACTAAGCATCTGAACTACAATATTTTCCAGAGAATGAATCATGCTATTCATCTGATTAGGGATTTTCACTGATATTTTTCGTAATATCTATTGGATTTTTTTTGTGAATTTTTTAAAAAAACACAGTTTTTGAATCCATTGAGCATGCATGAAGAAATCATGAAGAGTATCCCACCCCAAACTTATAAACCTGCTTTGTCCTCAAAGCAGCAATAAACATATGAGTGAAAAGAAATACTCCCCTGATAGTCTGGGTTGTTATTGAGGTTGGATGGCACTCCCTTGTTGCTCTTGAATTCTTCTTTCATGGGTTAGTACCAAACACTTGCATGAATGTAAGCAATTAAAACTGAAAATAGATGTGAACGGTCTCTCAGGCATAAAATAGTTCTTCAGAAGAATACCTGTAGTGAATTAAGTGTTTCCTCACCTCTGTAATGGTCATACCTCATCATGACAGTGGCGTAGCCGCGCTAGAATTTGGCATGGACACGCCAAGTAATTTCATGAATTCTGCTGATGTTGAATAAAGTTTTCAATAATTCCACTTTGGACAAGTTAGTAACAGTTATAGGGAAATTCGGAGTCAGTTTTCACACATTTTCATTGGATGAATTAAAAGCATGCTTTGTGACAAATCATTGAGAGTAAAAATTAAAATTTCATTAATATGAATGGAGATTGAGTACATATTAATGAAATTGCATTAAATCACACTCTCAGACACAAGCACACACAAAACAAGTTCACACACAAATTTCCAAAAGAAGAGTGTTAAAAAGCTAAACATTTCTATTCTTCTTCTTCTTCATCATCTTCTTCTTCCTCAGAATCCTCCCCTTCTTCTTCTGAGGTATCTCCAGTAGGCAGTTGGTCTTCTGGAATGCCTTCATGCTGGGCCCACAACTTCCACTTCTTCTTGTTATAAGTGGTCAGATTTCCCATCTTTTTCTCTAACCCACTCATCCTCTCGTGGAGGGCAGCCATGTCCATCTCCTTGGATTTGCTAGCACTTGCTACCGATCTGCTTGGCGGGTGTTCCCTTATGATTTGCTTCACTGAGTTGGCTAAGATGCTTCTGGGAACTTTCTCCAATGGTTCTGTGGGGCTTAGTGCTACCCCGTTTGCCAAACAAATAGTAGTGATGAGAGAGAAAAAGGGGAGTCTTCCTCTTTTGTGGTGTGCCAGAGCCATGATTTGGCTATGAATTATGTTCCCCATATTGATGAGAATATCCTCAAATAGATCTTGTAAGAAGTAAGCTCTCTCCGGTGTGATTTCAGTTTGGTGGGAAGTGGGTGTCAATTTGGTAAACAGGAACATTGCCCAAACCTTTGCATCTACATGCATGTCCTGCCTCTAAAAGTGAAGAAGTGTGCCCTTCCTTGATTCCCACTTAGCTCCCTTGGGGCACAATCGTTATGCTATCTCTGTGGCACTGACCTCTTCTCATAATGTCTCAAGTGGAAGGGTGGGGGCATCTGGGGTATGCAAGTAGTTGTTGATGTCATGAGAAAACAACTGGATCCAATTCCCCCTCACAAAGCAATGCCAATTTTTGTGGTCTGTCAAGTTGGCATAAAATTCTTGGACAAGTGGAATGCTTGCTGCTATGGAGGTTTCTGCCCATTTGGTTCATCCTCTCTTTTCAATGATGACCCCGTATTTTTCTTTGATCGACTCATCCATTATAAACCCTCTTTCCATGTGGAGGTTGCACATGGACAGAATTTCATTGAACTGCTTGTGTCCATCGGCTGTGGCAAATATCTCTTTGTCCCACATTTTTAGCACTTTGGCTTTTGACCTTTGGTAGGTTTTCTGGGTTGCCATTTCTGTGCAAAAATTGCTTTCTGGCCTTTTTGAGGGGCTTGATTCTCTCTGGTCTGAGATCGGCAGGAGATGCAAAGTGGGGCGTTGGAAAGCTCTAAGTGTTTATTTTGAGAAACTAAAATCTCTTTTCCAAGATTAAGCCCAGGTATTTCTATTGACGGCCCAAAAGATGGCAAGAAAAACACTGTTTTTCTGCCCAGAATTTTGTAGAAATCGAAAATGTACCCCTAACTTTTAGAACCTTATTCTCCCTTATTCCTCAATGAAAATACCCCAAACTCAGACCAAAATAAACTAGGAAGTAGCCTCTATCCCTTCGTACATTTGGTTTTGGGAGGTTGATTCCAGATTTTTCTAAAAACGACTCGGAAGGATCCTACTTCGCACTGCTTTTCTGCCTGCACTGTGTGATTTGCTGAACTCCGAGGTGTTTTCGGCGAGTTTTTCGGCGAGTTTTTCAGCGAGATTTCTCTCAATTGGAAGGTGCTTTGGAGCGCTCAAAGTTGGGACTCTAGGTTTTGCTCATGTTTTGGGATTGAAAAGCCCCTGGAATGGAGTTGTGAACCTTCTAAAACTCGCCTCGCAAGAGTCGAACCGGCGCTTCGACCCCACTTGTCGCGCCGGTTCAGAACTTAAGTTCTGGGTTTTACGAACTGGCGCGGCGCAACGTATGTGGCGCGGTCGCGCCACTTTCCAGTTTTTAATTTTTTTGTGGTTTTTAGTTTTTAGAAAGATGTAAATTTTTAATCTAACACTCTTCCTATCCTAGGTCTATTAAAATAGTGAAAATAAAACAAAATCTCGTATAAATTCAACCAAGTCCTAAAAATTTTGAAAAATTTAGTCAAACCAACTCAGGTCCTACTTCTATTCCTACACTAACAGATTTCTTATGGGCTCAGTTTATCAAATGTACAACAGAGGTTTCAGATGGAAACCTCTCTTGATAGAGTTTCAGCCTATTCCCATTCACCTTGAATTTCTCTCCATTCTTTGGGTGTTGAATTTCAAATGCTCCAAAGTTAGATACCCCAACCACTTCATAGGGTCCTTGCCATCTAGATTTCAATTTTCCAGGAAAGAGTTTTAATCTTGAATTATACCGAAGGACATTCTGGCCTACCTCAAAATTTTTCATCCTAATGTTGTTGTCATGCCACCTCTTTGTTTTCAGCTTGTAGAGTCTAGCATTGTCATAAGCCCAATACCTCAACTCCTTTGCTCATTCAAATCCAGCAATCTCTTTTCTCTTGCCTTTTGCACATCAAACTTTAAGAATTTAGTAGCCCAATATGCTTTATGTTCTAATTCCATAGGTAAGTGACATGCTTTCCCATATACCAATCTAAATGGTGTGGTGCCAATGGGGGTTTTGTAGGCTGTCCTATATGCCCATAGAGCATCATCTAACTTGATAGCCTAATCCTTTCTTGAGAGGCTAACAGTTTTCTCAAGCATTCGTTTTAGCTCTCGGTTTGACACTTCAACCTGCCCACTTGTTTGAGCATGGTAGGGTGTAGCCACTTTATGCCTCACCCCAAACGTTTTAACCAAAGCGGCAAATTGGGTGTTGCAAAAGTGTTTCCCACCTTCACTGATTATGGCTCTAGGTGCTCCAAATCGGGTGAAAATATTTTTTCTTAAAAATTCGAACACCACCCTTGCATCATTGGTCCTCGTAGCTATGGCTTCTACCCATTTAGAAACATATTCAACAACCACCAAGATGTATTCAAACCCAAATGAAGATAGAAATGGACCCATAAAATCAATACCCCACACATCAAACAATTCACATACCAATATGTTAGTGAGAGACATTTCACTTTTCTAGATACATTACATGTCCTTTGACATCTATCACAGGTGGATACATACATACCTCTTTGAATCTTGATAGAGTGTGGGCCAATATAAACCTGATTGAATTACCTTTGCTGTTGTTCAATTTGAGCTGAAATGTCTTCCTACTTCTCCATCATGGCAGTGCTTCAGAATTGATTTGAACTCTATTTCTGGAACACACCTTCTTATCACTTGATCAGGACAGATTTTGTAGAGATAAGGGTCTTCCCAAAAATAGTGTTTCACCTCAGCAAAGAACTTCTTTCTTTGCTGCCAGCTTAGCTCTTTTGGAATCCACCCACCTGCAAGATTATTTGCAAAATCAGCAAACCAAGGTGTTTGAAAGTATATTTTTCTTACCTAACATTTAACCTCATCTGGAAAGTGTTCAGAAATCCCCCTTTTTTCTACTTCCTCTGTCTCAAGCCTGGATAAGTGATCTGCCACCACATTCTCGGCCCCCTTCTTGTCCTTAATCTCAATGTCAAATTTTTGAAGGAGAAGGATCCACTTGATCAGTCTAGGCTTGGAGTCCTTTTTTGCAAAGAGATGTCTAAGAGCTGCATGGTCAGTATACACAACAACTTTCGATCCAATTAAGTAAGATCTAAATTTTTTGAAAGCATACACTACAGCCAATAACTCTTTTTCTGTGGTAGTGTAATTCAATTGTGGCCCGGTGAGTGTGTGGCTAGCATAATAGATGGTGTGAAAAGTTTTTTCTTTTCTTTGCCCAAGCACCACCCCTACAACATAATCACTAGCATCACACATCAGTTCAAAGGGTATGGTCCAATCTGGAGCAACTACAATTGGTCCTGAAATCAGTTTCTCTTTTAGGAGTTTAAAAGCATGCAAACATTCATCATCAAAATCAAATTTCACATCTTTAATGACCAGATTAGATAATGGTTTTGTAATTTTTGAAAAGTCTTTTATAAACCTCCTCTAAAAACCTGCATGTCCTAGGAAGCTCCTTATGCCCTTTATGTTTGTAGGTGGAGGTAATTTTTCAATCACCTCTACCTTTGCTCTATCAACCTCAATCCCTTTTTCTGTAATTTTGTGGCCCAATACAATGCCTTCATTCACCATAAAGTGGCACTTCTCCCAATTCAGCACTAGATTGTTGTCCTCACATCTTGTTAGGACTAGATCTAAATTTTTCAAACAAGTTTCAAAAGTCAGTCAATAAATCGTGAAATCATCCATGAAAATTTTCATAAATTTTTCTATAAAATCATGAAAGACAACAATCATGCATCGCTGAAAGGTGGCTGGTGCATTACATAATCCAAAAGGCATTCTCCTATATGCAATGGTTCCACAGGGACAGGTAAATGTGGTTTTCTCTTGGTCCTCCGGGGCAATAGGAATCTGAAAATACCCGAAATAGCCATCAAGAAAGCAATAGAATTTGTTACATGCAAGTCTCTCAAGCATTTGGTCAATAAAAGGTAAAGGAAAATGGTCTTTTCTAGTTACTGAATTTAATTTTCTGTAATCAATGCAGACTCTCCACCTAGTCACAGTCCTGGTGGGTATTAACTCATTATCTGAATTTTTTATCACTATTATTCCACCCTTTTTAGGCACTACTTGGACTGGACTGACCCATTTGCTATCTGAGATTGGGTAAATAATACTTACATCTAGCAACTTTACCACTTCCTTCTTGACCACTTCTTGCAAGGTTGGATTTAGCCTTCTTTGAGGTTGAATTGTTGGTTTGAAAGAGTCCTCCATCAGAATTTGATGCATGCATGTGGTTGGCCTGATTCCTTTAATATTCGAAATTGTCCACTCAATTGCTCTCTTATGCTTGCTCAGCACCTCGATCTAGAGCTTTTTCTCCCTAGCATTCAAACAAGAAGAGATAATTACTGGTTTGGAATCATTTTCAAGATAAACATATTTTAAAGAACTAGGAAAGGGTTTGAGTTCAGGTTTAGATGGGTCTTTCATTTCAGCCCCTTCCTCCTCGTCTTTGTTTCCTTCGGCCTCTAATTATTCTACTCTTGCTGCATGAAGGGATCATCATCTTCCTTGGTGCATGATTGAGCCAAACACCTTTCCAAGCTATCCTTCATCATAACCTCCTGCTGAACATGTTCTGCACATTCATCAATCACATCAATAAAATAACATGTATCATCACACGAATTTGAAGGACTTTTGATAGCATGTTTAATGTCAAACACTATTTCTTCATCATTTAATCTAAGAGTTAATTTTCCCTATTTGACATCAATTAGTGCAGCTGCGGTGGCTAAGAATGGTCTCCCAAGAATCAGTGGTAATTCCCAATCCACCTCCATGTCTAGCACCACAAAATTGCATGGGTAGATGAACTTTCCAATTCTGACCAGCACGTCCTCAATTAGTCCATTGGGTTTTTGGTTGATCTATCAGGAAATTGGAGCATGATATTGGTCTCCTTGAGCTCTCCTAGATTTAGTTTCCTGCAAATGGACAAAGGCATCAGATTTATGCTTGCTCCTAAATCACATAACACTTTATTAAATTTGAAATTTTAAAATTCACAAGGTATAGTGAAACTCCCTGGATCCTTAAGCTTGGTAGGCAATTGATTTTTCAATATTGCACTACAACTTTCAGTTAGCATCATTGTTCCTTGCTCTTCAATCCTCCTTTTTCCTGAAAGTACCTCTTTGAGGAACTTTGCATATTGTGGCATCTGCATTAGAGCATCTACAAAAGGAATGTTAATCTCCAACTTCTTGAAAATATCAATGAACTTTGAAAATTTATCCTCTAATTTATTCTTTTTAGCTCTCTCCGGATATGGCAATGTGTCCACATTTTTTTCAGCATTAGAAAGAAATTTAAAGGACTTACCTTTTTGTTTGTGCTGTTGACTTGCCTCTTTCCCCTCATCTTGCTCCTCTCTTTCTTTGTCTTGCTGCTGATTTGGTTTGTCCTCCTCCACCTGAGGTTGCTTTTTCTCTTATAAGACCTTCCCGCTTCTCAAAGTGATGGCTTTGATCTGTTCTTTAAGGTTAGTCTCAAAATTACTAAGTAAAGTTCCTTGGTTCCTACCAGATATAACATTGGCCAGCTGTCCCACTTGTATTTCCAGATTCCGGATTGATGCATCTTGATTTTTTAGGGATGCTTCTTGAGCTTGAAACCTGGAATCAGTTCTAGCATCTCTTTTCTCTTGATTTGCTAGAAACTTTGAAAACTTGTCCTCAAGGCTGGCTTTTTTTCCTATTCTGGTGCTGCTCTTTGGAACCCAGGTGGTGGTCTTGTTTGAGCATTGGCCTGTTGAGTGCTGGATTGCTGGTTGTTATTGTTGGACCATGAGAAATTTGGGTGACTCCTCCAACCATGATTGTAAGTATTGTTGTTTGGATCATTGGACCTGCAAAAATTTGAAACATAATTAGCCTGGTCTAAAGAACTTACATCTTGAATGTTACTTGCTTGGCATTCATGGTTGAGATGTCCTCCTCCACACATGTCAAAAATTTGAGCAACCAAAGAGGGGGTGTGCTATTTTGACAATTGTTTGGTTAGTGACTCTACTTGAGCTTGCAATGCTAATACATGATCGACATTATGTATGCCAGCAACTCTCCCTCTTGTACTTCTCTCCACTGGATATTGGTACATATTAGACGCCATTTCTTCAATCAATTCATATACTTCATTAGGAGACTTTTTCTTCATAGTACCACCAGCTGCAACATCAATTAAGCTTCGTTTTGAAACTGTGATTCCATTGTAAAATATCTCCATCTGCATCCACCTAGGTATTCCTTGATTTGGGCATTTTCTGAGCAGCTCTTTAAATCTTTCCCATGCTTCACAAAGTTGTTCATCATGTTCCTGCATGAAATTTGAGATGGCATTATGCAATTTAATTGTTTTAGCAGGTGGAAAATACTTTCCAAGGAACTTCTTTTGTAGCCCATCCCATGTTCGAATTGAATCTGGTGGTACTGTGTGATACCAACTTTTTGTTCTATTCGTTAGAGTAAAATGGAACAATCTCAACCAAACAGCTTCATTAGTAACATCTTTAAATCTGAAAGTATCACATAATTCAAGAAATTTTTAAATATGTTCATTAGGATCCTCATTAGACAGACCACCAAATTGATAGCTGTTCTGAATCATTGACAGAATTTGGGGCTTGATTTCAAAGTTGTTTGGAACTTCAGGTCTGACAATGGCTGATCTCTGAGCATTGGGGTTTGATTGCACATAATGTTCCATTGTCTTCTCAGTCCCTTCTTCCTGGTGTTGATCTTCCATTGCTGACTCTTCTCTTCTCCTTCGTTGAACGAGTGATCTTTCTGGTTCTGGATCTGGTTCAGCTAGTGGATCTTCACTAGACCGTGAACCTGAAAGATGAAAAAAAAATTTTTAACTCAATCAAATAAAATTCACTTAAACTTACTCTCAATTCAATAGTCCCCGGCAACGGTGCCAAAAACTTGTTGGGTGTCTAGCAAGTGTACTAGGTCAGCAAGTAATATAGACTCGAGAGTCCAGATATCGATCCCACAAAGACCTTGATGAGAACTCAGTTTAAGTAAAGAATTTCTATTGATTGAGGAAAAGAAATTTTGGTTTTTGAGAACTTGCAAAATAAAACATAATTAGATGATTAAACCTTATGAGATGAGATGTTGGGGAAAAGTGTCAATCCCTCCTAGTTGTTACCATGCAAAGTTCTGATTTTTAAAGCTCAAGTACCATTTTATTGACTTAGCTTTTGAAAACATGGTTACCCATATACAGGAAATAAATTTCACCTATTCCTTGAACTCCATCACAATCCGGAAGCATTCAAATCCTAGGTGCATAAATATAAAATCTTAAAGATGAACTCTCTCTTATTCAGAACAAGAGTTTATAAAAAGTCACATTGCCTTCCACTATTCTCCATCACAATCTGGAACGATCTAGTTAAAAATATGAGTTGTTTTAGAAAACAAAGAATCAAATAACTAATCCAAACTCTACTGAAATTCAACGTCTATATTCGAACCTCATTAAACTTCAAATATCAATTCAAATCTGAAATAAGCAATGAACTCAGTTTCTAAAACACAAGCAAGGTACTTTATTGCTATAATTTCAGAACTTAAACAAATCACAACTAGGATTTCATGACTTCCCCAACAAAGACAGACTACTCCATGCTAATAGTATAAACACACAGCAAGGATTCAATTACAACCATGATAGTAAGAAAAAAATAAGTACAAAAAACCGCCTTGAAGGACTGCCCTTAGCTGCAACTTGTGCCTTGGCTGAAATCTCTTCCTTCTCTCTCCAAAGTACCAAGAGGTCATGTAAGACTCCCTCTGGACTTTATCTCCTCTCCAAACTAACCACAAAAATTGGAAATTACACTAAAAACTGAAATTAGAACTAAAAACTGGATCCTTTTCACTCTGCCTCAGACCTCTATTTATACTTGTTATGCTGCCCAGGCCTTGTAATTTTATCTCTGTCCAGGGTTATGAAGTATGACCTTCCGACCTCAAAATTGATTGGAATTACAAGATAACCTTTCTTCAATGGTCCTTGCCTTGTGTATGAAATTTGAGTCCATTCTAAGTTGCGAAACTCGAGATATGATGTTGACAAGTTGGATTGCTTCTACTGCCAATTCCAACACTGGGTCCACCACTTTGAAAATATAAAACTCTGGAAACCGGACTTGGATTGACTTGAATTTCCGTGACATGATCCTCAATCTCCTCAGGAAGTTTCAGTCCAAATTTGGGTTCAATTGGGAATAGGGAACTCCAGCTACGCTTCTCTTAAAACTCGGATTTTCTCTTCTCTTCTGGCAGTAGTTTCCTTCTCTGTATTGAACTTCTCTTCTTGATCATTCTATGCACCTAGACTCGAGTAAATTTCCATAAAATCTTTGTGGATACCTTCCTTAGGCAATTAGGACTTCTTCTGCCAAGTTTGGGCTTGATTGGTAGTCAGAAGCCCGAGATTTTTGCAATTTACGTTGCTGAGTTAGCGGCGCGGTTGCGCCACATTTTCTTCTGATTTTGCCGCGGTCGTGCCACTGGAGTAGGGATCTTTCTAAGTCAGGAACCAGCCATCAAAATTGTGTCGAGTAAGAAGACTTCATGGCGCGGTTACGCGACATTTTGCTGTATAAGAGGTGCGGTAGCGCCTGTCCTTAAGATCTTTGCCGACTTCCCAAAGTGGCACTGAATTCTTTGTAAGGTAAGTGGTCAGCATGCCAGCGCCAATGGTAGCACCATCTTCTTGGCGCGGTAGCGCCTTCTTGGGGCGTGGTCACGCCATTTCACTTTCCCGAATTGTCCTCTTTGAAGCCTTCCTAGCCGTTGGGAATTTCCATCATTTATTTGAATTTTTGACTGTTATCCCGGCGCGGTGGGGCCAGAATCGGCGCGGTCGCGCCAACCCTTTTTGGTCTTATTTTGCTCGTTTTGCTTCAATTTCACTCAGAATTCGGATTTTCTTCTTCTACCAGGTACCTGAGACACAAAACATAAATTTGAGTTATATTTGTCATTTTCATGCTAACAATCAACTCAAAATTGGGATTTCTAATCATAAATTCATGCCTAAAACTGTGTCTTTTAGACACTTATCACTGAGCTTTATATTTATGCTATCAAGTAGAGTTGATCATGCCGGCTGGTTTAATCTTGGAGATAGAAGGTGATCGATGCGGAAGTAACCATGGTTTCAAAAGCTCTTCTGAAATTGAATTCCAATCTCAACTTCCATTCAATCTCAGAAATGTCTAGGGAGGGAATTGGATTCCCAACATCTTTTCTCCTTACTAAATTTCCTCAAAAGCTCTCTCTCAACTTGAGTCAAGTAGTTGTTTAATTTAAACTTCTATTTTTTAAGTATTTCAAATCAGGATTCTCAAACATTAAATTTTTATTCAGAAAGTGATTAACTGCTGGCTTGGTCCTTGTGGGACGATATTCAGACTTAACCTAAGTCTATATTACATTGATTAGTACTCTTGCTAGTGATTAGCTGAGATTGCATCTGTGGACATTGTGGGCAAAGCATGAAGGCATCCCAGAAGATCAGCTACCCATTGGGGATACATCTGAGGAAGAAGGAGTGGGATCTGAGGAGGAAGAAGATGAAGAGGAGGAAGAAGAGTAGAGCCCTTAGTTTCACTTTGTGTCTTTTGTACTTCGTCCTTTCTTTTCTTCTTTTGTGAGAGTGAGCTTTGGTATGTGTTAATCAAATGTCTGAGAGTGATATTTTTATGCAAATTTCATTAATATGTACTCAATCTCCATTCATACTCTCAAGATTTGTCTCAAAGCATGATATTAACAAATTTTTCCAATGAAAATGTGTGAAAACTGAATTAGCATCTACATCTAACTGCTATAGCCTGTTCAAAGTTGAAACTTTTAAAAACACATTCAGGATGCTGAAATTTTATAGAATTACTTGGCGCGTCTGCGCCATATTCTGGCTCTACCGTGCCACTATCTTGATGAGGAATGACCAATCCAGAGCACAAAAGAGATAAATTCCACTACAAGCATTCCTTTGAAAATCAGTTTTATGCATGAGAAACGTTTCAGTCCATTTTAAATTCAAATTGTTATACTCCATGCAAAGTGTTTGGCACTAACCCATGAAGGCAGAGTTTATTTCGAGAGCAAACAAGGAGAGTTCCATCCTACCTCAGCCACACCCAGATCGTCAGGGAAGTGTCCATCTTCATTCCTATTTTTATTGATGCTTTGAGGACAAAGCATGTTTCTAAGTTTGGGGTGGGATATTCTTCATGTTTTCAAAAATTTTACACCAGAAATAAATCCAATAAGATAATTGGAAAAACACCAGTGAAAAACCCTGATTAGATGGATAGCATGACTTCAGTCTCTGGAGAAGTAACTTAGTTCAAATGCTTAGTCTTAACTGCATGAAAATTTTCTGTAAAACAGTTTTTCAAAACAAAGTATAAGTGAGCAAGTTGATTTTAACTGCCAGAACTAACCTGAGGAAAGCTTGAGGCAAAATAGAGAAAGGTTTTCAAGAATTATGAAGTGATCTAGGTACTTTTTTTTAAAATCGTTTGAGCCTTTTTCAAGCCACCTACTTTAATGCACAAGATGAGTCACCTTTTGTCAAACAGTTTGAGCCGATAAGATCCTTGTTTTGTTTCTATTTCCCACATTATATGAACCAGTCTTTGTGATGTATAAACTTGTTTTTTACTGACCTATATTTCTCCAAATTATTGAAGTGTTTTGTTTAAATGAGAATGGATCAAAATCTTGAGTTATGAAGAAAAAAGGAGGAATGATTGAAAGGATAGAGAATTCCTTTGAAAATTTAAGAAAAAGAACGAGTAGGATGAAGATAGAAAGAATAACAAAGTTGTTGGAGTATTTGAGAAGAAAAAGGGAAAAAGAAAAAAATTATGTTTGCTAAGTTAGGAGAAAGGTCACCTCGTGTGTGCACCGGGACTTAGGCCTCAAAAAGCTTAGGGTCTTTGAGTCAACTGACGAGGTAAGCTACACTCTGGACAAAGCCAAAGAAAAAAATATACACGTGAAAGAAAAACAAAACAAAGAAAGAAGAAAATCACAAGGAAAAAAGAATATGGGATCAATTCAAAAGAATAAGTTTGGGGTGAAGAAACCTGAAGAAGTGTCACAGGATCATAATCGATTCATGCTCAGAAAAATGAAACATGGATATGAGGAGGAGAATAAAACCCAAAAGAGATACCTAAGATTTTCATCATACCCATTACCCATGCCCCATTACAAACTATAAAGACGTATTGATCAGGATTATGAATTCCTTCAGGTTAGTGGAGAGTGGACTGAGGGTTGGCCTATGGAGTTTAACTGAGACTTCTCACTTGTATAGGGATAAGGATCTTCAAAATATTAAATAAAAATTGAATTCAGTTTTAACTAAGAAAGAAGAACCATCATCAGGAAAGGAATGAATCATCTATCTTGAAACTTTAAAAGGGAGGACCACCAGTTTTTCTTAATCTCTACAATTTTATCTGGTTATTTTTCTCAGAGTTTACTCGAGGACGGGCAAATATTTAAGTTTGGGGTTGTGATAAGTGTCGGAAAGACACTAATTTTGGGCATGAAAATTGATTGGAAAAGCTAATTCTGGGTCAATTCTTAGTATAAAAATAACAAATATGACTCAAAATCAAGTTATGTGTCTCAGGTACCCAGTGGAAGAAGAAAATCTGAATTTGAGAAAAAATGAAGAAATATGAGCAAAATAAGCCAAAAAGGTGCATGGCGCGTCTGCGCCATATTTTGCGGTATCGTGCCAGGAAAATGGGAAAAAAAATGAATAAAAAGATAAAAATTCCCAACGGCTTAACATACATGAAACAGGGCAGTTGGGGAACGTGAAGTGGCACGACTGCACCTTCAGAGGGTGCTACCGCGCCTTCACAGGGCGCCACCGCTCTTGGAAGCTGCCGCTACCTCACACAAAGACGACATTGACGCGCCGAAGAGCTGCCATGTACAGAAGGAAGAGTTGCCATTTTGGGGACCAACAAAATTTCTGAGTGGCACTACCGCGCAACAACAACAGTAAAAACTGGCACAACTGTGCCATGAGGTTTCCTAATACAACGCGGATATGGTGGCCGCACCAATGACTCAACAACGTAAGTCATAAAAATCTCGGGATTTTGTCAACCAATCAAGCCCAGACTTTGGAAAGGAACTCCTAAGCACCTAAGGAAGCTGTCCACGAAGACTCTAGAGGAAATTGACTCGAATCCTAAGTGGTTTGAATCCTAAGTGGTTTGAATGTCCAAGAAGTAAAGTTCAATACGAATAAGGAGACTGCTAAAGAAGGGAAGCAAAATCCGAGTTTGAAGAGGTTATATATGGAGTTTCCCACTCCCGATTGAACCCAAATTTGGATTACAGATTCCTGAGAGGATTGAAGAACATACCACGAAAAATCAGGTCAATTCAATTCGTGCTAGAGTTTTAAATTTTTGAAATAGACCTAGTGCTAAAATTGGCAGCAGAATCAATCCAACTTCTCAGCATCATATCTCAAGTTTCCTCATTCAGATTTAATTGAAAATTCGTAGACAAGTCAAGGACCACGGAAGGAAGGTTCGAATAGAATTTCACGCAATTCTGAGGTCAGGACGGGATGATTTTAACCCCTAGACAGAGACCAAATTACAAGGCTTGGACAAAAGTTCACCTATAAATAGGGGTCCGAGGAGAAGTGTAGAGCATCAAATTTTGAGTTTAATTTCCTACTGTGTTCTTTAGTTTTGAGAGTAGAGGAAGTCTAGAGGAACTATTGCATGACCTCTTGGTTCGTTGAGGAAGAAAGGTAGAGGTTTTAGCCCAGGAGCGAGTGGTGACTAGGAGCAGTCTTCCAAGGGAGTTTTTGTGCCGAGTTGTTATTTTTCTTTTATGGCTGTTATTGGAACCTTTATGTGTGTTTACCCTTTCAGCATGGAGTAGTCATTTTAGTTGGTGGTCCAGGACTTCCTAGGCATGTAATGAGATTAATAAATTATGCTTTATTTGGTTTGGAATTTGTTGTATGAATGAGCATTATTAAGCTGTTAATTCCTTGATTCATACTTCTTGTCTTATGATGTACTGGTTATAAGGTGAAGTTTGACTGAAGGTAAAATATGTTTGATAGGACGTACATGTTCGTTTTGAGTTCATACACGAGGTAGGTCAACTGATCTTAGGGTTAATCCTCGACCTTAAAGTAATACTCTTTGAATTGATTGATTTATCTATGGCATAAGACCTGATTCCTGACCATAGGTAGGGTCGCTGAGCTTTATATTTATGCTATCAAGTAGAGTTGATCATGTTGGCTGGTTTGCTCTAGGAGATAGAAGGTGATGCCGATGCGGAAGTAACCATAGGTTTCATAAGCTTGTCAGAAATTAATTTCCAGAACTAAATTTCCATCCAATCTCAGAAATGCCTAGGAAGGGAATTGGATTCCCAATGTGTTTTCTCCTTACTGAATTTCCTCAAAAGCTCTCTCAACTGGTTCAAGTAGTTGTTTAGTTTAAATTGCTGCTTTATTACGTATTTTAAATCAGGATACTCAAACTTTCAATTTTTACTCAGAAAGTGATTAATTGCTGGCTTGGTCCTTGTGGGAAGATATTTGGACTTAACCTAAGTCTATATGAAATTGATTAGTCCTCTTTCTAGTGATTAGCTGAGATCGCATCACCGCGCCACACCAAGGCAGAAACCTGGCGCTACCACCCCGAAAGATGGCGCTACCACACTGAAAGATGGCGCTGCCACACCAGAATGGCGCTACCACATCATGGAGTTTCCTAATTCAACCAGGACAAGGTTTCTAAATCTGAACTTAGAAAGGATTCAGCTTGACCAGCGGTACAGTGCAAACTTACGGTCAATTTTACCTCGACTGCGCCAGTGACTCAGCAACACCAAATTGAGCATGTATCGGGATTCTGACGGACAATTGAGCCCAAATTTGAACCACAGACTCCTAAGAGTATGGAGAACATAACCCAGGAGATTCAGAGCAACTTGACCAAAATTTTATATGTTATGAATTTTACTAGAGGTGGAGCATAATGCTGGAATTGGCAGCAGAACCAACTCAACTTTCCAACTTCATATCTGGAGAATCCCAATTCAAAATGAGCTAAATTTTTTTAAAAGAGCCAAGAACCTTAGAAGGAAGGACTGGATGTAATTTCATGCAATTCTAAGGTCAGGAAGGGATGATTTCAACCCCTGGACTAGAGATCAAATTACAAGGCCTAGACAGATATGTACCTATAAATTGGGGTTTAATGGGAAAAGATGGGCATCGAATTTTAGGGAAATATTTTTGTATTTTCTTTAGTTCTGAGAGTAGGGAGAGGCCAGAGGAATTCGTACATGACCTCGGTAGGTTTTTACAAGGAACGGTGGAGATTCAACCATTGGGGACAGACTTGTAGCAGAGTGGAGTCTTCTCTAAGATAGTTGTTACTTAGTCTATATGATCTTCCTCTAATGGCTGTTATTGAAATTTTTTTTGTTGTTTTTTCATTCAGTATGGAGTAGTCTTTCATATTGGGAGTCCATGACTCCCCAGATATGTAGAAATATTGGTGATTTATGTTTAATTGAAAGATGAATTAGTGTTTGAATGAGTTTTTCATGATTGTTGATTCTTTGATTTTGTTGTTGTTGTCTTGATGACAAACTGTTTGAATAATGAGATGTACAATTCTTTTGTGAGTTCATGCACTAGGTTCATGAGGAAGGTCCTAGAGAGGGTGACATGTTATGTTGGGAATTTCTTTGATTTTCTAAGTGTATGTATGACATAGACCGACGCCGTTACACTAGGTCGCTGGGCTCCATATTTATGCAAATGAATAGAGATGATCATGCTAGCTGATTGACTCTAGGAGATAGAAAGAGATTCCAGTTAAAATATTGCCTGTGGATTTCACAAAGCTCGTAAGATTTATCTTTCTAACCTGATTTCTAAAACCAATCTGTTGAAGTAACTAGGGAGGGATTGGATTCCCAATGCTTTTTCATTACTGATATTTGTTCAAAGCTTCCTCTTGATCTCTTAGTTATTAGTTAGAAATTTAATTTTCTATTTTTAAAATTTTTTCCAAATAGGTTTCTCAAAATTTGGTTTTTAAACAAGAAAGGCAGTTAACTATTGGATTGGTCTTAGTGGGGTGATATTCAGACTCCAATTTTGATGTATATATTACATTGATTAGTCCTCTTGCTAGTGATAGCTGGGATCGCATGAATATACATATATATTACATTATCATCACCCCTCAAACTCAAGATGGGTCAAGTGAACACATCTGGAATTTGGAACATAAAAACTGAAAACTCAACTTGGTGAACAATTTAGTAAGAAGATCAACAACCTGATTTTCAGAGGGTATATATTATAACTGCACAGTACGAGCAACACAATGATGTCAAACAAAGTGACAATCAACTTCAATGTGTTTGGTCCTCTCACGAAAAACATCATTGTGAGTGTTTTCTAGAAAATCGTCCAATTCGCAAAACTACGCGAATCAATTGATTAATTTGATGGAAAATACAGAGAGTTTTTACAAGTTTCGTGAATTGGGAAATTTTGCAGGTGATTTCTCCTAGTCTTCCTCTCATTCGATCTCCGTGTGTTAACGAGTTTGCTGCTTTCTGGCGATTAGATGGTGAGTCACGTGCTTTCGAAAGAGTGTATACAAATTGCAATGGATTTAGTCGGCTGGATAAAAATTTCTGAACTTCGTGTAATCAGCTTAGTGAGGTTTTTGAAGTCGTGCAAAGCTTCTCCGGTGAATTGGATGAACTCCAACAAATTTTCAGGTGCCTTGAGTGAACTCCTGGCTCGAGAAGATTTCTGGGCATGAAAATTTTTTGAACTAAGACTTTTTCGAACCTTTTGTGTGTCTATTTTTTGGCTATATGTAGTCAGAGTCCTCTATCGATCCTTAGAAAGGGGATCAACCTCCTTTTTCTCTTCTGCTCCCCAGAAGGGGGAGGTTGTGACTTGACTTTCTCCATCGAGCCTAAGAAAGGGAATCGATGCAGCGACCTTCTAATTTTGTCTCCTGCGACCGTGACTTGGTCGATGCTTGGTGGCAGGCAATGACAAGGCGATGACAGTGACAATGTGACGAAGAAGTGGCGATGACGGGGACGATGATGTGGCAATATGCTGGGCCCGACAATGAGCTAAAGGTGGCCTGGCGGATGACGACTTTATGGATGGATGGCGGTTAGGCCGATCGTGAGCCTGCAATGGATGGGTGGTGGACCAATAGATAGGCGATGGATAGTGGATTGTTGTGTGGGCTTGTCGTAGACGGGGCCGTTCAGATTTTGGCCTCTACAGTTTGCTCCCTCGAGATTTATTTGTTCGTAGAATAAGTTAGTCTCGAACACATGCACCTCTTTTTTTTTTTTTTTTTTTTGACCTTCCGACTCTTTTTTAGTCGTTTATCATTTCAATGTACGTATATTTTGTCCTCTTGCTTTTTTAGGACAATGTATATTTCTTTTTCATTATATATTTTTTTCTTTTTGTAAGTGCATGAATGTTTGATTGACTATTTATGACAAAACATATCTTGACCACGAATATTAGGAATTCATTGTGATTTAGAATTCTGGTCCAAGTAAAAGATATGAACCATGAATTGTGGATATGAGAGTTTCCTAGTTGATATGGGAAAGGAATCAACATATGATGTGATTGAAGCTAAATATGGAATAGACGAGAAGTCTGGTGTAATTGAGTTTCCTTGTTGAGATAGGAAAGAAATCAGCACAGGATGTGTTATGGCTAAAAGACAGAAAAGGACATGGTTAACCATAAAGATACATATAGCACAACGTGTGCTGGTTTAGGGTTACGCAGAAACTGAAAATTATCTTGCAAGGATGAGTTTAAGAGGGAGCTAGAGGAGAAGATCAACATGCTTACATCCTGGTGTTTTATATGTAATTTTTGAAGCTAATCAAGAGGTCTACAAGCTTTTTAAGAAGCTATTGACCACAGTAATAGTGTTATCATCCTGAGAAGACTGCGTGAAGAAACTCCTTGGCGATAGGGAACACACTAATGGGGCGACTTGGTGTGTGGGTATCGAAGGGCTTCTGTTGAAGTGAGTAGACAGGAAGTTTATCTAGGAAGAGGCTATTGTTCGTGTCCTGGAGAGGAGGAGAACTTATTACTCTAAGTCTTGCTGTTGAACTTCTGTAATACTCTTACTTGTAGATTTTGATACCCTGGGCCGAATGCCCCGCAGATGAGGAATGATTCGTTCCGAACTGCGATAACAAATTGCCTTTGTCTCTATGATCTATAAGTATAACATTAAGTGTCATTACACCAGTCCTCGGGTGTAAGTACACACCTACATACATGTCTTGAGTTTACAAGGAATTCTGTAAGTACACTCCTGAGTACACGTCTTAAGTTTACTGGGATTCTCAAGTGGTATCAGAGCAGGCTCCAGATCAGTTTGGAGATAAACGAACTTCAAAAACTTAACGTGGAGAAAAATGGCGGCATATCATAAGAAAGGGGCTTCAAACACAAAACGTCCACTACTTGATGAAACAAACTACGCCTACTGGAAGGCAAGTCAAAAATTTATATCAAGGCTCAGGATGCAAGAGCCTGGCGATCTGTTAAAGATGGATGGACACCTCCAACATCTGAAGTTGGAGAAGGAGCTGATAAAAAGAGAGTGTTAAAACCTAGTTCAGATTGGAACGATGAGGAAGATAGGCTATCAAACTGCAACTCCAAAGCATTGAATGCAATTTTTGGAGGAATTGATGAAGAACAATTCAGGAAAGTATCTGCATGCGCTACGGCTAAAGAGGCATGGAAGATACTAGAGGTTCATTATGAAGGAACTGACAGTGTACATGTAGTAAAGTTGCAGATGCTGATGACTCAGTTTAAACTTATGAGGATGAGAGATGATGAGACGATCTTGGAATTTGAAGGCAAGATCAGAGACATTGCAAATCAATCTGCCAACCTGGGAAACAGGATACCTCAAGACCGATTAGTCAAAAAGGTACTTCGCTCACTCTCTTCAAAATTTAAGATGAAAAGAATTGCTTTAGATGAAAACAGATCTTTAAACGATATGACCTTGGATGAACTGATTGGGTCCTTGAAAACTTTCGAGATTAATGAAGAATCAAGTGATTCAGTAAGAGAAAATAAGAGAGAAAGTATAGCACTTCAGACCCTTGCAAGCAATGAAGTGACTCAGTCAACACAGGAATCTGATACTTCCTCCATTACACTAATAGAGTTAGATGCAAAGGTGTCTCTCCTGGTAAAAGGACTTAACAAGTTTATAAGAAAAAACAAGAAGAAGAATTATTCCTCAGGAGAAGGCAACCAAAGTGGAGTAAGCTTTGATTCAGCAAACAAGAGTAAAGTCATAACGTGCTATGAATGTGGAGGCCGAGGACACATCCAATAAGAATGTCCTACCTACCTGAGAAAGAAAAAGTCCTTTGTGGTTGATGATAGTAGTACTTCTGAAGATGATGAATGTAATTATGTTGCATTCACTGCTAGTACTCAAGTGAACAGTAAACTAGTAGTGCAAGAAAAAATTCAAGGTCTCACAACTATCTCTGATGATGAAACAGATGAGGAGGAGGATATTGGTACAGTAGAGAACATCGTCAAGCAGTTGGATGAGGTTCTTGAGAGTACTAAGGTTCTGAGAGAGCAAGATGGAGTTCTTGAAAGAGAGAAAGTTGTGCTGAAGCGAAACCTTGATGAGAAAGAGGCAGAAGTTAGAAAAACAGAAAGTAGAGAAAGTCTGTTGAGAGAACAAATTTGTGTGTTAAGTGAAGACAACCACGTGCTAAAGTAGAAAGTGAATGAAAAAGAGGAAAGAATTCTGAAAATGGAAGAAGAACTAAGGAAAGAAAAGGAGATTTGGGTGAAGTTTGACAAAGGCAAGCAACAAGTAGATGATATACTGACTCAAGAGAAATGATGAGGTAATAAGCATGGACTGGGATATCGTGGGGCCAGTTCATCTCTGCAACCAGTTTATACTCAGCCTCATCATAAACGGATTAGGAAATTCATTCCTACATGTCATTACTGTGGAGTCTATGGCCATATCAGACCTTACTGCTATAAGTTACAAAGGTTTGGAGAAGGAATGGAAAGCATAAAGGAGTTAAATCTACTGCTCAAAATCTAGTCTGGGTAAAGAAAGAAATTGGTTTGTTTGCTGCTCATACTGGTTGAAAAACAAACATTGATGGAATATGGTATTTTGATAGTGGTTGCTCTAGACGTATGACAAGAAGAACTGAGTTTCTTACAAATCTACACAAGGAAAATGGTGGACAAGTTACTTTCAGAGATGGTGCAAAAGGATTTGTAGTTGGAAGAGGTGATTTGAATGTTCAAGGACTTCCCAAGCTAAAGAATGTGTTGTTGGTTGATGGGCTGAAAGCAAACTTGATAAGTATCAGTCAACTGTGTGACCAGAACTTTTATGTTAAGTTTACCAAAGATGGTTGTCAGGTAATGGATGATAAACACATCTCTATACTGGAAGGAACAAACTACCAGCTGTCTGCCAGAATCGAAGCATTGGAACAACCAGCCTCTCCGGTGCTTCAATCCTCTCCCAAAGGAGAAAGTTCTCACCAAGAACTTCAACCAGAGATAATTCCAGTTCAGAAGGCAACTGAACAATATCTCCATCAGATGCTACAAAGCATCATTCAGCAAAAATGGTATGTACTCATTTCTATTTTCATACAAGGGAAACCGGTTCTCAGGAACGTAGTTGCCCTAGTAGACAGTGGTGCAGACCTAAATTGCATTCGCGAAGGTGTTTTACCTTTACACTTTCTGCAACCCTCCATAGAGACTCTTAACTCAGCCTGTGGCAATGCCTTAACCATTAAAGGCAAAATAGACGAACTATTCGTCTGCAACAAGATGAACGGACAAATGTTCGTTCATACTCCCATGGTGGTAGTCAAGAATTTATCAAACAAAGTTATTCTTGGCACTCCTTTTTTACTGAACATCTTACCCTTTTCAGTAACAAAGGAAGCTATTATCACCACCAACCTAGGAGAGCCCTACCATTTTGCTTTCCTCTTTGCCCCTACTTCTAGGGACTTGAGCAGTATTACCTCTGAACTGCTCAATGAAAAGGAACAATACCTTTGTTCCTTACAGGTAGACCTACATTCTAAACAAATAGAAGTAGCTCTAAAAACCCTCCCTTTCTAGAAAGAAAACAAGCCTTTCAGAAAGAGTTACTGCGAGACGTATGTAGCGATGTGCTGAATGCCTTCTGGCATCGAAAACAGCATATTGTCTCTTTACCCTATGAATCTGAGTTCTCGGAACAGGATATCCCGACAAAGGCACGACCATGCCAAATGAACTCAGAATATCTGGCCATGTGCCAAAAGGAAATTAATGACCTCCTAAGCAAAGGACTCATTAAGCATTCTCAGTCACCCTGGAGCTGCACGGCTTTCTATGTCAACAACGCAGCCGAGAAGGAAAGAGGAAGACCGAGGTTAGTAATTAATTACAAACCTCTCAATAACGTTTTACAGTGGATTCGCTATCCCATTCCGAACAAAAGAGATCTGCTCAACCGACTAGTTCAAGCAGAAATATTCTCTAAGTTCGATCTGAAATCTGGCTACTGGCAGATTCAGATAAAACCAGAAGATAGGTACAAAACTGCTTTTGTAGTACCTTTAGGACATTATGAATGGACAGTTATGCCCTTCGGACTTAAGAATGCCCCTTCTGAATTTCAGCATATTATGAATGATATTTTCTCGCCTTACTCCGAGTTTATCATTTCTTATATCGATGATGTTTTGGTTTTCTCATACACGATTGACCAGCATTTTAAACATCTTCGTATTTTCAAAACCTTGATTTTACAAAATGGTTTAGTCTTATCTGAACCAAAGATGAAACTGTTTCAGACTGAAATCAGGTTTCTTGGGCACACCATAGCCCAGCACACACACACACACCGTTTCAACGCACTATCGAGTTTGCTTCGAAAGACATCACATCATCGGAGATGGGTTTATCCTCATAGTCGAGGAGAGGTGCTCCTGACGCGTTGGTTTTGACGGCATAGAGGATATGATTGCGGTAAGGTTCATCGAGGTAATTGTACCACCATCCATATAAGTCACCAGAGAGTCCTGCGACGATCTGATTGACCACTATGGGTTCGGTCATTCCTCTGGACCTGCACACATTCGAATAGATTAGCATTCGGTGTATAGTGTCCTGAACCTTCTTCGGGGTAGGATTATCTATGTTCCACTCATAGATAACCTTAGCGTCGTAGCTGTTGGCGTAAACAAGAGGGTTTTCTTCTGTATTCAAGTCGAAAGGTTGAGGTCGACTTGGAGAAACCCGACTGTGTTCCTGTTTAACATGAACAACTTGACTAGACGAGGGAAGAGTCTGCTGATAGGTTTGTCTCTCAGGCAGAGTGTTTATCTGTCTGGAACCTATCTTCTCGAGAAATTTTTTGAGAAGGTCAGCAGTTCTGTCCTCCTGAAGCATTTCAAGCTTCATAGGTGGGTGTATCAAGGGAGACTTGATTACCTGTTTGGAAGTCGAAGCCTCAGAGTAGGGTGGCTTTGCAGCCTTCTGGGCTATCAACTGGTTAATCTTACCTTCCATTTGTTGGAGTTGTTTTCCAACTGCTTCCAAGGTAAGGTTGGCAAAGTTGCCTTGCTTAACCAGCTGGTTGATGGCTTGTAGTAACTCTGTCGTGGATGGAGTACTTGTCGTTTCTACTGGGTGAACGATAGCCATCGAAGCTCCTTTAACACCTTGTATGGTGAGAACCTCTTTTGGAGGAAAGACTGACTTGATGACGGCTCCTGTGTTAAGCTGCCAGTGCTGTTCTAAAGTAGAAACATACTGAGAACAGTGGTCAGTCATTTTCTCAAAAAACCAAGGAATAAAGAATAGAGCATATTCTCTTCCTACCAAATCGGTGTAGTACCAATCTTTTATGTATAAGAGATCAGCACCCTCGAAAGTAGCAAAATACCAGTCTCAAAACCACTTGTTGACTGGTCGTTCGAACTCATCTGCCAGAAGAGTCCGAAGTGGGGCACACTTCACCAATTCTTCAGCCTTAATCATTAAAGGATTGGTGAGTAGCTTGCCTATTGTATATAGGCTGGAAGTTCCCGAAGGAGTCGGTGGTTAACCCTTCCATTTCGGGTTGCGAGGTTGTCTCGCTAGGGATAGATCCAGTTGATCTTCTCCCGGCAGTAATCAAAGGTATTTTTCGTCGTAAATTAGGTGCAAAGGTAATCTCTACATTACCGTCTGCATCCTGGACGATTTGTTCTACTTCCCTGTTGTCTAGGGGTTGTGGAACAGTTGCTTCCGCCATCTGCCAGGTGGACGGAAACTCAATCTCATCCCATCGGAGTGTCCTAGGGATGGCCGTTTTGGTAGAGAGGATGTTTGACTCTACCAGGGTGGTTTTACCCTTCTTGGATGCTATCTTCACGTGTGAAGCTAGGGTGTTTAGGACCCTATAATAGATCCGATAGACTATGGCAATAGTCTCTGACCCCTGTCGAAACTCATAGTTATGGGTGATCAGGTTTAAACTTAGCGCTTTAAGTAAGTGGGGGTCTGTCATGGACAACGCTAAGTCTGGATAGATGTTAAAGTAAACCGGGCCATTCGTGAGGCTGGTTTCCATAACACCCATCAGCGAGTTTGCCCAATTAAGGCATATCGCGTCTCGTAGAGACATCATCAGAGAGGTGTTCAAGCCTTTGAGAGTAAGGGGCTTGAGCGCAATTTGTACGCATCCTATGTGTAGGAATTTGTACTTCTCTCTGAAGGGTTGGATGTCAGACTCTGAGAACAACTCTAGAGCCTGTTCCGTGTCTTCGACCGTAATGGTCTGTTCTAGGGTCTTGACCAGGTGTGACCAGGCCAAAGTAAAGGACCCTAAATCGTAGATGTGTTTCGATGGTACCTTTGGAAGAGACCATCGGGTAAGGTCACGTACGTCGACGGTGTATTCGTCGAGCGACGCATTCTTGCTGGTAGTTCCAGCAGAAGAGAACAGGGACCGTGGCATCTAAGCACCAAGAGCCGGCGAGAGTAGTCCGTAGGATCTTTAGTAGTTGATACTGCTACTATATAGTATACATGGAATTCTGAAAGCAACTTTGATTTTATGCTATAAGATGTATATAGAATTCTAGAAGTAAATAGGCAACAAAATATCCTTCGATACAATCAGTTTATAAATCAAGAGAACCCTGTTGGCAAGCCAACTCACTACCATCGCAGTAGCTTCAATAGCAGCCCAAAACCTCAGCCTCGCCTCACCTCGGGACTTACAGGGCTTACGAGCAACAAGGCTGCCAGGGTACTTACTAAATAAGTCCACAATACTCTTGATGCATAAACTAGCAATACCTTAAGGGTACATCATCACATATTTACGAACAGAATAACATATATATAACATAGCATTGAGCACAAAGATGCTAAGAGAATAACATGTATATAACACAGTATTAATACAACATACTAAAGCTTACAAACTCTCTCTAGAGGCGGTTAGCCTCTCATGGCTCTGATACCAATTTAACGGATCGACAAAAGCTCGCCGGTAAAATCAACACAAACACAAAGTCTGAATAAACTTCGAAGTTGTATTGAAAATGAAAAATGAAAAAGTAAAGAAACTTACAGAAGAAAAGCTTCAAGAGCGGAAGAAAGAAAGAAGAGATGAAGAGGAAGATACAAGAAGATGTAAGAAGATAAGAAGATGATTTACAAGTGAGAGGATGGTCTCCTTTTATAGTAGAAGGCTAGACCAGATCCCAAACATTATACAATTGAATGTAGTAAAAGGTCGAAAACCGTGGGAGATATCTCCAATGGTTTTCGAAAATAATGGGCAGATAGGTGGAAAGTGATTCCTCCTTATTCGTAGTGAGGTCATCAGGCCTCAAAAGTCTTCCAGTGAATAGTAGTTCACTATTGGGGATAATGACAAAGTGTCTTTTGTCATATCAGGCTTGTCGTCATTCTTCCATTGGGTGGATGACTCCGTGGTGGGCAAGCAAGAAGTGGGCTCGCCATTCTTTGGCTCGTGCCAAGATTCTTTTGACGAAGAGATAACGCTCCTTCATGTAATTTGGTGGATAATCCCAGTGATTAATAACCTCCAAAGGATACGGATCCTCGTCTTCGGGTATACTGTCTGTGATGTGAGCCCATTGAGGGAAATCGTGCCTGATTTCTCTCTTGGTTTGTCTGAGTTTATGTAAATACCTTTCGTCTTGGTATTTTTGCTCAAAAATGTCGCGAGGTGGCGGTTTAGGCCTCCTGTTCATCTTCGTGGGCTTTGGTTTTGGCTTCAGTTTTGCCGAGGCGAACACTTCCTTCTGACTCATCGTCACCTGTAGAAGAGGTTGAAAGCACAGGCTGGTGAGACGGAAATGTTGTTGCAAAGAATTGTTGTATGATCTTTGCGCAGTGAGCAGCTGCTTCAACTTCTGTGGCTGAGGGGAACTTTTGGAAATATCGTTCGCGGAGTTCCTTTGGATCTGTGCTGGTGATGTCTTCCACTTCGTCAGGGAGTGGCATTTTTCCCCAGTCTTCTAAGTCAGCCTTGATGGCTGTTACTGCTGCGTGGCAGATTTCTGTGGCATAGTAGTTTAGCCATCTCTGGACTTCATATGTTCGCCAGAGAGCAGGAATGTTAGTGTTGTCTGTATCAACTTCCCATTTTACCTGCCAAATCCATGGGATGCCGTAAGTAATGAAAAACGTAGCTTCCATCTGTGTTGTATACAGATCGGTGCTTTTGGCTGTTCTGAGCTGTGGATGTAAGCGACACCAGTCTCGGAACATGCATGTGAAAGGAGGTTGTGCGAGCTTGTGGGTCAGTGAAGCTTCCACAAAAGATCATAACTTCCCCCCCCATCGAAGACCACCAGCGGAAGAACCAAGGCGGGATGGGCTGAGAGAGTAGGGCAGCGCGGGGCCGGAAGTAGTAGGTGTGGGTGCGGGAAGGGTTATTGTACATAAATGCAAAAAAGAACGCATCTATGTAGTCCCAATAGGTAGCTTCGTAGGCGGTAGTAATGGCAAAAGGGGTGTTTGGACTGGTAGGCCAGTCAAACGAGTTGAGAAGGCGTTCGATCGTTACTTGTGTTCGTACGATCTCGCCAGTAGGGGTTTTTGCCGGTGGCTTGACTTTGACGCTACCGGTGACAGAAAGGATCTGCCGGTAGTAGTCAAGGGTTTTCCCCGTGTGTTGAGGAAATAAATGCGACCCACCCAAGGTTTGGTGTGCCAGAAGCCAAGGGGGTTGATGGGCATTAAGTCCTTCAGGTAAGAACTGGACAAAATCCCTTGTTGGTTTTCGGCGCCAGGGTAGTGGTTCTTGCACCGCTTGCGAGTAAGTCGTAGGAGTGGCGATAGTAGCCGCTTGACTCCTTTGGTCAAGTACTGCCTGTAGATCTTCTGTAGTGCAGAAGGCCAGAGGTTTAGTAATAGTCGGGGGCTTTGTATGCCCATTCGAGCCACTAATAGTTGTGCCAGTGCGTGAAGCTTGGCTAAAAGTAGTTTGAGTTCTTCTGGCGTGTCTACCAGAATTATTTTGCCACTGTTGTGGCATTGGGCCTTTTCCCTTTGCAGGGAAAGGAGGAGGACCGCCTCGGCCTCTTCCTCCTGAAGAGGAGCTCATAGGGCACCTGTAAGGAACTCCCTGGTAAGAAAATCAGGTAAAGAGTTAGCAGTTCCTGCAATATACTCAATATCGAAATCATAAACAGAGAGTTCGGATTGCCATCTGGCAAAAATCTGTTTAGAGACCAGATTTTGTACATCCTTGTGGATGATATGTTTACAGGCCTGGTAGTCAACCCGTAACAGAAAGTGTTGATTGAGCAAATCGTCTTGAAATTTAGAAATGCATTTAATGATAGAAAGCATTTCTTTCTTGACGGTAGAATAGTTTTGTTGTGTAGGGTTCCAGAATCCTGAGTAGTAGCGGACTAACACTTCTTTGTTTTCTAGTGTTTTCTGTTTCAGGATCCCTCCGAAGCCATGATCTGAGGCATCGGTTTCCACTATCTTGGGTAATTCTGTTTCAGGATCCCTCCGAAGCCATGATCTGAGGCATCGGTTTCCACTATCTTGGGTAACCGTGGATCAGCTAGGGCAAGGCAAGGTAGGTTTTTGACCTTCGCCTTTATGGTCTGGACAGCTGTTGAATGAGCTGGAGTCCAGGGTGATGCTTTCTTCTTTAACCTGGCGTAAAGAAGAACCGTATCTACAGCTAGATTTTTGTAATAATCTGCTACATAATTGAGTGCTCCCAAAAATCTCTGTAACTGTTTTGTATCTGGAATTTAACAAGCCTCGAATAGAGAAGTTAAAATTTAGTACAGATTTGGATTAGTTATATAATTTTTTGTTTTCTAAAAACAACTCGTTTTTCTAACTAGATCGTTCCAGATTGTGATGGAGACTAGTGGAAAAGTGATGTGACTTTTATAACTCTTGTTCTGAATAAGATAGAGTTAATCTTTAAGCTTTTATATTTATGCACCTAGGATTTGAATGTTTCCGAATTGTGATGGAGTTCAAGGAATAGGTGAAAGTTATTTCCTGTATATGGGTAACCAGGTTTTCAAAAGCTAAGTGAAGGTAAGGGTACTTGAGTTATAAAATCAGAACTTTGCATGTTGACAACTAGGAGGGATTGACATTCTTCCCCAACATCTCACCTCCACAAGTTTTTCCAGTAGTTAATTCTGTTTTGTTTTTTGTTCTCAAAATCAAAACCCAAAAATTTCTTCACCTCAATCAATAGAAATATCTTTACTTAAACTGAGTTCTCATCAAAGTTGTGGGATCAATATCTGGACTCTCGAGTCTATATTACTTGTTGACCTAGTGTACTTGCTAGACACACAACAGAGTTCTTGACCTCTCTCTGGGACCTGCATTGTATCTATGGGCTCCCAGTCTCTAGCGTGTTCTATGACGAAGTGACCCCCTCGGTTCTAGAATTCACTGAAGTCGAGGACTTGCCATTACCCGAGACTTTGCCGTATCTCTTCCTCGCTTATCACCGGCTTCGATGCCGACGCAAGCCACAAGGCCTGCCACAGTTGTTCTTTTGAGAGTGGATAGCTTTTTGGTTTCAGGTCGAGGACAGTGTTTGCACGTCCATGAACCCTTGGGACGATCATTACAAGAGCTCGGGCTTCTCCCATCCAAAATCGCACCGTGGCAGAGAATCGAGTCTTTGTCAAGCTCAACATTCCTCCATCCCTTGCAGATGAAGTGCACCTCTTCGTATTCTTCGCATTGTGGATCTGTCGGTGTGTGATACCGGCTCCTCGCATCTGCGTACGTCCATTCGTGTTCATGGTGGCCTGCTTTATGGCAGATGGAGTTTGCGCTGGTTTGGTCAATCCGGCTCTGGCCAACTTATCCAGAGGGCTTGCCTCCTGTTCACTGAGTCAGATCGCTTGGCCGTATGTATATGCATGGCTGACACATTACTTCAGCACCAAGGACATAGACGCAAGTAGGGGTGACGTATGATACATATGTGTTAAGGTTATTTAGGATTATGGGGTCTTAGTGGGCCTAATTATTGGTATCCTTATCTTGCGGACCTTATCCTTATTTATTAGTTTTTTATAATTTATTTTTAAGTCCATGCTGGGATAGATTAAACTGCAATATTATATCTTTCAATTTATTATAAATAAGAGGTCTCTCTCCTGGACCGATTAGGCCAGAATAATTAAAACCCTAAAATCTCTTTCTCCTTTTTCTCCCCCTTTCCTAAACCTCAATACTTTCTTCTTCCTCCTCAATTTCTGTCTAAACCCTAATTCTTCTTCAAAACCCTAATCTTCTTCATCACTTTGCCGATTCTTGGCTGAATTTTTCTTTTTGTTTTCCTTACTGTGATTCACTTCTTTAGAGGTCTCAACGTTCCTTCTTGATCTTCCTTGCCGTTCTTAGCGTATTTCGTTTTTGTCCTGGCTAAAACTTTTTCATGTTTGTTTCCTCAATCTTAAACCTTAGAGGAACTATTCCTACAAGATGGGTTTAAAGTTGGAACTCCTCTTCACCCCTCTCCCATTGGTGTCTTCCCTGGATTTTCGCGCAGACGCACGCCTTCCCGATCGACCACTTTCACTCAAAATAGAGAGAAGAGAGTGTTTGCACAGTGGGAGTTTTATGAAGAATACTACATGATTATGGAACTGCTTGAAGTCGTTGTATGACTTCAATTTTTGGCCTTTTCAATTTTTGGCCTTTTCAATCGACCTACTTCAAGTTGTTGGGGGCACGAGAAGGGACACGTCTAGCTTCTACCAATCCAACATACCTACTTCTCCAACTCAACCTCCACTGATTCCACTGCCCCTAAACAGAGCTCGCCATTGCCCTTTCTCTGCACAACTTACTATCCAATAAGGATCTTCCCCCACATATGCCCTCCAACATCAGCAATAGTCGACATGCACTAGAGGATTTGTCTCGATTGACTTCTGGATCTGTTGGTGCCTTTGTTTTCTTTTCATGGGTTTGGGGGTTGTTCTATGATTGTGTGGGGATCTGGTTTGGAGGAGAGGTAGAGACCCTGCTTGAAGATTTTCAAAATCTCTACTCTGCTTCGCCGATTTTCGCCCATCAAGTGCCAAAACCCTCCCAAAGGACGGGTGGCACTTAACCGAGCCAGCTTGTGAACAGTTCGAGCTCGGCTCAGTAAAAGCTTGATTTGGCTCGAATTATTTCGAGCTCGAATCAAACTTGAGCCTTGAGTAAGGCTTGTTTAGTTAAATGAGCCAAGCTTGAGCTTTAGGTAGTTCGACTCGAAACTCGATGAGCCGGCTCGTTTGTATTTTGAGTTATATATTTATAAAATTGGGTGTAATATTTTAGATTTTTGAAGAAGTGGGAGCCTCAAGTTCTTTCAGAAATTGCATTTAGAATTGTCTTTTTAAATTTCTATTAATGATTCTATTAACCAAAATTAATAATTAATTAAAAAATTCTGAAGTTCAATGAATTTTTGTTTTAGCATAATTGGGTATGTAATCAGCTTATAATCACTAATCTAGAACTATTATTCTAGATAAATTTAACTAGAATACTTAAAAAGCCCGAATTGGCAAACCCGTTGGGCATGGGTTGGAGCTCCTGCTGGGATTTTATGGCCTGGAGCTCAACTTAGACTCCATCTGAGCATGGGCAGAAGCTCGAGTTGGGCTCGAGCTCGGGCTCGTGCTTGGGCTCGATTAGGGGATCGAGCCCACTCGAATCGAGCTCGAGCTCGTTTGAGTCACTCGAGCTCGAACTTGAGCCCAGCCATGGGCTTGAGTCCGAGCTCGAGCCCGAGCTTGAGCTCATGTATTATGGGCTGAGCCGAGCTGGAGCCATCATAGGTTCGGCTCGGCTCGGCTCATTGCCAGCCCTCTGATTCCACTTCCCCTGAACAGAGCTCACCATTGCCCTATCTCTGCACAACTTACTATCCAATAAGGATGACCTTCCCCCACATATGCCCTCCAACATTAGCAATAGTCGACATGCACAAGCGGATTTGTCTCGATTGACTTCTGGATCTGTTGGTGCCTTTGTTTTCTTTTCACGGGTTTAGGGGTTGTTCTACAGTTGTGCAGAGGTCTGGTTTGGAGGAGACCTAGAGACCCTGCTTGAAGATTTTCAAAATCTCTACTATGCTTTGCCGATTTCCACCCATCAAGTGCCAAAACCCTCCCAAAGGACGGGTAACCCAAATATGAATGTAATTATTATTTTTCTTATTGCCACATAATTTTGAATTCAACATTATTGCAATATTATGTTGTGGCAGTCGGGAGCAATGGATTATATAAATATATTAAAATAATAAAAAATTAGACATGATATAATAAAAAATTAAATAATTTAATAAATTAAATAAACCAACGTATTTTAATCAATTTTATTTACTTTATTTTATTGGTCATAAAATATCTTAAATAATGACATGTAAAATATGCTCATTTAAATTTACCTTTTTTTTTTTTTAACAATGATTTTCCTTCTATTTTATTTTTAATTTAAACCGAGCTATCAGTCTTTTTTATTAATTAAAAGTCATCTAGGAACTTTTTATTGTCTTAGATTTAATTAAAAATGAAATAAAATAAAGTAAAATAGTTATGAAAAATTGGTTGGACATAAAATAATTAAATTAATTAATCAAATCAAAACTAAGTTTCTGTACAGCAAATCGGGCTAGACCAGACTGATCAACCCACATAAACAAAGTTATTTTATATTATTTTAAACTGATCCGAACCAATTTTGACATGAAAGACCAACCCGAATGGACCAACCCGCATGGACCGACCACTATGAACCAACCCGCATGGACAAACCAGTAGGGACCAACCCGCATGGACCGACCCGCACGGACCAACCCGCGCGGACCAACCCGAACAGACCAACCCACATGTACCAACCCGCACGGACCAACCCGCACGGACCAACCCGAACAGACCAACCCACATGTACCAACCCGCGCGCACCAACCCGTGCGCACCAATTCAGATCAGTAAGAGTTCTACACCTGATATTGTGTAATAGGTATTTTGCAATCTCTGTTTGTCATTGCGGATCCAACGAGAAGTTTGCAACGATGCTTACCAAGAGTGACATGACAGCATGTGATATTGGTTCATTGTTTGAGTCTACGAGTGGTGTTCCTAGTTCATCGGTGTTTACAGCATAAAGTATGTTGTGACGGAATGGTTCATTGAGGTAATTGTACCACCATCCATACAAGTCTCCAGATAGTCCTGCAACAATCTGGTTGACTACGATAGGTTCAGTGATACCTCGGGACCTACAGACATTCGAGTAGATGAGCATTCGATGTACTGTGTCTTGTACCCTTTTAGGGGTAGGGTTATCTATGTTCCATTCATAGATAACTCGGGCATCGTAGCTATTGGAGTAAACAAGAGGGTTTTTTTCGGTATTTAAGTCGAAGGATTGAGGTCGACTTGAAGAAGCCCTATGGTGTTCTTGTTTAACATGGATAGCTTGGTTTGGTAGTGGGATTGTCTATTGATAGGTTTCCTTTCTGACAGCGTACCAAGCTGTTTGGATCCTATTTTCTCAAGAAGTCTTACGAGAAGTTCAACAGTATTTTGTTCTTGAAGTAATTTCAGTTTCGGAGGTTGATGTAAAATAGAAGGTTTAATTACCTGTTTAGAGGTGGAGGCCTCAGAGTAGGTTGGCCTAGATGGATAAGGCCTAAGCAGCTGAGTAAGCTTACCTTCTATTTGCTGTAGTTGTTTTCCTACTGCTTGCAAGGTAAGATTGGCATAGTTGTTTTACCTTATCAGCTGGTTGATAGCTTGGAGTATATCCGAAGTGTTTGGATTACTCGTTGTAGTTTCCATCGGGTGAACTTATGCCACTGATGCTCCTTTCACACCTAGTATAGTGAGAGCATCTTTTGGAGGAAATACTGACTTGACTGTAGCTCCTGTGTTAAGCTGCCATTGTTGTTCTAAAGTAGTAACGTACTAAGAACAGGTGTCAGTAAATTTTTCAAAAAACCAAGGAATGAAATAAAGTGCATATTCCTTTCCTATAAGGTCAGCGAAGTACCAATCTTTTATGTATAAAAGGTCGGTTTTATCAAACGCAGCAAGGTACCTATCTTTAAACCATTTGTTTCGGGGTTCGTCGAACTCATTTGCCAACATGGTTCGAAGAGGTGCCCTTTTTAAGACATTTTCTGGTTTAATCATTAAAAGATTGGTGGGAGTGGCGACAAGAGTAAATAGGCTGCAAGTTCCCAAAAGAGTCGGTGGTTAATCCTTCCATTTCAGGTTGTGAACATGTTTCACTAGTCGAGATAGATCCTGTAGATCTTCTTCTGGAGGTTATAAGCGGTATTGTTTGCTTTAGGTTAGGTACAAAGGTAATTTCCACATTACCGTTTGCATCCTGGGTAATCTTTTGTACATCCCTATTGTCGAAGGGTTGTGGAGCAGTTGCTTCCGACATCTGCCAAGTGGTCGAAAGTCTATTTCATCCCATCTAAGTGTTCGTGCGATGGTTGTTTTAGTAGAGATGATGTTTGACTCTATAAGGGTGGTGTTACACTTTTCGGATACTACCTTTATGTTGGAGGTAAGGGTGTTTAGTACCCTATAGTTGATCCGATAGACTATGGCAATAGTCTCTGACCCAGGTAAGAAGTAGTAATTGTGGGTCTTAATATTTAGACTTAGTGATAAGTGTCCAAAAGACACTTATTTATGCATGATTTAATGAGCATAAACTCCCATTATGAGTTAATTATTAGCTTGAAAATGAATAACATAACTCAAATTCATGTTTTGTGTCTCAGGTGCCTCATAAAAGAAGAAAAGCTGAAATCTGAGCGAAATTGAAGAAGAAAGGAGTAAAATGAGCCAAAAAAGGGAAAGGCGCGACCGCACCGATTCTGGCTCGACCGCACCGGGAAAAGGTGCGGAAATTCAAATAAATCTTGGAAATTCCCAACGGCTAGAAAGGCTGAAAGGAGGATGGTTCGTGAATGTGAAATGGCGCGACCTCGCCCCACGAGGGCACTACCGCGCCAAGAAGATTACGCTGCCGCGCCGCACTGTTTCCTTACAAAGATGTCAAGTTCTATTTCGGGAAGTCGGCAAAGAGTCTAAGGAATGGCGCGACCGCGCCAGTTCAACAACATAAAGTGGCGCAACCGCGCCATGAAGAACCCTTCCTCATATGGGACCCAAAGGCCATGTTCCAGACTTGGACAAAATTCCTGCTCCAGTGGCGCGACGGCGCCAAAACAAAGAACAATTCGGCGCAACCGCGCCGCTGACTCAGAAAATGTAAATTACGGATATCTCGTGATTCTGACTACCAATCAAGCCCAAACTTGGGAGAAGAAGTCCTAATTGTCTAAGGAAGGTATCCACGAAGATTTTATGGAATATTGCTCGAGTCTAGGTGCATTGAATGATCAAGAAAGGAGAAGTTTCACACAAAGAAGAAACTGCTGCCAGAAGGAGACGTTAAATCCGAAAATTGTGAAGAACATATCTGGAGTTCCCGTGTTCCAATTGAAGCCCAATTTGCACTGAATATTCCTGAGGATATTAAGGATCATATCACGAAAATTCAGGCAAGTCCAAGTCGTGGTTCTCAAGTTTCAGATCTTCCAAGTGGTGGACCCAGTGCTGGAATTGGCAGCAGAATCAAGCAACTTCTTCACATCATATCTCGAGTTTCCCAACTCAGATTGAACTCAAATTTCGTGAACAAGGCATGGACCTCAGAAGGAAGGTTCTTATGTAATTTCCGCCAATTCTAAGGTCGGGAAAGCATAATTCATACCCCTGGACAGAGACCAATTTACAAGTTCTGGATAAAAGCCCAGCTATAAATAGAGGTCCGAGGCAGAGAGCAAATAATCCAGTTTTAGGTTGCAAATATAGTTCTAGGTTGTGTTTTAGTTCAATTAATTGTTTTTGTAGTTAGTTTGGAGTTGAGAGAAAGTCCAGAGGAAGTCTTACACGACCTCTAGGCACTTTGGAGAGAAGGAAGAGATTTCAGTCGAGGAGTTGAAGCTAAGGGGCAGTTCCTAAAAAGGGGGTTTTTTGTACTTTTTTTCTTCTTATTTCCATGGCAGTAATTGAATTCTTTTTACTGTGTGTTTATTTTTTTTGCATGGAGTAGTCTCTCTTTGTTGGGGAAGTCATGAACTCTTAGTTGTTTATATTTAATTTCTGAATTCTATAACAATAAAGTACTCTACTTTTGTTTTATAATATGTGTTCTTTGCTTATTGCTAATTTAGATTGATATCTGAATTTTAATGATGTACGGATTGAGAAGTTAAATTTCAGTAAAGATTTGGGTTAGTTATATGATTCCTTGTTTTCTAAAATAACTCGCTTTTAAACTAGATTGTTCCAGTTTTTAAGGAGACTAGTGGAAGGCGATGTGACTTATTAAACTCTTGTTCTGAATAAGAGAGAGTTAATCTTCAAGGTTTTATATTTATGCACTAAGGATTTGAATGTTCCGGTTGAGAAGGAGTTCAAAGTATAAGTAAAATTTATTTCCTATTTATGGGTAACCAGGTTTTTAAAAGCTAAGTCAAGGTAAGGGTATTTGAGCTATAAAATCAGAACTTTGCATGTTAGCAACTAGGAGGGATTGACATTCTTCCCCAACATCTCATCTCTATTAGTTTTTCCAGTAGTTTAATTCTGTTTTGTTTTTCCAGTTCTCAAAACCAAAAATTCTTTTCCTCAATCAGTAGAAAAAATCTTTGCTTAAACTGAGTTCTCTTCAAGGTCTCTGTGGGATCGATATCTGGACTATCGAGTCTATATTACTTGCTGACGTAGTGCACTTGCTAGACACTCAACCAGTTTTTGGCGCTGTTGCTGGGGACCATTGAATTGAGAGTAAGTTTAAGTGAATTTTGATTTGTTGATTGAGATTAAAATTTTTATACTATCTTTTCAGGTTGACCCAGATTAGTGCATGTAACTAGAAGTAGTGGTGAGCCACTAAATGAACCCAATCTGGAACTAGAAAGAGCACTCAAATGAGAGATGGAATTATGTGCAGAATGAGATAAGTCCATATCCTAACTCATATTCAGAATTTCCCCAACCATATGCATCTTCTCACTATGATCCATGGAGGTATGATTTTGAAATATCATGTTCTTTTGATTATAAACCGAATGATTCCTATAGACAAGAGCATGATGATTATTTCTCTAGGCAATGTGAAAATCAGTATTTTGAGAATGATTGGCAGGACAATTGGCCACATGGGCAATCGTCCATGTTCATATATGAGCACCCTCCTGTGTTTAATGATCATTGTTATCATAATTCTTCCCCTCAACATCAAGAAGAGTTGTCTAGGTCGGAGAGAAGTGCAAGAGGGAGTGTTGCTGGCATACATAATGTTGATCATGTATTAGCATTGCAGGCACAAATCGAGTCACTAACCAAACAATTGTCAAAATTGCACACACCCTCTTTGGTTGGTTAGATTTGTGACATATGTGGAGGAGGACATCCCAACCATGAATGGCAAACAGGTAATGTGCAATCTGTAAATTCTTTAAACCAGGCTAATTATGTTTCAAATTTTTGCAGGTCTAATGATTCAGACAGCCATACTTACAATCCTGGTTGGAGGAGTCACCCAAATTTCTCATGGTCAAACAACAACAACCAGCAATCCAACACTCAACAACCCATTGCTTAAACAAGATCACCACCTGGATTCCTAAGACCAACACAAGAACCAGAACAAAAATCCAGCCTTGAGGACCTCCTTTCAAAGATTCTCGCAAATCAAGAGAAAGGAGAAGCCAGGTTTCAAACTCAAGAGGTATCAATCCAAAATCTGGAAATACAAGTGGGACAGCTGGCCAATGTTATATCAGGTAGGAACCAAGGTACGTTACCTAGAAATACTGAATGAATGTATACAGCTAGGTCTTCTTATTTTAATCTAGAAAATTAGCCAAAGCATGAATTGATTAAAAGTATGAATGCTGAAACATGTTTTCATGAACTATCTGATGATGATGAACCTGAATGGATGAATATAGCGAGCACTTCTTGTCTTAATTTATGTGTTACTGCAGAACACATAGAGGAAGATACAACAGAGAGAGCTGAGAGTTGTTGTGAGTTCTAAGAATTTCAAGAGGATGAGGGTGAAAGGATCATTGTGGAAAAAGAAGAAGATGAAAAAGAGAAAGAAGGGGATGGGGTTGAAAAAGAAGAGAAACCCCTTGAAGAGCAAAAAGGTAGGATAGAGGACACCAAGGATAATGAACATTCTTTCCTCTCATTAGATATTAATTTCTTCATTATCCAGCCCTATAAACTACCCACAAAATTTGAAATTAAAATTTTATTAGGTCTGGGCAGTGTGAAGAAAAGTTGGCTAAAAATAAATGAGCAAAACAAGTTAAAAGCCAACCAAAAAAGAGAAAGAGTGACTAGCTCTTTACCCAAAAGTTTGAATCACCATGCAACACATTCCAAAGTCAAAAACACCCTCAAGCATGGATGTTTCCAGTTTCCATTCGATCCTGGTGGATCAGATCACATGGATCAGTAGGTAGTGTAAAAATAGGAGTAGGAGCTTATGAATTTGCTGGATTTTTTTTTTTTTTTTTTTTTTTGAGTAGGTTAGGATAGTTTTTTTTTTAAATTTTTAGGACTAGTTTAAATTCTAATGAAACTTTGATAGACCTAGGATAGGAATAGGGTTAGATTAAAATTTTATAGCTTTCAAAAAAAAAAACAGAAAAAATCAAAAAAAATATTAAAAACTCAAAACTGGAAAATGGAAGAAGAAGATGATGATGAAGAAGAAGTGTAGAATTTTTCAGCTCTTGCCATATATTTTGAACTTTTCCTTATTTTCTTGAACTTTTGTATGATCTTTCTTTGTGTGTGCTTATGTTTGTGAGTGTGATTTAATGCAATTTCATTAATATGTACTCAATCTCCATTCATATTAATGAAATTTTGATTTCTACTCTCAATTGATTTGTCTCAAAGCATGCTTTTAATAATTCTTCCAATGAAAATGTGTGAAAAATGACTCTGAATTTTCCTGTCACTAATACTAACCTGTCCAAAGTGGAAAAATTGAAAAAATCATTCAAGATCTGCAGAATTGATGAAATTACGTGGCACGCCCGTGCAAAATTCTGGCGCGCCTGCGCTACTGCCTTGAGAAAAAACAGCCACTACAGAGGTGAGGCAACACAACCTCCACTGCAGGTATTCTTCTTAACATACATTTTATGCCTGAGAGACACTTCTAGTCAATTTTCATTTTCAATTGCTGAAAATCATGCAAATTTTTATCACTAACCCATGAGAATGAATGCAAGAGCCACCAAGGAAGATCCATCCAACCTCAATCCACCCAGAAAGTCAGGGAAGTATCTCTATCACTCCTATGTTTACTGCTGCTTTGAGGACAAAGCATGTTTTTAAGTTTGGTGTGGGATACTCTTCATGCAATTTAAAGGGGATTTGAAAAATTTTAAGTTTGGGGTGGGATATTTTTCATGCATGGATCTGAAAGCACTGTTTTTTTTCAAAACTTCACCAGAAAATCCAATAGAGACTTTGAAAAATACCAGTGAAAACCCCTGATCATATGAATAGCATGATTCACTTTCTAGAAAAATATTTTAGTTCAGATGCTTAGTCTTGAATGGATGATAATTTTCTTTAAAAACAGTTTTTGAAAACAAAGTACAAGTGAGCAAGTTTATTTCAATCACTAGAACCAACCTGAGGAAAACTTGAGGCGAAACAGAGAAAGGTTTTCAAATTCTTAGGTGATTTAGGAACCTGTTTAAAAAATCGTTTGAGCCTTTTTCAAAGCCACCCATTTCAATGCACAAGTTGCATCACCTTTTGTCAAACTCTTTGAGCCAAAAAGATCCCTGTTTTGTTTCAATGTCGCATGCTACATGAACCGGCCTTGGTGATAAATAAACTTGTTTCTTTCTTACCCATGATTCTCCAAATTATTGAAGTGTTCTGTTTGAATGAGCATGGATAAAGATTTCGAAGTTATAAGGAGGGAAGGATGAAGGGTTTAGAAATATTTCTTTGTAAAGGGGAAGATGGAGCAAGAGAGAAAAAAGAGAGTTCTGGGCAGAGTAGGAGAAAGGCCACCTTGTGTGTGCACCGGGACTCGGGCCTCAGCAAGCTTAGAGTCTCTGAGTCAACCGGCAAGGTAAGCTGGACTCCAAATAAAATCAAAGAAAAAGAAAAGGTTGTGGGTTAGTTAAGGGAAAGGCCACCTCGTGTGTGCACCGGGTCTCGGGCCTCACCAAGCTTAAGGACTCTGAGTCAACCGACGAGGTAAGCTAGACTCTTGACAAAACCCAAAGAAAAAGATACAACATAAAGAAAAAAAGGGAAAAGGAAAAATGAGGGATCTATGCAAAAGAATAAGTTTGGGGTGGAAGAGCTTGGAAGGAAAGTCACAAATCCAATTCATGCTTAGGAAAATGGATTATGGATATGAGGAGGAGAATAAAACCCAAAAGAAAACCAAAAATCTTCATCATACCTATTACCCCTGCCTCTTTACAACCCGTAAAGACCTATTGATTAGAATTAAAAATTCCTTCAGGTTAGTGTAGAGTGGACTGATGGTTGGCCTATGGAGTTGAATTGAGACTTCTCACTTGTAAGAGAATGTACATCTTTGAAAAATTTTGAAGAAAATTTAAAATCTGTATGGACTAAGCAAGAAGAAGCATCATTAGGAAAGAAGTGAATAATCTATCTTGGAAACTTTAGAAGGGAGGTTCACTGAATTTTTCTTAGTCTTTATAGATCTATCTGGTATTTATTTCAGAGTTTTGCTCGAGGACCAGCAAGGGTTTAAGTTTGGGGTTGTGATAAGTGTCCAAAAGACACTTATTTATGCATGATTTAATGAGCATAAACTCCCATTATGAGTTAATTATTAGCTTGAAAATGAATTACATAACTCAAATTCATGTTTTGTGTCTCAGGTGCCTGATAAAAGAAGAAAAGCTGAAATCTGAGGGAAATTGAAGAATAAAGGAGCAAAATGAGCCAAAAAAGGGAACGGCGCGACCGCGCCGGGAAAAGGTGCGGAAATTCAAATAAATCTTGGAAATTCCCCACGGCTAGAAAGGCTGAAAGGAGGATGGTTCATGAATGTGAAATGGCGCGACCGCGCCCCACGAGGGCGCTACCGCGCCAAGAAGATGGCGCCACCAGTTGCGCTGCCGCGCCGCACTGTTTCCTTACAAAGATGTCAAGTTCTATTTCGGGAAGTCGGCAAAGAGTCAAAGGAATGGCGCGATCGCGCCAGTTCAACAACATAAAGTGGCGCAACCGCGCCATGAAGAACCCTTCCTCATATGGGACCCAAAGGCCGTGTTCTAGACTTGGACAAAATTCCTGCTCTAGTGGCGCGACAGAGCCAAAACAAAGAACAATTCGGCGCAACCGCGCCGCTAACTCAGCAAACGTAAATTACGGAAATCTCAGGATTCTGACTACCAATCAAGCCCAAAGTTGGGAGAAGAAGTCCTAATTGTCTGAGGAAGGTATCCATGAAGATTTTATGGAATATTGCTCGAGTCTAGGTGCATTGAATGATCAAGAAAGGAGAAGGTCCACACATAGAAGGAAACTGTTGCCAGAAGGAGAAGTTAAATCCGAAAATTGTGAAGAACATATCTGGAGTTCCCGTGTTCCAATTGAAGCCAAATTTAGACTAAAGATTCCTGAGGATATTAAGGATCATATCACGAAAATTCAGGCAAGTCCAAGTTGTGGTTATCAAGTTTCAGATCTTCCAAGTGGTGGACCCAGTGCTGGAATTGACAGCAGAATCAAGCAACTTCTTCACATCATATCTCGAGTTTCACAACTCAGATTGAACTCAAATTTCGTGAGAAAGTCAAGGACCTCAGAAGGAAAGTTATTATGTAATTTCAGCCAATTTTAAGGTCTGGAAAGCATAATTCAGACCCCTGGACAGAGACTAATTTACAAGTTCTGGACAAAAGCCCATCTATAAATAGAGGTCCGAGGCAGAGAGCAAATCTTCCAGTTTTAGGTTGTAAATATAGTTCTAGGTCGAGTTTTAGTTCAATTCATTGTTTTTAAGTTAGTTTGGAGTTGAGATAAAGTCCAGAGGAAGTCTTACACGACCTCTAGGCACTTTGGAGAGAAGGAAGAGATTTCAGTCAAGGAGGAGTTGAAGCTAAGGGGCAGTTCCTAAAAAGGGGGTTTTCTATACTTATTTTCTTGTTATTTCCATGGCTGTAATTGAATGCTTTTTACTGTGTGTTTATTTTATTTGCATGGAGTAGTCTCTCTTCGCTTGGGAAGTCATGAACTCTTAGTTGTTTATGTTTAAGTTCTGAATTCCATAGCAATAAAGTACTCTGCTTTTGTTTTAGAATTTGTGTTCATTGTTTATTGCTAATTTAGATTGATATCTGAATTTTAATGAGGTACGGATTGAGAAGTTAAATTTCAGTAAATATTTGGGTTAGTTATATTTTAGTAAAGATTTGGGTTGTTCCGATTTCGAAGGAGACTAGTGGAAGGCGATGTGACTTATTAAACTCTTATTCTGAATAAGAGAGAGTTAATCTTCAAGCTTTTATATTTATGCACTTAGGATTTGAATGTTCCGGTTGAGAGGGAGTCCAAAGAATAAGTGAAAGTTATTTCCTGTATATGGGTAACCAGGTTTTCAAAAGCTAAGTCAAGGTAAGGGTATTTGAGCTATAAAATTAGAACTTTGCATGTTAGCAACTAGGAGCGATTGACATTCTTCCCCAACATCTCATCTCTATTAGTTTTTCCAATAGTTTAATTCTATTTTGTTTTTCCAGTTTTCAAAACCAAAAATTCTTTTCCTCAGCCAGTAAAAAAATCTTTGCTTAAACTGAGTTCTCATCAAGGTCTCTATGGGATCGATATCTGGACTCTCGAGTCTATATTACTTGCTGACCTAGTGCACTTGCTAGACACCCAACACTTAGCGACTTAAGCAAGTGAGGGTCTGTCATAGACAGGGCAAAGTCGGGATAGATGTTTACGTAAATCGGGTCATTAGTAAGGCTGGTTTCCAAAACACCCATCAAGGAGTTTGCCCAGTTTAGGCATCTAGCGTCTCTTAGAGACAGCATAAGGGAAGTGTCAACAGTAAACCACTATTCACTTGAAAACTAACAAGACCTACAGGGACATCACTAGTGGATCACTTTCCACTTCCTTGCCCACAGATATGAAAACCACCTTGGATTACCAACCCAGTTTGGTTATGTACTTTATACTTTTGTTGTGTTGTGCCCATAGAATTCTAGAAGTAAATAAGAAAAGAGATATCCTTTTAACATGGTAGGTTTCATTTATCAAGAGAATCCTGTCGAAGAACCGACTCACTATCGAGAACCATAGATCAGCAACAGTCCAAACCTTACCCTGCCTCACCATGGGTCTTACATGAATTTACAGGCATCAAGACTATCGGTACTTACTAAATAAGTACACAATTCTCTTAATCTATAAAATTAATCATATCTTAATGATACATCTTTACATATTTACGAATAGAATAATATGGATACAGCATAGCAATAGTATAACTTACATAGGCCTTACAGACCCTCTCTTCAAGCGGTTAGCCTGACATGGCTCTGATACTAGGAAGAGGTGGTGGATCGAAAGCCAGAAAAATCAAAGCAAATATGAAGAGCTTCAAATTTGTATTCAAAATTTGAGAAAATAACGAAGTAAAGAAACTTACAAAAGAAACTTCAAACTGGAAACTACATAGCAAAAGAAGATAGAAAGGATGGAAGCAGGAAAATGAGAGAAGAAGAAGATAATTTAGAAAGAAGAGGGTGGTCTCCTTTAATAGCGCAAGGATGGACCGGCGAAGAGAAAATATACAATTTAGTTTACCGGAGTAAACTTGAAATCTGAAAAGCCGTGGGCTGTAATCCAAGGTGGTTTTAATTATCTGTGGGCAAGGAAGTGGAAAGTGTTCCACTAGTGATGTCCTTGTCGGTCTCGTTAGTCTTTAAGTGAATAGTGGTTCACTATTGGTGATGAAGACATGTTGCTTTTGTCAAAAACGGTGGGCTGGAAAACCATAGTTGTTTTTGCTGATGTCATTGCTAATGTTTGCTTCGTGCAAGGTGGCAATGATGTTATGTGAGTGTGAGTCACCACTTGTAGTTGATGTTGACTTGGTAACGCCTTTACCAGTTGTTTGCTTCATGACTTGGATTAGTGGCAAGGAAGTGCTCCCTCCATTGTATAGCTGATGCCAGCTCGTCCCTGACGTAAGTATATCATTTTTTTATGTAATTTGGAGGACAATCCCAGTTGTTGATTACCTCTAGTGGAAAGGGATTCAGGTCTTCAGGTTGGTGCGCGCACACCAAGCCGCGCGCACCAACCCACAAGCACCTACCCGCATGCACCAACCCACACACACCAACCCGCACGCACCAACCATCATGGACCAACCAGCATGGACCAACTCGAATGGACCAACCCGCATGGACCAACTCGTAACGACCAACCCGCATGGACCAACCCTCACAGTCCAACCCGCATGGACCAACCCCCATGGACCAACCCGCATGGACCAACCCGCATGGACCAACCCCATGGACCAGCCCACATGGACCAGCCCACATGGACAACCCGCATGGACCAACCCGGCATGGGCCAGCCACGTGGATTAAACTATGGCTAACTGAACTCGATGGATTAAACCAAACACGCGCATACGAACCTGCATGGACGTGGACCAACCCACATGGACCAACCACGTGGGCCAACCCGACCTGCACGCATCAACCCGCCCTCACCAACCCGCACGCACCAACCATCACAGACCAACCTGCATGGACCAATTGCAGGGACCAACCCACACAGTCCAACCCGAATGGACCAACCCTCACAGTCCAACCCGCATGGACCAACCCCCATGGACCAACCCGCATGCACCAACCCGCATGGACCAACCCGGCATGGGCCAGCCGATTGACGACTATGGCTAACTGAACTCGATGGATTAAACTGAACTCGCGCATACGAACCTGCATGGACGTGGACCAACCCACAAGGACCAACCCGCGTGGGCCAACCCGACTGCGGGACGCTGCAAACTGAACTCGGCAGATTAAACAGAACTCGCATTGACCAACCCGTACGGACCAACTCGCACTGAGCAACCCGCACTGACCAACTCGCGCTTATCAACTCGTGCTCAGCGAGTCTTTTTACATCAGACAACTGAAGTAAGTTGGCTTGAAGCAGTTGCTTGAGCATGACCGACATGTAAGAGTCAGTCAAGGGATAGGTCTTTGCCTGTTTGTCCTTCAACGTCTGTCCTTGAAAGGACATTACGGCAGGTGGCCGCGGTGCGTAGCTTGGCTTTGGTTCCCTCCATTGTATAGCTGATGCCAGCTCGTCCATGACGTAAGTATATTGTCTTTTTATGTAATTTGGAGGATAATCCCAGTTGTTGATTACCTCTAGTGGGAAGGGATACAGGTCTTCAGGTTGGTGCGCGCGCACCAAGCCGAGCGCACCAACCCTTGCGCACCAAGTCGAGCGCACCAACCCACGCGCACCAACCCGTGCGCACCAACCCGCACGCACCTACCCGCATGGACCAACCCGCATGGACCAGCCCGCATGGACAACCCGCATGGACCAACCCGGCATGGGCCAACCGATTAACGACTATGGCTAACTGAACTCGATGGATTAAATCGAACTCGTGCATACGAACCTGCATGGACGTGGACCAACCCACATGGACAAACCCGCGTGGGCCAACCCGACTGCGGGACGTTGATAACTGAACTCGGCAGCTTAAACAGAACTCGCGCTGACCAACCCGCACTGACCAACTCGTGCTGACCACCCCGCTCTGACAACCTCGCGCTTATCAACTCGTGCTCAACGAGTCATTTTACATCAGACAACCGAAGTAAGTTGGTTTGGAGCGGTTGCTTGAGCATGACCGACATGTAAGAGTCAGTGAAGGTATAGGTCTTTGCCAATTTGTCCTTCAGCGTCTGTCTTTGAAAGGACATTATGGCAGGTGGCCACGGTGTGTAGCTAGGCTTTGGTTCCCTCCGTTGTATAGCTGATGCCAGCTCGTCGCTGACGTAAGTATATTTTCTTTTTAAGTAATTTGAGGATAATCCCAGTTGTTGATTACCTCTAGTGGGAAGGGATTCAGGTCTTCAGGTTGTTGCGCGCGCACCAAGCCGAGCGCACCAACCCACGCGCACCAAGTCGAGCGCACCAACCCACGCGCACCAACCTGCGTGCACCAACCCGTGCGAACCAACCCGCACGTACTTACCCGCACGCACCTACCTGCACGCACCAACCCGCACGCACCAAACTGTACACACCAACCCGCACGCACCAACAATCATGGACCAACTCGCATGGACCAACCCGCACAGTCAGACCCGCATGGACCAACCCTGACAGTCCATCCCGCATGGACCAACCCCCACAGACTAACCTGCATGGAGCAACCCGCATGGACCAGCCCGCATGGACAACCCGCATGGACCAACCCGGCATGGGCCAACCGATTGACGACTATGGCTAACTGAACTCGATGGATTAAACCGAACTCGCGCATACGAACCTGCATGGACGTGGACCAACCCACATGGACCTACCCGCGTGGGCCTACTCAACTGCGGGATGCAGCTAACTGAACTCGGCAGATTAAACAGAACTCGTGCTGACCAGCCCGCACTAACCAACTGGCGCTGACCAACCGCACTGATCAACTCTCGTTTATGAACTTGCGCTCACCGAGTCTTTTGACCTCAGACAACCGGAGTAAGGTGGTTTGGAGCAGTTGGTTGAGCGTGACCGACACGTCAGAGTCAGTGAAGGAATAGGTCTTTGCCTGTTTGTCCTTCAGAGTCTGTCTTTGAAAGGACATTACAGCAGGTTGCCACAACAAGTATCCTGGCTTTGGTTCCCTCCATTGTATAGCTGATGCCAGCTCGTCCCTGACGTAAGTATATCGTCTTTTTATGTAATTTGGAGGATAATCCTAGTTGTTGATTACCCCTAGTGGGAAGGGATTCAGGTCTTCAGGTTGGTGCGCGCACGCGCACCTAGCCGAGCGCACAAACACGCACGCACCAACCCGTGCGCACCAACCCGCACGCACCAACCTGCACACACCTACCCGCACACACCAACCCGCACGCACCAACCACCATGGACCAACTTGCATGGACCAACAGGCATGGACCAACCCGCACAGTCCAACCGGCAGGGACCAACCCACACAATCCAACCCGCATAGACCAACCCCCATGGACCAGACCGCGTGGACTAACCCGCATGGACCAGCCCGCATGGACCAGCCCGGATCGACAACCCGCATGGACCACCCCGGCATGGGCCAGCCGATTGACGACTATGGCTAACTGAACTCGATGGATTAAACCGAACTCCCGCATACGAACCTACATGGACATGGACCAACCCACATGGACCAACCCACAAGGGTAAATAGAACTTGCGCTGAGGAACCCGCACTGACCAATTCGCACTGACCAACCCGCACTGACCAACTTGCGCTTATCAACTCACGCTCACTGAATCTTTTGACCTCAGACAACTGAAGTAAGTTGGTTTGGAGCTGTTGCTTGACCTTGACCGACACGTCAGATTCAGTGAAGGTCTTCGCCTATTTATCCTTCAACGTCTGTCCTTGAAAGGACATTACGGCAGGTGGCCGCCGTGCGTAGCTTGGCTTTGGTTCCCTCCATTGTATAGCTGATGCCAGCTCGTCCATGACGTAAGTATATTGTCTTTTTATGTAATTTGGAGGATAATCGCAGTTGTTGATTACCTCTAGTGGGAAGGGATGCAGGTCTTCAGGTTGGTGCGCGAACCAAGCCGAAGCGCACCAACCTTCAGCGCGCACAAAGTCGAAGCACCAACCCACGCGCACACCAACCCGCACGCACCTACCCGCATGGACCAACCCGCATGGACCAGCCCGCATGGACAACCCGCATGGACCAACCCGGCATGGGCCAACCGATTAACGACTATGGCTAACTGAACTTCGATGGATTAAATCGAACTTCGTGCATCTGAACCTGCATGGGCGTGGACCAACCCACATGGACCAACCAGCGTGGGCCAACCCGGATGCGGGGCGTTGCTAACTGAACTCGGAAGATTAAACAGAACTTCGTGCTGACCAACCCGCGACCGACCAACTTCGTGCTGACCAACCCGCTCGACAACCTCGGCTTATCAACTTCGTGCTCAACGAAGTCATTTTACATCAGACAACCGAAGTAAGTTGGTTTGGAGCGGTTGCTTGAGCATGACCGACATGTAAGAGTCGGGAAGGTATAGGTCTTTGCCAATTTGTCCTTCAGCGTCTGTCTTTGAAAGGACATTATGGCAGGTGGCCACGGTGTGTAGCTAGGCTTTGGTTCCCTCCGTTGTATAGCTGATGCCAGCTCGTCGCTGACGTAAGTATATTTTCTTTTTAAGTAATTTGAGGATAATCCCAGTTGTTGATTACCTCTAGTGGGAAGGGATTCAGGTCTTCAGGTTGTTACGCGCGCACCAAGCCGAGCGCACCAACCCACGCGCACCATGTCGAGCGCACCAACCCACGCGCACCAACCCGCGTGCACCAACCCGTGCGCACCAACCCGCACGTACTTACCCGCACACACCTACCTGCACGCACCAACCCGCACGCACCAAACTGTACACACCAACCCGCACACACCAACAATCATGGACCAACTCGCATGGACCAACCCGCACAGTCAGACCCGCATGGACCAACCCTCACAGTCCATCCCGCATGGACCAACCCTCACGGACTAACCTGCATGGAGCAACCCGCATGGACCAGCCCGCATGGACAACCCGCATGGACCAACCCGGCATGGGCCAGCCGATTGACGACTATGGCTAACTGAACTCGATGGATTAAACCGAACTCCCGCATACGAACCTACATGGACATGGACCAACCCACATGGACCAACCCGCAAGGGTAAATAGAACTTGCGTGAGCAACCCGCACTGACCAACTCGCACTGACCAACCCGCACTGACCAACTCGCGCTTATCAACTCGCGCTCACTGAATCTTTTGACCTCAGACAACTGAAGTAAGTTGGTTTGGAGCTGTTGCTTGACCTTGACCGACACGTCAGATTCAGTGAAGGTCTTCGCCTATTTATCCTTCAACGTCTGTCCTTGAAAGGACATTACGGCAGGTGGCCGCCGTGCGTAGCTTGGCTTTGGTTCCCTCCATTGTATAGCTGATGCCAGCTCGTCCATGACGTAAGTATATTGTCTTTTTATGTAATTTGGAGGATAATCGCAGTTGTTGATTACCTCTAGTGGGAAGGGATGCAGGTCTTCAGGTTGGTGCGCGCGAACCAAGCCGAACGCACCAACCTTCGCGCACCAAGTCGAGCGCACCAACCCACGCGCACCAACCCGCACGCACCTACCCGCATGGACCAACCCGCATGGACCAGCCCGCATGGACAACCCGCATGGACCAACCCGGCATGGGCCAACCGATTAACGACTATGGCTAACTGAACTCGATGGATTAAATCGAACTCGTGCATACGAACCTGCATGGACGTGGACCAACCCACATGGACCAACCCGCGTGGGCCAACCCGACTGCGGGACGTTGCTAACTGAACTCGGAAGATTAAACAGAACTCGTGCTGACCAACCCGCACTGACCAACTCGTGCTGACCAACCCGCTCTGACAACCTCGCGCTTATCAACTCGTGCTCAACGAGTCATTTTACATCAGACAACCGAAGTAAGTTGGTTTGGAGCGGTTGCTTGAGCATGACCGACATGTAAGAGTCAGTGAAGGTATAGGTCTTTGCCAATTTGTCCTTCAGCGTCTGTCTTTGAAAGGACATTATGGCAGGTGGCCACGGTGTGTAGCTAGGCTTTGGTTCCCTCCGTTGTATAGCTGATGCCAGCTCGTCGCTGACGTAAGTATATTTTCTTTTTAAGTAATTTGAGGATAATCCCAGTTGTTGATTACCTCTAGTGGGAAGGGATTCAGGTCTTCAGGTTGTTACGCGCGCACCAAGCCGAGCGCACCAACCCACGCGCACCATGTCGAGCGCACCAACCCACGCGCACCAACCCGCGTGCACCAACCCGTGCGCACCAACCCGCACGTACTTACCCGCACACACCTACCTGCACGCACCAACCCGCACGCACCAAACTGTACACACCAACCCGCACACACCAACAATCATGGACCAACTCGCATGGACCAACCCGCACAGTCAGACCCGCATGGACCAACCCTCACAGTCCATCCCGCATGGACCAACCCTCACGGACTAACCTGCATGGAGCAACCCGCATGGACCAGCCCGCATGGACAACCCGCATGGACCAACCCGGCATGGGCCAGCCGATTGACGACTATGGCTAACTGAACTCGATGGATTAAACCGAACTCCCGCATACGAACCTACATGGACATGGACCAACCCACATGGACCAACCCGCAAGGGTAAATAGAACTTGCGTGAGCAACCCGCGACCGACCAACTTCGCCTTGACCAACCCGCGATCGACCAACTTCAAGGCTTATCAACTCAAGCTCCACTGAATCTTTTGACCTCGGACAACTGAAGTAAGTTGGTTTGGAGCTGTTGCTTGACCTTGACCGACCACGTCCAGATTCAGTGAAGGTCTTAGCCTATTTGTCCTTCAACGTCTGTCCTTGAAAGGACATTACGGCAGGTGGCCGCCGTCGCGTAGCTTGGCTTTGGTTCCCTCCATTGTATAGCTGATGCCAGCTCGTCCATGACGTAAGTATATTGTCTTTTATGTAATTTGGAGGATAATCGCAGTTGTTTATTACCTCTAGTGGGAAGGGATGCAGGTCTTCAGGTTGGTGCGCGCGCAAGCCGAAGCGCACCAACCTTCCTTCCGGCGCGCAAAGTCGAGCCCACCAACCCACGCGCACCAACCCGCACGCACCTACCCGCATGGACCAACCCGCATGGACCAGCCCGCATGGACAACCCGCATGGACCAACCCGGCATGGGCCAACCGATTAACGACTATGGCTAACTGAACTCGATGGATTAAATCGAACTCGTGCATACGAACCTGCATGGACGTGGACCAACCCACATGGACCAACCCGCGTGGGCCAACCCGACTGCGGGACGTTGCTAACTGAACTCGGAAGATTAAACAGAACTCGTGCTGACCAACCCGCACTGACCAACTCGTGCTGACCAACCCGCTCTGACCAACTCGTGCTGACCAACCCGCTCTGACCAACTTGCGCTTATCAACTCGTGCTCATCGAGTCATTTTACATCAGACAACCGAAGTAAGTTGGTTTGGAGCAGTTGCTTGAGCATGACCGACATGTAAGACTCAGTGAAGGCATAGGTCCTCGCCAATTTGTCCTTCAGCGTCTGTCTTTGAAAGGACATTATGGCAGGTGGCCACGGTGTGTAGCTAGGCTTTGGTTCCCTCCGTTGTATCGCTGATGCCAGCTCGTCGCTGACGTAAGTATATTTTCTTTTTAAGTAATTTGGAGGATAATCCCAGTTGTTGATTACCTGTAGTGGGAAGGGATTCAGGTCTTTAGGTTGTTGCGCGCACCAAGCCGAGCGCACCAACCCACGCGCACGAAGTCGAGCGCACCGACCCACGCGCACCAACCCGTGTGCACCAACCGCGCGCACCAACCCGCACGTACTTACCCGCACGCACCTACCTGCACGCAAAAACCCGCACGCACCAAACTGTACGCACCAACCCGCACGCACCAACAATCATGGACCAACTCGCATGGACCAACCCGCACAGTCCAACCCGCGTGAACCAACCCTCACAGTCCATCCCGCATGGACCAACCCCCACGGACTAACCTGCATGGAGCAACCCGCGTGGACCAGCCCGCATGGACAAACCGCATGGACCAACCCGGCATGGGCCAGCCGATTGACGACTATGGCTAACTGAACTCGATGGATTAAACCGAACTCGCGCATACGAACCTGCATGGATGTGGACCAACCCACATGGACCTACCCGCGTGGGCCTACTCGACTGCGGGATGCAGCTAACTAAACTCGGCAGATTAAACAGAACTCGTGCTGACCAGCCCGCACTAACCAACTGGCGCTGACCAACCGCACTGATCAACTCTCGTTTATGAACTTGCGCTCACCGAGTCTTTTGACCTCAGACAACCGAAGTAAGGTGGTTTGGAGCAGTTGGTTGAGCGTGACTGACACGTCAGAGTCAGTGAAGGAATAGGTCTTTGCCTGTTTGTCCTTCAGTGTGTGTCTTTGAAACGACATTACAGCAGGTTGCCACAACAAGTATCCTGGCTTTGGTTCCCTCCATTGTATAGTTGATGCCAGCTCGTCCCTGACGTAAGTATATCGTCTTTTTATGTAATTTGGAGGATAATCCTAGTTGTTGATTACCTCTAGTGGGAAGGGATTCAGGTCTTCAGGTTGGTGCGCGCTCGCGCACCTTGCCGAGCGCACAAACCCGCAAGCACCAACCCGTGCGCACCAACCCGCACGCACCAACCTGCACACACCTACCCGCACACACCAACCCGCACGCACCAACCACCATGGACCAACCTGCATGGACCAACAGGCATGGACCAACCCGCACAGTCCAACCGGCAGGGACCAACCCACACAATCCAACCCGCATAGACCAACCCCCATGGACCAGACCGCGTGGACTAACCCGCATGGACCAGCCCGCATGGACCAGCCCGGATCGACAACCCGCATGGACCACCCCGGCATGGGCCAGCCGATTGACGACTATGGCTAACTGAACTCAATGGATTAAACCGAACTCCCACATTCGAACCTACATGGACATGGACCAACCCACATGGACCAACCCGCAAGGGTAAATAGAACTTGCGCTGAGCAACCCGCACTGACCAACTCGCACTGACCAACCCGCACTGACCAACTCGCGCTTATCAACTCGCGCTCACTGAATCTTTTGACCTCAGACAACTGAAGTAAGTTGGTTTGGAGCTGTTGCTTGACCTTGACCGACACGTCAGATTCAGTGAAGGTCTTCGCCTATTTGTCCTTCAACGTCTGTCCTTGAAAGGACATTACGGCAGGTGGCCGCCGTGCGTAGCTTGGCTTTGGTTCCCTCCATTGTATAGCTGATGCCAGCTCGTCCATGACGTATGTATATTGTCTTTTTACGTAATTTGGAGGATAATCGCAGTTGTTGATTACCTCTAGTGGGAAGGGATACAGGTCTTCAGGTTGGTGCGCGCGCACCAAGCCGAACGCACCAACCCTCGCGCACCAAGTCGAGCGCACCAATCCACGCGCACCAACCCGCACGCACCTACCCGCATGGACCAACCCGCATGGACCAGCCCGCATGGACCAGCCCGCATGGACAACCCGCATGGACCAACCCGGCATGGGCCAACCGATTAACGACTATGGCTAACTGAACTCGATGGATTAAATCGAACTCATGCATACGAACCTGCAGGGACATGGACCAACCCACATGGACCAACCCGCGTGGGCCAACCCGACTGCGGGACGCTGCTCACTGAACTCGGCAGATTAAACAGAACTCGCGCTGACCAACCCGCACTGACCAACTCGTGCTGACCAACCCGCTCTGACCAACTCGCGCTTATCAACTCGTGCTCACCGTATCATTTTACATCAGACAACCGAAGTAAGTTGGTTTGGAGCAGTTGCTTGAGCATGACCGACATGTAAGAGTCAGTGAAGGGATAGGTCTTCGCCTGTTTGTCCTTCAGCGTCTGTCTTTGAAAGGACATTATGGCAGGTGGCCACGGTGCGTAGCTTGGCTTTGGTTCCCTCCGTTGTATAGCTGATGCCAGCTCGTCGCTGACGTAAGTATATTTTCTTTTTATGTAATTTGGAGGATAATCCCAGTTGTTGATTACCTCTAGTGGGATGGGATTCAGGTCTTCAGGTTGTTGCGCGCGCACCAAGCCGAGCGCACCAACCCACTCGCACCAAGTCGAGGGCACCAACCCACGTGCACCAACCCGTGCGCACCAACCCAAGCACCAACCCGCACGTACTTACCCGCACTCTCCTACCCACACGCACCAACCCGCACGCACCTACCCGCACGTACCAACCCGAACGCACCAACCCGCACGTACCTAACTGCACGCAACAACCCCCACGCACCAACCATCATGGACCACCTCGCATGGACCAACCCACACAGTCCAACCCGCATGGACCAACCCGCACCGTCCAATCCGCATGGACCAACCCCCATGGACCAACCCGCATGGACCAACCCGCATGGGCCAGCCGATTGACGACTATGGCTAACTGAACTCAATGGATTAAACCGAACTCCCGCATACGAACCTGCATGGACGTGGACCAACCCACATGGACCAACCCGCATGGGTAAACCCGACTGCTGGACGCAGCTAACTGAATTCGGCAGATTAAACAGAACTCGCGCTGACCAACCCGCAATGACCAACTCGCACTGACCAACCCGCACTGACCAACTCGCGCTTATCAACTCGCGCTCACCGAAGTCTTTTGACCTCAGACAACTGAAGTAAGTTGGTTTGGAGTTGTTGCTTGAGCATGATCGACACGTCAGAGTCAGTGAAGGTTTAGGTCTTCGCCTGTTTGTCCTTCAACGTCTTTCTTTGAAAGGACATTACGGCAGGTGGCCGGGCGCGTGGCTTGGCTTTGGTTTTCCTCTGGATCTTGACCGGCTCGAAGACTATTCTCGTGTAGGAGCCTTTCGTTTTCTCCTTAGGCTCTTTCGCGGTGGATTTTTCTTTTTTGTTTGGGTCATCGATTGGAACAACACCGTCTCCAACTTGCTCCATGAGGATTTCCAAGTTGTGAGCTTCCGTCACTATCTCCTGGAAATCCTTCGGTTTTTGGCCCTTCAAGAAATTCAAGTCCCTAGTTCATGCCTTGAACACACATCTCGATCTCTGCTTCATAGGCAGAGATATGCTCTCCTTGCAATTGAGGTTGAGATTTCGCCACCGATTGATGTAATCGATGACTTCTTCACCGTTCTACTTCAAGTTGGTGAGTTCTACCTACATTACAGTGCGCTTGGTGCTTTAGAACTAACTGAGGAACTCGTGCTCCAACTGCTCCTAGCTATCAATGGACTCCTGCGGCAGCTCGATGTACCAATCGAAGGCATTCCCCATCAACGACCATCCGAACTGCTTGACCAGCAAGTAGTCATCAGTGCCAGCATTGTTGAAGGTCTCGACGAAGTGTGCAACATGCTGCTTCGGGTTGCCGTTGCAACTGAATTGCTGGAATTTCGGAAGGTGGTAGCCGAACGACATGGATACATTCTGGATCAGCTGAGTGTATGGTCTCCTGTAACCCACTGATTGACTTTCCCCGATGTTGTTACGGACGACGCGGCTGATCATTTTGTTAACCGCGTCTAGTGTGAGGGAGGCTGGCTCTTGGAATCGCAATTCCCAAGTGGCCGCCGGAGCTTCAGGTCACGATTATTTAGGATGAGGTTCAGTCGACGCGCTTGTCATGGCCTGTTGGGTGTCAAGCAAGTGCACTAGGTCAGCAAGTAATATAGACTGAAGAGTCCAGATATCGATCCCACAGAGACCTTGAAGAGAATTTAGTTTAAGCGAAGAATTTTTTGATGATTGAGGAAAACAATTTTTGATTGTGAGAAAATTGAAAACAAAACAAAATTTAACTAATGGACTAGACAACGTAACCTTATGAAGATGAACCGTTGGGGAAAAGTGTCAATCCTTCCTTGATATTAGTATACAAAGTTCTGATTTTCTAGCTCAAGTACTTTTACCATGATTTAGCTTTCAAAAACCTGGTTACCAATATACAGGAAATAACTTTCACCTATTCTTCAAACTCCATCACAATCCGGAACATTCAAATCCTAAGTGCATAAATATAAAAACATAAGGAATTAATCTTTCTTATTCAGAACAAGAGTTATACAAAGTCACATCGATTTAACTAGTCTCCATCACAATCCATAACGATCTAGTAAGAAAAATGAGTTGTTTTTAGAAAATGAAGAATCAAACTAATAGCCCAAACGTCTAATGAATTATAACTTCTCTATTCAAACCTCGTTAAACTCAAAAAGTAATTTGGACAAAAAGTAAGCAATGAACTCAGATTCTAAAACAAATAAAAAATACTATTTTTCTATAAAATTCAAAACTTTAACATATTTAAACCAGGAGTTTAAGTACATAAACTCCCTTGAAAGACTGCCCTTAGTTACAGATTTTGCCTAGACTGAAAGCTCCACCTTTCCTCTCCAATGTACCAAGAGGTCATGTAATACTCCCTTTGGACTTCCTCTCTCTCCAAACTAAGTAAAACAATAAGAAATTCAACTCAAAGATTGATGCCTCAAATTCTCCTCAGACCCCTATTTAAGGCTGGACTTCTGTCCAAGCCTTGAAATTTTGTCTCTGTCCAGGGGTTAAAAACATGCCCTCCTGACCTCTGAATTTTATGAAATTACACAGGAACCTTCTTTACATAGTCCTTGGATTTTATACGAAATTTGAAGTTAATCTGAATTGGGAAACTTGATATATGCAGAAGAGAAGTCGGGTTAGTTCTGCAGCCAATTTTTGCACCTGGTCCACTACTTCAAAAATATAAAGCTCCAAAAAGACGACTTGAATTGACCTAATTTTTCTTGATATGATTCTAAATCTTCTCAACTGTCTGTGGTACAAATTTCTTCAAACTCGGACAGTAATTTCCTTTTTCTGTAGTTTCCTAATGAGCATTGGTCTTCACCTCTTGGAGCATTCAAACCTCTTAGAATTCCAATTAATTTCCTCTAGAGTCTTCGTGGACACATTCCTTATGTACTTAGGATTCTATCTCCCAAGTTTTAACTTGATTGGTTGTTAGAACCCTGAGATTTTTTTCTATTTTACGTTGCTGAGTCACTGGCGGTGTCGAGCCATTGAAGTCTCTGATTTTGGCGCGGTTGTGCCAGTTGAGCATAATTCTTTCTAAGTCCAGAAGTGACAACCATATCCAAGGAAATTTAGGAAACTTCATGGCGATCGCGCCAATTTTTGCTGAGATGTGGCGCCGTAGCACCATTCCTTAGAAATTTCACTGACGTCCCATAGTGGCAACTCTGACTTCTGTATAAGGCAACTCTACAGCGCGCCAGCGCCATCTCTGTGTCTGGTACCGCCATCTTCTTGGCGTGTTAGTGCCCCCTGAGGGCATGGTCACGCTGTTTCACTTTGCCCAACTGACTTCTTTCATGTCTGTTAAGCCGTTGGGAATTTTTATCTTTTATTTTGTATTTTTGACCATTTTCCCTGCGCGGTGGTGCCAAATTTGGCGCGGACGCGTCATACCCTTTTTGTCTAATTTTGCACATATTTCCTTCAATTTTTGTTCAAATTCAGATTTTCTTCTTCCACTGGGTACCTGAGACACAAAACATTAATTTGAGTCATCTTTGTTATTTTTATGCTAAGAATCGACTCAGAATTGGAATTTTTAATCATTTTTTCATTCCTAGACATAGTGTCTTTCAGACACTCATCACAACCCCAAACTTAAATCTTTGCTCGTCCTCAAGCAAACTCTGAGAAAAATAAACCACATAAATCTGTAGAGATTAAGAAAAATCAATGGTTCTCCCTTTTAAAGTTTCTAGATAGATGATTCACTCCTTTCCTAATGATGGTTCTTCTTGTTTAGTCAAAACAGAATTCAATTTTTCTTTAATTGTTCAAAAATACTAATTCCCATACAAGTGACAAGTCTCAATTAAACTCCATATGCCAACCCTCATTCCACTCTCCACTAACCTGAAGGAATTCATAATTCCAATGAATAGGTCTTTATAGGTTGTAATGAGGCATGGGTAACGGGTATGATGAAAATTTTAAGGTATCTCTTTTAGGGTTAATTCTCCTCCTCATATCCATGTTCCATTTTTTCTGAGCATGAATCAATTCTGATCTTGTGACACCTCTCCAAGCTTCTTCACCCCAAACTTATTCTTTAGAATTGATCCCATATTCTTTTTCCCATTGATTTTCTTCTTTCTTTCTTTTCTCTTTCTTTTCACACGTATTTTTTGTTTGGCTTTGTCTAGAGTCTAGTTTACCTCATCGGTTGACTCAAAGACCCTAAGCTTCCTGAGGCCTGAGTCCCGGTGCACACACGAGGTGGCCTTTCTCCTAACTCAGCCAAAAATTTTTTTTTCTTTCTCTCTTTTTCTTCTCAAATACTCCACCAACTTTGTTATTCTTTTTATCTTCATCCTACTCCTTTTTTTCATTTTTCAAAGAAATTCTATACCCTTTCAATCATTCCTCCTTATTTCTTCATAACTCCAGATTTTGATCCATTCTCTTTTAAATAGAACACTTCAATAAATTGGATAAATATAGGTCAATAAGAAACAAGTTTATTTATTACAAAGCCTGGTTCATGTAATGTGGAAAATTGAAACAAAACAAGGATCTTGTTGGCTCAAAATGTTTAACTAAAGGTGATGCAACTTGTGCATTAAATTAGGTGGCTAGAAAAAGGCTCAAATGATTGTTAAAACAAGTGCCTAAATCACCTAAGAACTTTTGAAAACCTTTCTCTATTTCGCCTCTAGCTTTCCTCAGCTTGGTTCAAGTGGTTAAGATCAACTTGCTCACTTATACTTTATTTTCAAAAACTGTTTAAAGAAAGTTCTCATCCTGTCAAGACTAAGCATTCGAACTGAGTTGTTTATCTAGAGAGTGAGTCATGCTATCCATCTTTTCAAGGTTTTTCACTGGTGTTTTTCAAATTCTCCTTTGGATTTATTTCTAGTGAAATTTTTTAAAAATAGAAGTTTTAAAAACATGAAGAATATCCCACCCCAAACTTAAAAACATGCTTTGTCCTCAAAGCAAAAATAAAAATAAGAATGAACATAGAAACTTCCCCGATGATCTGAGTGTGGTTGAGGTAGGATGGAACTCCCCTTGTTGCTCTCTAAATAAACTTTGCCTTCATGGGTTAATGACAAACACTTTGCATGGAGTACAACAATTTGAATTTAAAATGAACCAAAATTTCTATCATGCATAAAACTGATCTTTTGAAAAATACCTGGAGTAGAATTTATCTTTTCTAAGCTCTGGAATGGTCGTACCTCATCAAGTCATTGGCGCGGTAGTGCCAGAATATGGCGCGTGCGCCGGTTAATTCCAAAAAAATTCAGCATTCTGAATGTTTTTTTCAAAATTTTCCTTTTTGAATAAGGCATTAGCAGTTAGAAGCAGATGTTGATTCAGTGTGCACACATTTTCGTTGGAGAAATTGTTAATATCATGCTTTGAGTCAAATCTTGAGAGAACAAACCATAATTTCATTAATATGATTTGAGATTGAGTACATATCAATGAAACTTGCATAAAATATCACTCTCATACATCTGATAAACACAGAACAAAGCACACTCTCACAAAAAAAAGATTAAACGAAAGAAAGAAGTACAAAAGACACAAAAAGAAGCTAAGGTCTCTACTCTTCTTCTTCCTCTTCATCTTCTTCCTCCTCATATCCATCTCCTTCTTTCTAAGAGGTATCCCCACTAGGGAGCTGATCTTCTGGGATGCCTTCATGCTGAGCCCACAATGTCCACATGTTCTTGTTATAGGTGGTCAGGTTGCCCATCATTTTCTATAAACTACTCATCCTCTCATGGAGGGCAGCCAAGTCCTTCTCCTTGGATTTGCTAGGACTAGGCAATGATTTGTTAGATGGGTGCTCTCTCATAATATGCTTAATGGAGTTGGCTGAGATACCTATAGGGACTTTTTTAATCGCTCAACAGGGTTGAGTTCGATCCCATTAGCCAAACAAATGGTAGTGATGAGAGATGGGAAGGGGAGTTTACCCCTAGTATGATGTGTCATAGCCAAGATCTGGCTATGAATGATGTTCCCCACATTGATGGGAATACCATCGAAAAGAGCTTGTAAGCAATAAGCTCGCTCTGGTGTAATCTCGGTTAGGTATGAAGTGGGGGTCAGTTTGGTGAACAAGAACATGGCCCAGACCTTGGCATCCACATGCATGTCTTATCTCTAAAAATGTAGGAGTGTGCCCCTCCTTGATTCCCACTTAGCTCCCTTGAGGCACAGTCTACTGGCAATCTCAGTGGCACCGACCTCTTCTCTCAATGTGTCAAGAGGTAGGGTGGGGACATCGGGAGTGTGGATGTAGCTGTTTTAGTCATGAGGGAACAATTTAATCCACTTCCTTATCACAAAGAAGTGCCAATTTCTTGAGTCTGGTAAGTTGGCATAAAAATTCTTGGACTAATGGGATGCTTGCTGGTATAGGGGTTCTTACCCTTTGGGTCCATCCCCTCGCTTCAATCATGGGTGCATAGTTTTCTTTTATGAGCTCATCCATGATGAATCCGCTTTCCATATGGAGGTTGCACATTAACAATGTGGCATTGAATCTCTTTTTTGAGAAAAGTGAATACATTTTTTACTCCCAATTACAAGTTTTACTCCCAATGCTGCTATGGAGACCCGAACCCAAGACCTCCCGCAGCAATAACTCCCATGGGACCACTGAGCTAATGCCCAAGACCTTTGTGGCATTGAATCTCTTGTGTGCCTCTGTTGTCATGAATCTATCCTTGTCCCATATTTTTGGCACCTTGGATTTTGACCTCTGGTAGGTTTTTTGAGTTGCCATGGCAAGTGAATTTCTGTACAAAGTTAGTGTCCTGATCTTTTTTAAGAGCTTGATTCTCCTAGCTCAGAGATCTCCTAGGGCTGCATAATATGGCATTGGAAAGCTCTAAGTCTGTATTTTAAATAATTGATGTCAGTTTTTTAAAGTGGTGCACATATATTTTAATTGACACCCCGAAAGGTGGCAAGAAAAACACTATTTTTTTGCCCAGAAATTGGCAGAAATTTGAAAATAAGTCCCCAACTTTGGAAGCTTTGTTCTTTCTAATCCCTTGATGAAAATACCCCAAGCATAGACAAAATTAAACTAAGAAGTATCCTCTGTAGTCTCGTACCTTTTGTTTTCGGAGTTGAATTCCAAATTTTTCAGAAATGGACTCGAAAATGGCCTACTTTGCACTGCCTTTTTGCTAGAACTCAGCAAGTCGCCGGTTTTTTATCTATTTCTAGCAATTTTTCCAATGAGATTTTGCTTCGGTGAGGTTGATTTGGAGAGTTTGAAGTTCGGTCTCTAGGGTTTACCAGCTGTTTGGAGGTGAAAGACCCCAGAAATGAGGTTTTAGGTTGTTTAAACCTAGCCTCCCACGAGTCGAACTGGTGCTTCGACCCCACTTGTCACGCCGGTTCAGAATTTAAGTTCTAGGTTTTTCGAATTGGCACTGTCGCGCCAAATCTGGTGGGTTGCGCCAATTTTAGTTTTTAGTTTTTTAATTTTTTTGTTGTTTTCTGCTTATGGAAAGCTAAGAGTTTTGAATTTAAATCTATTTGTAGCCTAGGTCTATCCTGCACATGCAAAAAAAAATAAAGCTTCATGCAAGTCCTAATACTAAAAAAAAAATTCAAGCCAATTTAAACTCCTACTCCAACTCCTACACTAGCAGTTTGTCCTGGGCTCAATTTATAAAATGAACAACAGAGGTTTCTACTGGAAACCTCTCCTGATAGAGTTTCAGCCTATGCCCATTCACCTTGATTTTTTCTCCATTCTTTGGGTGTCGAATTTCAAATGCTCCAAATTTTGATACCGCAACTATTTCACAGGGGCCCTGCCATCTAGATTTCAATTTTACAGGGAAGAGTTTTAATCTTGAATTGTAAAGGAGGACTTTCTAGCCTACCTCAAAGTTTTTCAACCTGATGATTTTATCATGCCACCTCTTTGTTTTAGGCTTGTAGAGGCTTGCATTGTCATAAGCCCAATACCACAGCTCCTGTAGCTTATTCAAATCCAGCAACCGCTTCTCTCCTGCCTTTTCCATATCAAAATTTAAGAGTTTAGTAGCCCAATATGCTTTATGTTCTAACTCCAGAGGTACATACATGCTTTCCCATATAGTAGTCTAAATGGTATGGTGTCTATGGGGGTTTAATAAGTTGTCGTATATGTCCAAAGAGCATCATCAAACTTCATAGCCCAATCTTTTCTTAATAGACTAACAGTCTTCTCAAGGATCCTTTTTAGCTCTCGGTTTGACACTTCTTCCTGTCCACTTGTTTGAGCAAGGTATGGGATAGCCACTTTATGCCTCACCCCAAACTTTCTTAACAAAGTGCCAAATTAGATGTTGCAAAAGTGTTTCCCCCCATCATTGATTATGGCTCTAGGTGCTCCAAATCGAGTAAAAATATTTTTCCTTAAGAATTCTAAAACCACCCTAGTATCATTAGTCATAGTGGCTATAGCTTCCACCCATTTAGAGACATATTCAATAGCTACCAAGATGTATTCAAAACCATGTGAAGATGGAAATGGACCCATAACATCAATACCCCAAATATCAAACAATTAGCATACAAATATGTTTGTAAGACGTATTTCATCTTTTCTAGATACATTACCAGTTCTTTGACATCTATCACAAGTGGAGACATACCTTTTTGAGTCTTGATAGAGTGTGGGTCAACATAAATCTGATTGCTTGACCTTTATTGTTGTTTGATTTTAGCTGAAATGTCCCCTGCTTCTCCATCATGGTAGTGTTTCAAAATTGATTTAAATTCTATTTCAGGGATACAATTTCTTATCACTTGGACACAATTTCTTATCACTTGATTTGGGATAATTTTGTAGAGGTAAGGATCTTCCTAGAAATAGTGTTTAACTTCAGCAAGGAACTTCTTTCTTTGCTGCCAGTTTAGTTCCTTTGGGATCCACCCTCCTGCAAGAGAATTTGCAAAGTCAGCAAACCAAGGTGTTTGAAAAGATATTTTCCTTACCTGGCATATGACCTCTTCTGGGAAGAGTTCAGAAATCCCCTTTTTCTCTACTTCCTAGTCTCAAGCCTGGATGTTGGTATGCTACCACATTCTCAGCTCCTTTCTATTCTTTGATCTCGATGTCAAATTCTTGAAGGAGAAGGATCCATCTGATTAGTCTAGGCTTGGAATCCTTTTTAGCAAAGAGATGTCTAAGAGCCGCATGGTCAGTATAAACAACAACTTTTGAACCAATTAAGTATGCTCTGAACTTTTTAAAAGCGTAAACTACAGCCAATAGTTCTTTCTCTGTGGTAGCATAATTCAATTGTGGCCCAGTGAGTGTGTGGCTAGCATAATAAATGGTGTGAAAGATTTTATTTTTCTTTTGTCCTAGCACAACCCCAACAGCATAATCACTAGCATCACACGTTATTTCAAATGGTATGGTCCAATCTGGGGCAACTACAGTTGGAGCTGAACTTAATTTTTCCTTTAGGATTTTGAAAGTATGAAAACATTGATCATCAAAATTAAATTTTAGGTCTTTCAAGAGCAAATTTGATAATGGTTTTGCAATTTTTGAAAAATCTCTTATAAATCTCCTATAGAAACCTTCATGACCGAGAAAACTCCTTATGCATTTGACATTAGTAGGTGGTGGTAATTTCTCAATTATCTTTACCTTGGCTCGATCAACTTCAATTCCCCTTTCTGAGATTTTATTGCCCAACACAATGGCCTCACTTATCATAAAGTGGCATTTCTCCCTATTCAGCACTAGATTGCTATATTCGCATATTGTTTAGGGTTTAGGGTTTAGGGTTTAGGGTTTAAGGAAGAGTAAAATCACCCATGAAAATTTCCATAAATTTTTCAATGAAATAAAAAAAAATAGCAATCATGCACCGCTGAAAAGTAGCCGGTGCATTACATAATTCGACGGCATCCTCCTATATGCAAAAGTTCCATAAGGGCAGGTAAAAGTAGTCTTTTCTTGGTCCTCTGAGGCGATAGGAATTTGAATGTACCTGGAATAACGGTCAAGAAAGCAATAAAATTTGTTCCTAACAAGTCTTTTAAGCATTTGGTCAATAAAAAGTAATGGAAAATCATTTTTTCTAGTCACAAAATTTAATTTCCTATAGTTAATGCGAACCGTCTAGCTAGTTACAGTCATAGTAGGTATCAATTCATTATCTAAATTCTTTATTACTGTCATTCCACCCTTTTTAGGTACTTCTTGGACTGGACTAACCCATTTACAATCTTAAATAGGGTAAATAATACCTGCATCTAGCAACTTTACCACTTCCTTCTTGACCACCTCTTGCAAAGTTGGATTTAATCTTCTTTGGGGTTGAATTGTTCGCTTGAAAGAATCTTCCATCAGAATTTTGTGCATGCATGTGGCTGGGCTGATTCCTTTGATATCTGAAATTGTCCACTCAATTGCTTTTTTGTGTTTACTCAGCACTTCGATTAAGTGTTGTTCTTCCCTAGTATTCAAACAAGAAGAGATAATTACTGGCTTAGAATCATTTTCAAGATAGACATATTTTAAAGAGCTAGGCAAGGGTTTGAGTTCAAGTTTAGATATGTCTTTAATTTCAGCCCCCTTTTCCTCTGCTTCGTGTCTGTCGGCCTCTAATTGTTTCACTTCATGTTGCATGAGTCTTTCTTAGCTATCCTTCATCATGTTTCATATTGAATATTTTCTGCACATTCATCAAACACATCAATGAAATAGCATGTATCATCACTTGGATTTGATGGTCTCTTAATTGCTTGTTTAATGTCAAATATTATCTCTTCATCATTTAATCTAAGGGTCAATTTTCCTTGTTTGACATCAATTAAGGCTGCTGCACTGGCTAAGAATAGTCTTCCAAGAATCAGAGGTAATTCCCAATCCACCTCCATGTCCAACATCACAAAATCACATGGGTATATGAATTTCCCAATTTTGACCAGAACATCCTCAATTTGTCCGTTGGGCTTTTTAGTTGACCTATCAGCAAATTGGAGCACAATATTGGTCTCTTTAAGCTTACCCAAATTCAACTTCCTGCAAGTAGACAATGGCATCAGATTAATGCTTGCACCTAAATCACACAATACTTTGTCAAATTTAAAATTTTCAAATTTACAAGGTATAGTGAAACTTCCTGGATCCTTCAGCTTAGTAGGCAATTGATTTTTCAATATTGTACTAGAATTTTCAGTTAGCATTATTGTTCCTTGCTCTTCAATCTTTTTTTTTCCTGAAAGCACCTCTTTAAGAAACCTGGCATATTGTGGCATCTACATTAAAGCTTCTACAAAAGGAATGTTAATTTCTAGTTTCTTGAAGATATCAATAAATTTCAAAAATTTCTCCTCTAATTTCTCCTTCTTAGCTCTCTCCGGGTAGGGTAAGGTATTTAAATTGATTTTAGCATTAGAAAGAGAGTGAGATGACTTACCTTTTCATTTTTACTGATTACTTACCTCTCTTTCTTCATCTTTTTCCTCTCTTTTATTGTTTTGCTGCTGATGTGCTTCGTCCTCCACCACTTTAGGTTGCTTTTTCTCTTTCAAAACTTTCCCGCTTCTCAATGTGATAGCTTTTATCTGTTCTTTAGGGTTAGTTTCAGAATTGCTAGGTAAAGTACCTTGGTTCCCACCTGATATAGCATTAGCCAACTATCCCATCTGAATTTCCAGATTTTGGATTGATGCCTCTTGATTCTTTAGGGAAGCTTCTTGATTTTGAAACCTAGCTTCTGTCCGAGCATCTCCCTTTTCTTGACTTGCAAGAAATTTTGAAAAGATGTCTTCAATGCTAGACTTTTGCTCTTGGTCTTGGATTGGTCTTTGAAATCCGGGTGGTAGTCTTGTTTGTGAAATTGGTTGTTGATTGTTGGATTGCTGATTGTTGTTGGACCATGAAAAATTTGGATGATTCCTCCAACCAGGATAGAAGGTGTTGCTATATGGATCATTTGTCCTGCGAAAATTTAAAACTGAAATAGCTTGGTCCAAAGAACTTACAGCTTGAACATTACCTGCTTGGCACTCAGGGTTTGCATGCCCTCCTCCACATATGTCACAAATCTGAGCAACCATAGAGGGAGTGTACAATTTTGTCAATTGTTGGATCAGTGATTCGACTTGAGCCTACAATGCCAATACTGGGTCAACGTTAGGCACTCCAGCAACTCTTCCTCTTGTACTTATTTCCACTGGGTACTGGTACATATTACATGCCATCTGTTCAATTAAGTCATAAACTTCATTTGGAGACTTTTTGTTTATTGTACCACTAGCTGCAACATCAATCAGGCTTCGTGTTGAGATTGTAACTCCATTGTAGAAAATTTCCATCTGCATCGATCGTGGTATTCCATGATTTGGGCACTTTCTGAGTTACTCATTGTATCTTTCTCATGCTTCAAATAGTTGTTCATCATGTTCCTGCATAAAATTTGAGATTGCATTACGTAACTTGATAGTTTTAGCAGGTGGGAAATACTTACCAACGTACTTCTTTTGCAGCTCATCCCATGTCCGAATTGAATCTGGTGGTAATGTGGATAACCAACTTTTTGCTTTATCTCTTAGAGTGAATGGAAACAATCTTAACCAAACAACCTCCTTAGTAACAATTTCAAATTTGAAGGTGTCACATAATTCTAGAAAATTTTCAATTCAATGGTCCCAGGCAACGACGCCAAAAACCTGTTGGGTGTCTAGCAAGTGCACTAGGTTAGCAAGTAATATAGACTGAAAAGTCCAGATATCGATCCCACAGAGACATTGATGAGAATTTAGTTTAAGCGAAGAATTTTTTGATGATTGAGGAAAATAATTTTCGATTGTGAGAAAATGAAAAGAAAACAGAATTTAACTAATGGACCAAAAAACTTAACCTTATGAAGATGAACCGTTGGGGAAAAGTGTCAATCCCTCCTAGTTATTAGTATGCAAAGTTTTGATTTTATAGCTCAAGTACTTTTTACCTTGACTTAGCTTTTGAAAACCTGGTTACCCATATTCAGGAAAGAACTTTCACCGATTCTACGAACTCCATCACAATCCGGAACATTCAAATCCTAAGTGCATAAATATAAAAGCTTAAATATTTCGACTTTTTCATTCAGAACAAGAGTTATAAAAAGTCACATCGCTTTCACTAGTTTCCTTCACAATCCGGAACGATCAAGTAAGAAAAATGAGTTGTTTTTAGAAAATGAAGAATCAAACTAATAGCCCAAACGTCTTATAAATTATAACTTCTCTATTCGAACCTCGTTAAACTCAAAAAGTAATTTGGACTAGAAGTAAGCAATGAACTCAGATTCTAAAACAAAGGAAAAGTACTATTTTGCTATAAAATTCAAAACATTAACAAATTAAAAACAAGACTTCATGACTTCCCAAACAAAGAAACTAATTCATGCTAAAAGTTTAAACACTCGTCAAGGATTCAATTACTGCCATGGAAATCAAAATAGAACTAAGTACAAAAACTCCCTTGAAAGACTGCCCTTAGTTACAGCTTGTGCCTTGACTGAAATCTCCACCTTTCCTCTCCTAAGTACCAAGAGGTCGTGCAATACTCCCTCTGGACATCCTCTCCTCTCCAAACTAAGTAAAACAATATTAAATTCAACTCAAAGATTGATGCCTCACACTTGTCCTCGGACCCCCCCTTATAGCTGTACTTTTGTCCAAGCCTTGTAATTTGGTCTCTGTCCAGGGGTTCAAAACATGCCCTCCCGTCCTCAGAATTTGATGAAATTACACAAAAACCTTCCTTAGATAGTCCTTGGATTGTGTACGAAATTTTAAGTTAATCTTATTTGGGAAACATGTGATATGTTGAAGAGAAGTCGGGTTAGTTCAGCTGCCAATTTCTGCACCTGGTCCACCACTTCGAAAATATAAAACTCCAAAAGGACGACTTGAATTGACTTGATTTTTTGTGATGTAATTCTGAATCTTCTTAGGAGTCTGTGATCCAAATTTGGATTCAATTAGGATCAGAATCTCCAGATATGACTTCTTCAAACTCGGACAATAATTTCCTTTCTCAGCAGTTTCCTAATCAGCATTGGTCTTCACCTGTTGGAGCATTCAAACCTCTTAGAATTCCAATCAATTTCCTCTAGAGTCTTCGTGGACACATTCCTTATGTACTTAGAACTCTATCTCCCAAGGTTTAACTTGATTGGTTGTCAGAATCCTGAGACTTCGGCTATTTTCCTTTGCTAAGTCGCTGGCGCGGTCTGGCCAATGAAGTCTCTGATTTTGGCGTGGTTGCGCCAGTTGATCAGAATCCTTTCTAAGTCCGGAAATGAAAACCATATCCAAGCACCTTTAGGAAACTTCATGGCATGGTCGCGCTAGTGTTTGCTGAGATGTGGCACTGTAGCGTCATTCCTTAGAAATTTTGTTGACATCCCAAAGTGGCAACTCTGACTTCTGTATAAGGCAACTCTATGGTGCGCCAGCGCCCACTCTGTGTGTGGTAGCGCCATCTTCTTGGCATGGTAGCGCTCCCTGAAGGTGCGGTCGCACTATTTCACTTTCCCTAACTGACTTCTTTCATGTCTGTTAAGCCGTTGGGAATTTTTTTCTTTTAATTTGAATTTTTGCCCATTTTCCTTGCACGGTGGCGCCAAATTCGGCGCAGACACACCATACCCTTTTTGGATAATTTTTTCTCATATTTCCTGCAATTTTTATCCGAATTCAGATTTTCTTCTTCCACTGGGTACCTGAGATACAAAACATGAATTTGAGACATATTTGTTATGTTTATGCTAAGAATCGAGTCGTAATTGGAGTTTCTAATCATTTTTTCATTCCTAGACTAGTGTCTTTTAGACACTCATCATGGCCCTGTTGCGCTCCATTTCCTCCGAAACTTCCCCCTGTTTGGAGTGAGAAGCACCAGTTTTTTCAACATTTTTGCGATATGGGCTTCGCAAGCAATTATTTGCACGTCTTTCGTGCAGATTTGTTCTCTTTTCTCCCTGAGCTTGGCTTGCATCTCAGCAAGCTATCCTTCGATGGTCTTGGCTGATGTCACCATGACAACGAATTTCATGACTGTTGCCGAAGAGGTAGCCCCCGGCTTGAATCGGCGAAGAGAGACTATGGTTGGAGATCGAGTTAAGGAGGTGGTCGCCGGTGTGAATTGAAGCGGAGATCCCACAGTCGGCGACTTAGTTGGCGGGGTCGCCGCTGGTGTCAGCTGGTGCGGGAAGGCCACAACCGAAGGGGAGGCTGTGACTAGCGACTGGGTCTTTCTGTCAAAGGTAGAAAGAGCCAGGCAGCCATGTTGCTCGAAGTGTTTAATCATAGCATGGATGAGTGTAACCCTCCATGATTGTGTAGACTTCGTCAAGCTGACCACCAGGCTATGAGCCGGTGGCGTAGTTGCGATAGTGAAGTAGCTTGACTTAGCCGATGTCAGAACAAATTTGGTTGGTACCATGGCAGGCTTAGTGGACATAGTGGAGGCTTTAGTGGGTGCCCTGTAGACCTGCGGCTGGAAAATGGTGCTCAGGCAATGAGCGTCCCTCATGAATGGAACCTGTCCGGTCGACAATCTTCTTGCCAAGGCCCTCATCACTGGGCCCATGCGAGTTGATGATGGTGGAGAGGTTGGAGATGGACTTTTGGGCAACGAGCCAGTTGAGTCGGTTGGGACTTTTGGGCGACAAGCCAGTTGCGATAGACTTTGAACTCTGAATTCAGCCGTTGAGCTTGACCTAGCGACAGGTTGCAGACGGGAAGAGCTGGCGGGGACGACCTTCTTGTCAGTGTTGTTGGAGTTGTTTCTAGCCATTCCATATGGATTTTTTAAAAAAAATTTGACAGAGAAGGAGATGAGAGGTATGAGAGGTCCCATCGGGCGTCCCAAATTTGTTTTCTCAAAAATCTTCGGATTCGTAAAACTACGCAAATTGATTGAGTAATTCGATGGAAATTACAAATAGCTTTTACAAGTGTCGTGAATTGGGAAATTTTATGGGTGCTTTCTCCTAGTCTTTCTTTGATTCGAACACTTTGTGTTGATGAGTTTGATACTTCCTGGCGATTTGACGACGACTCATGAACTATCGAAAGAGTGTACAAGAATTGTGAAGGATTTAGTCAGCTGGATGGAGAATTCGATACTCCGTGTAATCAACTTATTGACGTTTTCAAAGTCGTGCAGAGCTTCTCCGATGAACTGGATGAACTCTGATGAATTTTCAGGTGGCTTGAGTGAACTCCTGGCACGAGAAGATTTTTGGGTGTGAAATATTTTTGAACTGAGACGTTTTTGAACCCTTTGTGTATGTTTTCTGGCTATTTGTAGTCAACGTACTCTGTCAATCCTCGAAAAGGGGATCGACCTCATTTTTCTCTCCTGCTCCCCAGTAGGGGGAGGTTGTGACTTGACTTTCTCCATTGATCCTCAGAAAAGGGATCGATGGAGCGACCTTCTATTTTTGGCTCCTGTGATCATGACTTGGTCAATGCTTGGTGGAAGACAATGAAAAGGCGATGATGGTGACGATGTGACAATGAAGAGGTGATATGATGGTGGCGATGATGTGGTGAGATGATGGGCCCGACCATGAGCTACAGGTGGGCTCGCGGATGACAACTCGATGGATGGATGGCCGTGAGGCCAATGGCGAGCCTGCGATGGATGGATGGCCGTCAGGCCAATGGCGAGCCTACGATGGATGGGTGGTGGACCAATAGATGGGTGATGGATAGTGGATCGTTGTGTGGACTTGTCGTAGATGGGTGGTTCAGATATTGTCGTCTACAATGAGCAATTTGAATTGCACTCTTATTTTCACAATGAAGTGGGGAAGTAGCGTCTAAGATAACACCCATGTGATGCAGAAGCCAACAAAGCCGCACTAGATCAGAAGTCGTGTCTGCAAGAGCCCGATATTCTGCTTCTGTACTAGAACATGATAACAATACACTGGTTCTTACTACACCAAGAGATGAAAAAGAGTCACCCAGGAAAATGAAATAACATGTAGTAGATCGCCGATCAGTAACATCTCCAGCTCAATCTGCAACTAAATATGAAGATAGAGTAAGCTGCAAAGAGGAAGCAAGAAGCAATCCCTTAAATAAACTGCCTTTAATATACCACAAAATACGTTAGACAACTGCATAATGAACAGAACGAGGGGCAGACATAAATTGGCTGAAAACTTAAACTGCATAGCTGATATCTGGATGAGAGATAGTCTAATAAATCAAACGTCACACTAACTGTCGATATAGTGCAGGATCCGATAATAACTCGCCATAAGTAGGCCGAAGCTTAGCATTGAGTTCCAGAGGACTGTCACAAGTCTTCTTATCTTACCTTCCAACCCTGTTTAGCAAATCAAAAGCATAGTTTACCTAAGAAAGACCATATCCACCATCCAACGGAAGTACCTCAAGACGAAGAAAGTAACGTAGTTGGCCAAGATCTTTCATCTCAAAACAAGAGCTAAGATAACTCTTGAGATCAAAAGTGCCCTGTACATCATCACCAGTAATCACCTTATCATCCATATACAACAATAAGAAAACAGTTCCAAAAGAGGTCAGTCAAGTGACCAATGCAAAATGATGACTACTCTGTACATACCCAAATTGCACAACCTTGGAATAAAAGATAGAAAACCATGCACAAGGTGCTTGCTTAACCCCATATAAAGCTCGATGCAGTAGGCATGCCTGCCCTGAAGAATGCAAAGAACCCGGAGGTGGCAACATATAAACTTCTTCAGTCTGGGCACCATTCAAAAAAGCATTCTTCACATCCATCTGAAAGAGATCTCAGTGAAGAACATATGCAATAGCTATCAAAAGACATACCGAAGTCAACTTTGCCACAGGAGCAAAAGTCTCCTCATAATCAATCCCATACTCCTGAGTATAAACTTTTGATATCAGACGAGCTTTATACCTATTGACAGACCCATCAGCCTTAGTTTTGATCTTCTAAACCCACTTGCAACCAGTAGGAGATTTCCCAGGAGAGAGAGAGAGAAACAAGGTCCCAAGTGTGAGCTTTGGCTAAGGCTTGTAACTTCTCAGACATAGCTTGTTACTAGACAAGACTAGAAGAGGCTTCCCTGTAGGAGGAAGGTTCATGGACAGAAGTAAGAGCTGAAAAATAACAGTGATAGTCATTAAAACGTACTGGGGGTTGACTATTACGGGAAGGATAACAAGGGTTCAAGGTAGGAACTTCTGGAGCCAGATCAATAGGAGGCTCAGAAGATGAAGTAGAGGAAGGCACATGTATATAACTGGAAGAGGTGGAATGGACAGAGAATCATCAGACTGTGAACCTTCAACAAAATCAAAGAGAGGAGATTCCAAAAAAACAACATCATCTGGAAAAATATCAGAGACAGTAGCAGGAGAAACATCAGACTGAGGCTTATGCTTTGTCAAGGAGTAAAATAGAATGTTTTACCAAAAAATGACATGACGAGATATCCACAACTTGTTAACAATTGGATCAAAAAAAGGAAAGCCTTTCTACTCAATACCATAACCTAGAAAGATGCACATAGCAGACTTGGTAGACAATTTATCTCGTTCTTCTTCAGGCAATAACACAAAACAAGTGGAGCCAAACACACGAAGAGAAGAATAATTTGGAGACGTATCACAAAGACAACGGTGTAGATTTTTTTCCAAAGAGTCGAAGGGAATCGATTTATAAGATAGACATAAGCTAAAACGACCTCACCCCATAATTGCTTTGGAACTGAAGAAGACAACAAAAGTGTGTGGGTGGTTTCAACGATATGCCTATGCTTGCGTTCGGCAACGCCATTCGGTTGGGGAGTGTAGGAACAAGAAAGTTGTTGTAAAGTGCCATGAGATCGCGATAGAGAACAAAACTTGAGAGAAACATAATCCCCCAAAATTCAAGTAAAAAACCTTTATGGATTTTGAAAACTGAGTGCAAATCATAGTTGAGAAATCAACATACACACTATAAAAATATGAACGGGACCAGAAAAGAGACACCCAAACAAAATGAGAATGATCATAAATGAAGAGAACGTAATAACAAAACCCCCCCATTGTTGGAACTGGAGCAAGTCCCCTGATACCAAAATGAATAACATGCACTAACATGAAATGGTAACGAATATGTTTAACAAGCTCACAACTAATGCACTGCAAAGATTCTGAAGAAATAGATGCTAATTGTCCAGACAAAATCACTTTAGTTAAGGTAGAATGAGTTACATGACCTAACTGATTGTGGCAAAGTTTTAAATCGGAATTAGAAGTAACAGAAAGACTACAATGTGAAGAAGAATAAGATGAAGTTTTATAACTCAAATAGTCGTCCAACTTTGCGCCTTATCCCAAACACCTTCCCTGTTTATGGATCTTGTACCTTATAGCCAGGAGAAGAGAAAACAACATAAAGACCAAGTTCACACAACTAACGAACAGATAATAGGTTCATAGATAAGTCGGGAACACGAAATACATCTGAGAGACGAACACCATGAGATGTACAAATAGAACCAGTATAGGCATAGACGAACACCATGAGACGTACAAATAGAACCAATATAGGCAACGAAAAGCTTAGATCCATCTACAGTATAAATAGGAGATAGCGACGAAGAGGATGTAGAATTAAAAATACTAGAATCAATGGATATACGTACGATTGGCAGCACTAGAATCAATAATCAAGAAGACTTACCTGAACAGACAGACAAAGTCGAATCTGAAGGAGCACCTTGCCAAGACCCGCAAGAGCCTTGTTTATCATATCCTGAATTTCACTAAAGGTCAAGCCAACGCTGGAAGGAGCAGCAGACAACATATGCAATGAATCATCCTGAGAGGCAGAAGCCGCAGTTGTGCGACGTGTAGCAATAGTAGTGCGTGACTTAGTGAGCTTCATGTGCCCAAACTTTTTAGTAGTTGCACCTTACAAGAGTCTTATCATGAGTATTCATATTCGTCATCACAAGTGTTCCAAGAAAATATGCAGTACAGACCACACGTAGCCAACAAAAACCAAAATGAATAATGCAACAATATATTCTAGAACACAACAATGTAGTGTACAATTCAACTCTCTAGTTGTTCTGAGCAAATGTTTTTCGAAAAGACTGACTCCTGTACTTGAATGATGAAACACAACGAAGACAAGCTACCTTACCTCCAAATTTGAATTAACCCAGTCAATTACAAAGCCTCAACCACATTTAGAAACCATAAACTACAAACTCAAAACAAAGGCAACAATAAACACAATCCCATGAGCCAAATTTGGGCACATAAACTTGCGCACAAGCAACAACAGATAAAAATGAACCAAACGCACAAATAAATTGAAAGAGAACCCCAAAGTTGACACCAGAAATCGCAGAAAATAGCAGATAGTCACACGCCCAAAAATCTGAGCCTAAATCTTCAAATCGGTTCTATTTCAACTGTAAAATTGAGAGGAAAAAACACTAAAGTTGTTTCTATGGCCGGATAACTAATTTCCATGGCCTGATAATAGTGGTCAAAGCACTAGAACCCGTCGTACAAGCAGAAATCAGACACCAGAAAAGAAGCAGCCTAAAACTCCCCAAAAACAGCCCAAATCTTCAAATTTCTAGGAGGATTCGATGCGAATTGAAGATAGGAGACAGTTTCCTTCCTTTCCTTGGCCAGATGGACGGTTCTGTGGCAGGGAACTGCAGCACAAAGTGTCTGAAGCAAAAAATGAAGAAACCTTAATTCGAGGAATACAACGAGTCACCGAGTTGACTCATTCTCTAACACATCGAGTTGGTCCAAGTTGAGCCGAGTTAGTGGTATTTTGTGTGATCAATGACCGAGTCTGACCGAGCCACTCCTTACTCCAAAAAACCCAATTGCAAAAGCTCTGATAGCATATTAAACTTTTAAAAAAAACTCTATATTTGCATTAAGATGCACAAAGTTTATATACATTGGTTACAAAGGCAAAAAGATAAATACACCCCTTAATATTCATATATCTTACATTAACAATCTCCATCACAATGAATCTTAATTTGTTATCAGCTTCTTTCTGTTTTAAGATCACTACTGCTATTAGGTGGCCATGCTAATTAATTTTTTTTTATATCAAGATGACATAAGAGTAGCTAGGAATCAGCACTACAGAGTGCATACAACTTAATTATTAAGATTGTCATAATAATTAATTTATTTGTAAATGTGTCCTCTACGAATACGCCCTTGATCAAATATGACACTCACATCTCTTCATAAGTGGGTCTTTAAGTCCATACCATTCACTTCTGATATAAATAACCACAATGACATAGAAGCATATATAACTTGCTCGACAAGGTTCTTATTAACATTGTACTATATGGGTTCAAGCTCTTCATGTAGGAGCAATTAAAGGTCCTACTTAAATAATGTACATATATTTCAAGTTCTAACCTATTTACCGTTTTAGTTTTGTTGAATTTTAATAAGTCTCTTTGAGTATTGGTAGGAATATGGCAAGAGATAGGGTTATATATATGGGAACCCAAAAGGTCAAAACGACCAAACCCCTTTAATAAGTGTGGGCTTTTTGTATAAAAACCTGTTGCATGTCAGGTAGTATACGGCTAAACCAAATAATCTACTCTATAATATATATAAAAATAACTATTTAGTTATAAAAGTTATAGAAAACTTTAAATCGTTGATGAAAGTTCGTTCTAATACTAGAGACGATTTTCGCAATGATGTTTTTAACTTTGTGAGAAAACGTTAGTAAACAGATAACTTAAGTAAGAGACACACAATATGTTATCGTAATTCAGAACTAGAATAGTTCCTAACATGCGGGCCTGTGTAGCCATGATGATAAAGATCCAGTTTATGAGTTTTGTTTATAAACCTTCTCACACAAGGTTTTACACAGGTGTTTAAAACATCTTAATTAACATAACAAATAGTAAATACCTTTTCAATCTCCCTCCTTGAATGACTTACTCAGGGTGAGTACTCTTGTTATCATTCACACTGAGCCTCCCCCTTAATGTATGCCTTCGTCAAGAAAGCTCAGATTGTTTCCGGCACAGTCTGTAACATCGGCAACAACATTGCATTGAACATCTTCATCTTTACACGAGCTTCTCAGAAAAGCCGATTGATGAAGACTATTAAACTCATTAAGAACACGATTTCTCTCTTTTCGTAAACTCGGTTTGTTTCACTCTGAATTCATGTCTTGTGCTCTTGCCTCCACACCTTTAAATAGTCCTTTGTAGTGAGCACTTATGGTATGATTTGTATTTCCAGCATGGATGAGGAGCTGATTGAAATATAATATTTTTATCTTTCATTTCGTAAAACAGTATTTTGTCTTGATTGCCACTCTATCTTTCATTCTCTAATCATTCTCTTTTTACTACAATCATAATCTCAAGCATTCCATAGAAAACAAATCTCTCCAATATTCATATCTTTCACCATATATTGTTTTGCCAGAGAATGACAAGTATTTCCTTGGGTGTAGGCAATAAAACTCTCCCCCTTTGGCTTTCTTTGACAAAACATTTTTTGAATCGGCTTTAAACATCATCAGAAATACTTATACAATAGATGTACATCAAGACATACAATCAAAACGACATAAAAAGATCAAAAGATAAAAGATAAGAAGGACTCTGTTTATCCAACCTCTTTTTGACACAAGAAAGGCAAAGATCATTCGTCAGCTGCAGGAGCATCAAAATCCCCCGAATCATCTGGAATATCAGCAATCAGAGCTTCAAGCTGCTTCGCTCTTCCGAATGGCCAGTAATTACTGAAGCATCAGAAATTCAATCTCAATGCTGCAGAGATAGCATGTGTTATAATCTTTTTGTCGATACTTGTATGTTCTATTCGCTCTCAAAGACTGAGCAACAGGTTCTTCTTCTGATTTTTCGGGGCCCTCAATCTGAACCGTGACCTTCTGAGTGCTGATTTTGAGTTCAGGAAAACAATCTTGTAATGCGCCATTGGGAACTTCAATTGGGTCTTGCGCTTGAAAAATGAAATAGATGAGACCCGGAAACATAATGCTCCCCCAATGTTTCTTGTCCTCGGCATAGAGAACTGTCTACTCAAATATTAAATTTCCTAAATAAATAGGATTACCTTGGGCAATTTTGAAGAGCAATGAATTGAGAGCCTTGTTAATTGTTGTCTTATGCCGAGAGGGCAGCCAGTTACATGTTGCAACTTTGTAGTGCATAGTTTTGTGTGGTAAGATCGAAACCTGTAAAATTTTTGTGCGAAATCCAGTGATTCTTGAGTCCCCCCATGAGTTCTTGATAATAGTATCAAAAGTCTCCTCAACCTTTGTCTCTTCTACTGGAGTAACACAAAGAAAAACAAATAATATATGGCAAAAAATCGTAGTAGTGATCGCATACCCATACCTGGTGATAGTTCTCAGAGGTGGGATCATTCATTACTTCCTCATATTATAGAAAAACTCATAGATTATCATTAGGGGAAATTGTGCACAGAACAATGTAGACAGCAGAAGGTTAATTAATTCGCTCAAGTAATTCAGTTAACTGAGCATCTGCATATTCTTGAAGAAAAATTGGTTGCTCGTGAACAATCAGTGTTTTAATGAAGAACTTCCATGTATCCAGAGCCACATCATCAATCAACTGGGGTTCTTCATCAACTTCTGGAGGAGTGTCCTTGGAAGTAGCAGGCTCTTCATGGTCGGAAGAAGGCTGTGAGTCCTCAATATCAGCATCTAAAAGGATAGGAACAATTTTGGAAGTGGTGGAGCACAATCGATGGGTTGCACAGCAGATGCCGATAAGTCATCAATCGATGGGGAAGAAAAAAGAGGGAAATTTTTTTCAGAAGATTCAACAACATCGGGCGCTAGGGCCGTTGGAGTAATTGGAGATGAACTAGGGCGAAAGAAATTGTGAAGCTTGTTTGCAAGAACAAAAGCACAAGTCTTCGTCTGGGAGGAAGGCGGAGTATCCATCGTCGTTCTTGTGTGATACACGAATCACTAATGGTTGTTTAATAGCATCACGATTAGGGAATTTCGGAAATATATCGCCTCAAGATTTGAAGTTACCAAACCTAGACCTTCCTCTTAGAATGGTGGAAAAAAATGGACTTTTTTTATGTTGAAAACATTCTCTAACGTAATAAAGCCTCCCGATATACCCATTGCAATGCATTACCGATTTTACCCTTCGCTGATTCGGGCCACGCGGAAATAGATGTCACACCAAGCTCGTGACACATGCTGAAAATTATTAGTCTGAAACATTCACAAACAATTAGAGTAAAACATAATATAAAATTTGAGTTGAGTGTGAAAAACAATACAACCAACATCATCTAAACGCTATAAAAAAAACCCCTTCTAAAGCTCCAATCACCTGGCGAGAACAAAGTTTGACATAGTACAGGGACTATGAGCTCCTCGAAGGAACTCAAAATGATCTTTGTCAAGATTCTTCCTAAAGATATCTACTAGCTGATTTTCTGTAAAAATATAGTCCAACTGAATTATTTTATCAGTTACTAATGCTCGGATAAAATAGTACCTTATGTCAATATGCTTGGTTCGAGAATGTTGGACAGGGTTCCTAGAGATGTTAATAGAACTTGTATTATCACAGAAAACAGATAAAGTATGTTGTAAAATACCATAGTCGTGTAACATTTGTTTCATCCAAAGAAGTTGAGTGGAACAACTACCAGCAGCGGCATATTCAGCCTCTACAATGGATAGGGAAATGAAATTTTTCTTTTTTCTGTACCGCTATACAAGATTTGATCCCAAGTAGAAGCATCCTCCAAAAGTACTTTATCTATCATCAATAGTCCCAGCATAATCAGCATCACTGTAGCCTGCAAGATCAACTGTAGAGGATTTTGAATAGAATAGACCAACTTTAGTTGTACCTTGAACATATCTAAGAATTCATTTTACAGCTTTCAAGTGAGATTCTCTGGGATCCGATTAGTATCTAACACATAATCCAACACTATAACATAAGTTTGGTTGGCTCGCAATAAGGTACAATAGACTCCCAATCATGTTGAGAAACAATTTCTGATCTGCTGGAATCCCATCTAAATCCTTTCACAGTTTTTCTGTTCTCCCCATCAGAGTGTTTTTAACTTTGGCATCTGTCAAACCAAATTTTCTTACCATTTCTTTAGCATATTTCTCCTGTGACAAAAATACACCATTGGATAGCTGGGTAATCTGGAAGCGAAGAAAAAATGTGAGTTCCCCAACCATGCTCATTTCAAACTTCATTTTCGTAGACTCAACAAACTGCTGTAATAGTGAGCTACTTATAGCATAAAAAATAATATCTTCAGCATATATTTGGGCAATCGCCATATTTTCTTGAGTTTTCCTGATGAACAAATTTTTATCAACACTAGAACGAGAATATCTTTGAGCACATAAAAAGGTGATGAGACGATCATACCATGCACGTGGAGCTTGTTTCAGCCCATACAAAACTTTAGACAGTTTATAAACATAATCAGGAAAGTGTAGATCAATAAAACCTTTGGGTTTCTCAACAAATACCTCTTCTTGAATGTACCCATTTAAGAAGACGCTTATAACGTCCATCTGGAATAGCTTGACCTAGAGTTGGCAAGCAATAGGAAGCATCAATCGAATTGCTTCTAGCCTTACCACGGGTGCAAAGGTCTCCTCAAAATCAATTCCTTCCACCTAAGTGTACCCTTGACCCACGAATCTGGCTTTGTTTCTTATGATAGCACCTGAACTGTTTGTTTTGTTCTTAAAGATCCACTTGGTGCCTATCACATTACCTGTTTGGGGTTGAGGAACTAGTGTCCATACTTTATTTCGAACAAACTAGTTTAGTTCATCTTGCATAGCCAATATCCAATATTCATCCTTCCATGCCACTTCTACTTTCTTGGGTTCCTGTGAAGAAGTATAGCAAACAAAACGAACCATATCGTGAAATTTAATTTTCATTCCCGTAGTTTTCATACCTTCCTCAAGACTGCCAATGACAGATTTTGCTGGATGATTTTTGAAGACTCTAGACAAAGGTTCCTAGGCTGAGGAAGAATATGTGACCATGTCTAGTAAGGATGGACTTGTAACTACTGGCACTGGAGGGGCTTCTTTTTACATGGTATCTACCACATTATCTGTAACACTATCTACAACACTGTCAACTTTAGATGAGAATGTGGATTGATCTGGACATCATCATCATCATCAGCCTGAACCTGTGCTATATCGGCAATCACTGTTACATTAGCAGATTTCATAATCACCTTTGTCCTTTAATTGCCTAATATGCTACAAAAATACCTTCATCACTTCTAGCATCAAACTTTCCCAAATATTTCACGTAAGATATAACATTTACTGCCAAAACTTTGAAAGTGAGTGACAATGGGTTTTTTACCTTTCTAAAGTTCATATGGTGTTTTATGCGTAAAAGGGCAAAAATAAACTGTTGATGAAATAACACGCAGTGCTCACAGCTTCAGCTCAAAATTTCTTGGTGAAATTTCTTGAATGGATCATCATTCGAGCCATCTCCTGCAGTGTATGGTTCTTCCTTTCAACCACACCATTTTGCTGTGGATTCTTAGGTGCAGAGAACTCATTGTGGATTCCTTCAATATCACAATACTCCCCAAACCCCTTATTTTCAAATTCTCGTCAATGATCACTCTTGATCCGCATCACTTTCTGGATTTTTCTTCCTTTGTCATTCATCAACCTTGTGCAAAATCATTTGAATGAGTCAAAAGTGTCTGATTTATGTAAGTGTGTAAAACATTGGGATACACTTGTCATTTATTAGGGTATGACTTTATACAAGTGAGCAACAACCTCTATACAAAGAAGGTAATCCTAATCAGATCAGTTGATTGAGGATTCTGAGGATTCAGAAGAATCTCAAACAACTCCATACAATGAAGGTAATCCTAATCAGATTGACTGATTGGGGATTCAGGGGATTTAGAGGATTCAAAGGATTCTCTAACATTCCCCCTCAAACTTGCAATCTTGGGAGAACGCAAAGTTTGGTAAGTAACCTCTCAAATTGACCTCGCTGCAGTCCTTTTGTGAAAATATTTGCTACCTAATCTCTTGTTGGAAATGTACTTGACCTGTAATGTGTCATTTGCTAATCACTCTCTAACAAAATGATAGTCCGTTTTGACGTGCTTTCTTCTACCATGAAACACTGGATTGGCAGCAATTTGAGTAGCAGACAAATTATCACAACATAGGACTGGGGTCGTTCCAACAAATAACACAAGCTCACGGAATAGCTGAAGGATCCAACACATCTCTGAAGTAACAATTGTGATTGCTTGATATTCTAGCCCAACACTAGAGAGTGATACCATCGGTTGCTTTTTGGATGGCCACGAAATTAGAGAACCACCCAGAAGAACGCAGAAACCATAGATAGATCGTCTATCATCTGGACAACCGCCCTAATCAAGATCAGTGAAAATTTCCAATGCAAGACCGGAGTTGGGGCGAATAACACTACCATGGAGGATTGTTCCCTTAACGTATTGCAAGATTCGCTTCACAGGAAACCAATGTTCGTCTGTCGGAGCCCGCTGAAACTGACATGCTTGGTTTACAGCATACTTGATGTTAAGACGAGTGAGTGTGAGGTACTGTAAAGCCCCTACAGTGGACCGATACTCAGTGGCATCGGGTAGTGCATGACTGGAGAGCTTTGACAGTTTGAAACCAGATGGAACCAGTGTACTAACCGGCTTGGCTGGAGCAAGTGACAGGCGAGTGAGTAGATCTATGGCATACTTAGTCTAAGAGAGGAGCTGACTTGAACCATCGTGTAAGACCTTTGTTGGGTGTCTAGCAAGTGCACTAGGTCAGCAAGTAATATAAACTCAAGAGTCTAGATATCGATCCCACAGAGACCTTGATGAGAACCCAGTCTAAGCAAAGATTTTTTTGATGATTGAGGAAAACAGTTTTTAATTTTTCAAAAACTGTAAAGAAAACAGAATTAAACTACTGGATCAGATGACTAAACCTTATGGAGATGAGATGTTGGGGAAAAGTGTCAATCCCTCATAGTTATAAATATGAATAGTTCTGATTTTATAGCTCAAGTACCTTTACCTTGATGTAGCTTTTGAAAACCTGGTTACCCATATACAGGAAATAACTTTCACCTATTCTTTGAACTCCATTACAATCCGTAAACATTCAAATCCTAAGTGCATAAACCTAAAAGCTTGAGGATTAACTCTCTCTTATTCAGAACAAGAGTTATAAAAAGTCACATCACTTTCACTAGTCTCCATCACATTCCAGAACGATCTAGTTAGAAAAATGAGTTGTTTTAGAAAATAATGAATCAAACTACTAGTCCAAATCTCTACTGAATTTTAACTTATCTATTCAAACTTCGTTAAACTTCATAAATCAATTCAGATTAGAAGTACACAATGAACTCAGATTCTAAAACAAAGGCAAGATGCTATTTTGCTATAAACTTCAAAACTTAAACATATCAAAACTAGGAGTTCATGACTTCCCCAACACAGAGACTACTCCATGCTAACAGTATAAACACACAAAAAGGATTCAATTACAGCCGTGGAAATCAAAATAGACTAAGTACAATAACCCCCTTGAAGGATTGTCTTTAAATTCACTTGTGCCTTGACTGAAATCTCCACCTCTTCTCTCCAAAGTGCCAAGAGGTCGTGCAAGACTCCCTCTGGACTTCCTCTCCTCAGCAAACTAACTAAAACAATGAGAAACTAAAATAAAAACTTGATTCAGAACTAGATGCTTCAATGATCTTTGGACCTCTATTTATAGTTGGACTTCTGTCCAGGCCTTATAATTTGGTCTCTGTCCAGTGGTTGAAATCATGCTTTTCTGACCTCAGAATTCCATGAAATTATACACGAACCTTCCTTAGGAGTCCAACACTTTGAAAATTTAAAACTCCAGAAAACCATGTTGGGTTGATCTGATTTTTCGTTATGTGATTCTAAATCCCATCAGGAGTATGTGTTCCAAATTTTGAGTCAATTGGGAGTCGAAATCTCCATATATGTCTTCTTCAAACTCGGATTGTCGTTTCCTTCTTTAGCAGTGTCCTAATCAGCTTTGAATTTCACCACCTTGAGCATTAAAACCTCTTAGGATTCCCATCAATTTCTTCTAGAATCATTGTGGATGTATTCCTAATGTACTTATGACTCTTTCTTCCAAGTTTGACCGTATTTTTTTGTCAGAATCCCGAGATTTCCGCTATTTTACTTTGTTGAGTCAGTGGCGCGGTCACACCATTTATTCTTCATATTTTGGCGCGGTCGCGCCAGATGAGCAGAATCCTTTCTAAGTTCGGGAACGACAACCGTATCCATTTAGCTTTAGGAAACTTGATGCCGCGGTAGCACCAATTTATGCTGAGAGGAGGCGCGGTAGCGCCAGTCCTTAAAATCTTCACCGACGTCCCAAAGTGGCAACTCTGACTTCTGTGTAGGGCAATTCTACAGGTCACCAGCGCCATAGATAGCGCCATCTTCTTGGCATGGTAGCGCCTGCTGACGGCGCGGTCATGCTGTTTCACTTTCCTGAATTATCTTCTTTCAAGTCTCTCTAGTCGTTGGATATTTTTCTCCATTAATTTGACGGCTAGAAAATCAGGAAAGTGAAACAAGAATTCAGCACAAGCTTGGCACAGAATCGGCAGAATCGGCACAGACGCGCCATACCTTTTTTGGCTTATTTTGCTCATATTTCCTTCAATTTATTTCTAAATTCAAATTTTCTTGTTCGACAAGGTACCTGAGACACAGAACATGAATTTGACTTATATTTATCATTTTCATGCTAATAATCAACTCAGATTTGGAATTTCTAATCATTAATTCATACCTAGACAGTGTCTTTTAGACACTTATTTTCACCCCCAAACAACGAGTGAACCCTAGGGTTCCATCTTCGAACTCTCCAAATCAACTTCCATCGGAGAGAAATCTCCCCGAAAAACTCGCCGGAAACACCTCGGAAATCGGCGCATTACTGAGATCTTGCAGAAAGGCAGTGCGGGGTAGGCAACTTTCAGGTCATTTTTCGTAGAATTTGGAATCAACCTCCACAAACCAAAGGTACAAGGGTATAGAGGAAACTTTCAAGATTATTTTGGTCTAATTTTGGGGTATTTTCATCAAGGAACAAGAGAGAACGAAGTCCGAAAAGTTGGGGACTTATATTTGGGTTTCTGCAAATTTATGGGTAGAATAATAGTGTTTTTCTTCACACCTTTTTGGGTGTCAACAAAAGTATCAGTGCATAAATTTCGAAAAGTGACTTCAATTAATGAAAATACATACTTAGAGCTTTCAAACGCCCTACTGTCCAGCTCCAGCCAATCTCTTACCAAAGAGAATCAAGCACCTCAAAAAGGCCAAACAACAACTTTTGCACAGAAATTCACTTGTGATGGCAACTTAGAAAACTTACCAAAGATCAAAAGAAAAAGTGGCAAAAATGTGGGACAAAGAGAGGTTTGTAACAGCTAAGGGACACAAAAGATTCAACGATATTTTGTCCAAATGCAACCTCCACATGGAAATGGGATTCATAATGGATGAGCTAATAAAGGAAAAGTATGGAGCCATGATTGAAGAAAGAGGATGGACCCAATGGGTGGAAGCCCCTATACCAGCTAGCATCCCACTAGTCCAAGAGTTCTATGCCAACCCAGATTCAAGAAATTGGCATTTCTTTTTAAGAGGTAAGTGGATTCAGCTCTTTCCCCATGATGTCAACATTTACTTGGACACCTCAGATGTCCCCACCCTTCAACTTGATAAATTAAGGGAAGAGGTTAGTTCTACAGAGATTGAAGAAAGACTATGCCCCAATGGAGAAAAGCGGGAGTCCAGAAGAGGCACACTACTTCATTTTCAGAGATAAGACATGCATGTGGATGCTAAGGTTTGGGCCATATTCTTGTTCACAAAATTGACCCCCACCTCTCACCACACCGAAATTGCACCAGACAGAGCCTACTTCCTACAAGCTCTATTTGAGGGCATTCCCATCAATATGGGGAACATTATTCATAGTCAAATCTTGGCTATGACACACTACAAAAGAGGAAAACTCCCCTTTCCCTCTCTCATCACTACCATTTGTTTGGCCAATGGGATTGAACTAAACCCTAAAGAGACACTGGAGAAAATTCCTAGAGGCATCTCAACAAGCTCTGTTAAGCAAATCATGAGGCAACACCCACCAAACAAATCAGTAGTAAGTGCTAGCAAATCCAAGGAGACGGACTTGGTTGCCCTCCATGAGAGGATGAGTGGGTTAGAGAAAAAGGTGGGAAGCTGGCCACTTATAAAAAGAAGATGTGGACGATGTGGGCTCAACATGAAGGCATCCCAGAAAATCAACTACCTACTGGGGATACCTCTGAAGAAGAAGGATAGGATTTTGAGAAAGAAGAAGATGATGAGGAAGAAGAAGAATAGAATCTTTTAGCTTCTTGTTATATCTTTTGTACTTCTTTCTTTTGATATTTGTGTGAAAATTTGCTTTGTTGTGTGCTTATGTCTGAGAGTGTTCTTTTATGCAAATTTCATTAATATGTGCTTAATCTTCATTTATATTAATGAAATTATGATTTCTACTCTCTCAAGATTTGTCTCAAAGCATGATCTTAATAATTCTTCCAATGAAAATGTGTGAAAAATGAATCAGCAGCTGCCTCTAACTGCTACTAACTTGTTCAAACTGGAAAGATTAAAAAATGCATTCATGATGTGAAGTTTTCATGAAATTACGTGGAGCAACCGCGCCATATTTTGGTGTTGTCGCGCCACTGTCTTGATGAGGTTAGACCTTTACAGAGATGAGAGAACATTAATTCCATTACAGGTATTCTTCTAAAGATTAATTTTATACATGAGAGATACTTCAAGTCTATTTTCATGTTTAATTGCTTAATTCCATGCAAGTGTTTGGCACTAACCCATGAAAGCAGAATTCAAGAGCACCAAAGGGAGTTCCATCCGACCTCAACAACACCCAGATTGTCAAGGAAGTGTTTATCTTCATTCCTAGTTTTATTGCTGCTTCGAGGACAAAGCATGTTTTTAAGTAGGGGTGGGATATTCTTCATGTGTTCTTCATGTGTTCTTCATGTGTTTAAAAACTCTATTTTTTAAAAAACTTACCAAAAAAAATCCAAAGAGAATTTGAAAAATACCAGTGAAAAACCCTGATCATGTGGATAGCATGATTCACTCTCTGGAGAAATATCTTAGTTCGAATGCTTAGTCTTAACTGGATGATAATTTTTCTTTAAAACAATTTTTGAAAACAAAGTATAAGTGAGCAAGTTGATTTCAACCACTAGAACTAACCTGAGGAAAACTTGAGGCGAAACAGAGAAAGGTATTCAAATTCTGAGGAGATTTAGGCACCTGTTTAAAAATCATTAGAGCCTTTTTCAAAGCCACTCACCTTAATGCACAAGTTGCATCACATTTTGTCAAACTTTTTGGGCCGAAAAGATCCCTATTTTGTTTCAATGTCCTATGCTACATGAACCAACCTTAGTGATAAATAAACTTGTTTCTTACTGACCCATAATTCTCCAAATTATTGAAGTATTCTATTTGAATGAGCATGGATAAAAATTTGAAGTTTTAAGGTAGGATGGATGAAGGGTATAGAAATTTTTCTGAGAAGGAGAGGGAAGGAGTAAGATGGAGAAAAAGAAAAATATTTCTGGCTAAGTTAGGAGAAAGGCCACCTTGTGTGTGCATTGGGTCTCGCGCCTCAGCAAGCTTAGGGACTCTGAGTCAACTGGCAAGGTAAGCTAGACTCTGGATAAAGCCAAAGAGAAAAAGAACAATAAGCAAAGAAAAAATAGAAAAAGAAAATTTTTGGCTAAGTTAGGAGAAAGGCCACCTCGAGTGTGAACCGGGACTCGGGCAGCAACAAGCTTAGGGTCTCTGAGTCAACCGATGAGGTAAGCTAGACTCTTGACAATGCCAAAAGAAAAAAAATATACATGTGATAGAAAAAGGAAATGAATGAAAGAAAGAAGAAAGGCAAAGGGAAAAAGAATATGGGATCAATTCAAAAATAATAAGTTTGGGGTGAAGGATCTTGGAGGAAGAGCCACCAGATCAGATTCATGCTAAAAAAAATATGGATATGAGGAGGAGAATAAAGCCCATAAGAAGAAAATCTAAAGATTTTTGTGATACCCATTACCCATGCCTCATTACAACCCATAAAAGACCTATTGATCAGAATTGTGAACTCCTTCAGGTTAGTGGAGAGTGGACTGAGGGTTGGCTTATGGAATTGAACTGAGACTTCTCACTTGTATGGGAATGAGCATCTTCAAAAAATTTGAAGAAAAATCAAAATCTGTTTTGACTAAGCAAGAAGAACCATCATTAGGAAAGGAGTGAAACATCTATCTTGAAAACTTTAAAAGGGAGGACCACTGAAGTTTTCTTAGTCATTACAGATCTATCTGGTTTGTTTCTCTCAGAGTTTGCTCGAGGACGAGCAAAGATTTATGTTTGGGGTTGTGAAAGTGTCTGAGAGGCACTGTCTAGGCATGAATTAATGATTAGAAATTCCAATTTTGAGTACATTATTAGCATGAAAATGACAAACATAACTCAAATTCATGTTATGTGTCTCAGGTACCTGGTCGAACAAGAAAATCTGCATTTAGAAAGAAATTGAAGGAAAAAAGAGCAAAATAAGCCAAAAAGGTTATGGCGCATCCGCGCCGATTCAGGCGCCACTGCGCCGGGAAAATAGGCAAAAATTCAAATTAATGGAGAAAAATACCCAACGGCTAGAGCGACTTGAAAGAAGACAATTTGAGAAAGTGAAATAGCAGGACCGTGCCCTCAACGGGCACTACTTCTCCAAGAAGATGGCGCTATCTATGGCATTGGCGTGCTGTAGAGTTGCCTTACACAGAAGTCAGAGTTGCCACTTTGGGACGTCGGTGAAGATTTTAAGGACTGGCGCTACCGCGCCACCTCTCAACTTAAATTGGCGCTACCGCGCCATGAAGTTTCCTAAAGCTGCATGGATATGGTTGTCGTTCCCGAACTTAGAAAGGGTTCTGCTCAACTGGCGCGACCACGCCAAAATCAGAAGAATAAATGGCGCGACCACACCACTGACTCAGTAATGCAAAATAGAGGAAATCTCGGGATTCTGACAACAAATCACTATCAAACATGGAAGAATGAGTCATAAGTACATCAGGAATACATCCACGATGATTCTAGAAGAAATTGATGGGAATCCTAAGAGGTTTTAATGCTCAAGGTTGAGAAATTCAAAGCTGATTAGGAGATTGCTAAAGAAGGAAACGACAGTACGAGTTTTAAGAAGACATATATGGAGGTTCCGACTCCCAATTGACTCAAAATTTGGAATAGAGACTCCTGATGGGATTCAAAATCACATAACAAAAAATAAGATCAATCCAAGATGGCTTTCTAGAGTTTTAAATTTTCAAAGTGATGGACCCAGTGCTAGAATAGGCTGCAGAACCAATCCGACTTCTCTCCGGAATATCTCAAGTTTCCCAACTAAGAATTACTTCAAATTTCTTACACAAGTCAAGGACTATGTAAGGAAGGTTCGTGTGTAATTTCCTGGAATTTTGTGGTCAGGAAAGCATAATTTCAACACCTGGACGGAGACCAAATTACAAGGCCTGAACAAAAGTCCAACTATAAAAAGAGGTCCAAATATGATTGAAGCATCTAGTTATGAATCGAGTTTTTAGTTTAGTTTATCATTGTTTTAGTTAGTTTGGAGAGGATAGGAAGTCCAGATGGAGACTTGCACGATCTCTTGGCACTTTGGAGGGAAGAGGTGGAGATTTCAGTCAACCACAAGTGAAGCTAAAGATAGTCCTTCAAGGGGGTTACTGTACTTAGTCTATTTTGATTTCCATGGCTGTAATTGAATACTTTTTGTGTGTTTATACTGTTAGCATGGAGTAGTCTCTCTGTTGGGGAAGTCATGAACTCCTAGTTTTGATATGTTTAAGTTTTGAAGTTTATAGCAAAATAGCATCTTGCCTTTGTTTTAAAATCTCAGTTCATTGCTTACTTCTAATCTGAATTGATTTCAGAAGTTTAATGAGGTTCGAAAAGAGAAGTTAAAACTCAGTAGAGATTTGGACTAGTATTTTGATTCTTTGTTTTCTAAAATAACTCATTTTTCTAACTAGATCGTTCCTGATTGTGATGGAGACTAGTGAAAGCGATGTGACTTTTTATAACTCTTGTTCTGAATAAGAGAGATTTAATCTTCAAGAGTTTATGTTTATGCACTTAGGATTTGAATGTTTCAGGATTGTGATGGAGTTCAAAGAATAGGTGAAAGTTATTTCCTGTATATAGGTAACCAGATTTTTGAAAGCTAAGTCAAGGTAAAGGTATAAAATCAGAACTTTGCATATTAATAACTAGGAGGGATTGACACATTTCCCCAACATCTCATCTCCATAAGGTTTAGTCATCTGATCCAGCAGTCTAATTTTGTTTTCTTTTCAGTTTTCAAAAAATTACAAACTGTTCTCCTCAATCATCAAAAAAATCTTTGCTTAGACTAGATTCTCTTCAAGGTCTTTGTGGGATCGATATCTGAACTCTTGAGTCTATATTACTTGCTGACCTAGTGCACTTCCTAGACACCCAAACCTTAGCATCCACATGCATGTCTTGTCTCTAAAAATGAAGTAGTGTACCTCTTCTGGACTCCCACTTTGCTCCCTTGGGGCATAGTCTTTCTGTAATCACTGTAGCCTAACCTCTTCCCTTAATTTATCAAGTTGAAGGGTGGGGACATCAGGACTGTGTAAGTAATTGTTGACATCATGGGGAAAGAGCTGAATCTACTTTCCTCTTACAAGGAAATGCCAATTTCTTGAATCTGGTAGGTTGACATAGAACTCTTGGACTAGTGGGATGCTAGCTGGTATAGGGGCTTCCACCCATTGGGTCCATCCACTTTCTTCAATCATGGCTCTATATTTTTCCTTTATCAGCTCGTCCATTATGATTCCCTTTTCCATAAACCCGAAAATAAGTCCCCAACTTTTAGGACTTCGTTCTCTCTTGTTCCTTGATGAAAATACCCCAAACTTAGACCAAAATAATCTAGAAAGTGTCCTCTATACCCTCGTACCTTTTGTTTGCATAGGTTGATTCCAGATTCTGGCGAGATTTCTCTCCGGTGGAAGTTGACTTGGAAAGTTTGTAGATGGGACTCTAAGGTTCACTCGTAGTTTGGGGGTGAAAAACCCCGAAAATGAGGTTTTAAGCCTTCTAAACCTCTCCCCGCATGAGTCAAACCGACGCTTCGACCCCACTTGTCGCGTCGATTCAGAACTTATGTTATGGGTTTTACGAAATGGCGTGGTCGCGCCAGTTGCAATTTTTAGTTTTTTAGTTTTTTTGTGGTTTTCTATTTTTGGAAAGGTATGCATTTTTAATCTAACACTCTTTCTTGCCTAAGTCTATTCTAAACAGTGAAAAGATCTCAAAATATCATGCAAATTCAAACAAGTCCTACTAAAAAAATGAAAACCAACATTCAAGCCAATTCACACAAAGTCGTACACCTATTCCTACACTAACAAATCTCTTATGGGCTCAATTTATCAAAAGAACAACAGAGGTTTCAGTTAGAAACCTCTCTTGATAGTGTTTCAGTCTATGCCCATTCACCATGAATTTTTCTCCATTTCTTGGGTGTTGAATTTCAAATGCTCCAAAATTTGATACCCCAACTACTTCAGAGGGTCCTTGCCATCTAGACTTCAATTTTCCAAGGAAGAGTTTTAATATTGAATTGTAAAGAAGGACTTTCTAGCCTACCTCAAAATTTTCCATCCTGATATTTTTATCATGCCACCTCTTTGTTTTAAGCTTGTAGAGTCTAGCATTGTCATAAGCCCAATACCTCAGCTCCTCTAGCTCATTCAAATCCAGCAACCGCTTCTCTCCTTTCTTTTGTATATCAAAATTTAAGAATTTAGTAAATATGTTGTATGTTCTAATTCCACAGGTAGGTGACATGCTTTCCCATATACCAATCTAAATGGTGTGATGCCAATGGGGGGTTTGTAGGCTGTCCTATATGCCCAAAGAGCATCATCTAGCTTTATAGCCCAATCCCTTTCTGATAAACTAACAATTTTCTCAAGAATTCTTTTTAGCTCTCGGTTTGACACTTCAACCTGCCCACTTGTTTGAGCATGGTAAGGTGTAGCCACCTTATGCCTCACCCCAAACTTTTTTAGCAAAGTGGCGAATTGGATGTTGCAAAAGTGTTTCCCACCTTCACTGATTATGGCTCTAGGTGCTCCAAATCGGGTGAAAATATTTTTACTTAAGAACTCTAACACCACCCTTGTGTCATTAGTCCTAGTAGCTATGGGTTCTACCCATTTAGAGCCATATTCAACAGCCACCAAGATGTATGCAAAACCATATGAAGATGGAAATGGACCCATAAAATCAATACCCCAAACATCAAATAATTCGCATACCAATATGTTGGTGAGAGGCATTTCGTCTTTTCTAGATACATTACCCATTCTTTGACACCTATCACAAGTGGATACATACCTCTATGAATCATGATAGAGTGTGGGCCAATAGAAACCTGAGTACATTACCTTTGTTGCTGTTCCATTTGAGCTGAAATGTCCCCCAGCTTCTCCATCATGGCAATGCTTCAAAATTGATTCAAATTCTATTTCAGGGACACATCTCCTTATCACTTGATTAGGAAAAATTTTGTAGAGGTAAGGATCTTCGCAGAAATAATGTTTCACATCAGCAAGGAACTTCTTTCTTTGCTGCCAGATTAGCTCTTTCGGGATCCACCCACTTGCAAGAAAATTTGCAAAATCAGCAAACCAAGGTGTTTGAAAAGATATTTTCCTTACCTGGCATATAACCTCATCTGGGAAGAGTTCAGAAATCCCCTTTTTCTCTACTTACTCCGTCTCAAGCCTGGATAGGTGGTCTGCTACCACTTTCTCAGCTCCCTTCTTATCTTTAATCTCGATGTCAAATTCTTGAAGGAGAAGGATCCACCTGATTAGTGTAGGCTTGGAGTCCTTTTTTGCAAAGAAATGTCTAAGAGCTGCATGGTCAGTATAAACAACAACTTTTGAACCAATTAAGTATGCTCTGAATTTTTCGAAAGTGTAAACTACAACCAATAGCTCTTTCTCTGTAGTAGTGTAATTCAGTTGCGGCCTGGTGAGTGTGTGGCTAGCATATTAAATGGTATAAAAAAAAAATTCTTTCCTTTGTCCAAGCACAACCCCAACTGCATAATCACTAGCATCTCACATTATTTCAAATGGTATGGTCCAATCCGGAGCAACCACATTCGGTGCTGAAATTAATTTTTCTTTTAGGAGTTTGAAAGCATGCAAACACTCATCATTAAAATCAAATTTTACATCTGTCATGAGCAAATTAGATAATGGTTTTGCAATTTTTAAAAAATATATCATAAATCTCCTATAAAAACGTGCATGTCCAAGAAAACTCCTTATACCCTTTATATTGGTAGGTGGTGGTAATTTTTCAATCATCTCTACCTTGGCCCGATCAACTTCAATTCCTTTTTCTAAAATTTTGTGGTCCAACACATTGCCTTCATTCACCATAAAGTGGCACTTTTCCCAATTCAGCACTAGATTACTATCCTCACATCTTGTTAGAACTAACTCTATATTTTTCAAACAAGACCCAAATGTTAGTCCATAAAGAGTAAAATCATCCATAAATATTTTAATAAATTTTTCAATGCAATCATGAAAAATAGCAATCATGCATTGCTGAAAAGTAGCCGGTGCATTACATAATCCGAAAAGGCATCCTCCTATATGCAAAAGTTCTATAGGGGCAGGTAAAAGTGGTCTTTTCTTGGTCCTCCGGGGTGATAGGAATTTGAAAGTACCCGAAATAGCCATCAAGAAAATAATAAAATTTATTACTTGCGAGTCTCTCAAGCATTTGGTCAATAAAAGGCAATGGAAAATGGTCTTTTCTAGTTGTTGAATTCAATTTTCTATAGTCAATGCAGACTCTCCAGCCAGTCACAGTCCTAGTAGGTATTAATTCATTATTTAATTTTTTTATTACTGCCATCCCATCCTTTTTAGGTACTACTTGGACTGGACTAACCCATTTGATATCTGAAATAATGTAGATAATACCTGCATCTAGCAACTTTACCACTTCCTTCTTGACCACTTCTTGTAAGGTTGGATTTAACGTTCGTTGGGGTTGAATTGTTGGCTTGAAAGAGTCCTCCATTAGAATTTTGCGCATGCATGTGTTTGGGCTGATTCCTTTAATATCTGAAATTGTCCACCCAATCGCCTTCTTATGTTTGCTCAGCACTTCGATCAAGAGTTGTTCCTCCCTAGCATGCAAACAAGAAGAAATAACTACTGGTTTGGAATTATCTTCTAGATAGACATATTTTAAAGAACTAGGCAACGGTTTGAGTTCAAGTTTAGATGTGTCTTTGATTTCAGCCCCCTTTTCCTCTTCTTTGTTTCTTTCAGCCTCTAGTTGTTCCACTTCTTGTTGCATTAGAGGGTCATCATCTTCTTTGGTGCATGATTGAGCTAAACATCTTTCCAAACTATCCTTCATCATGATCTACTGTTGAACATGCTATGCACATTCATAAATCACATCAATGAAATAACATGTATCATCTCAAGAATTTGAAGGTCTCTTAATAGCTTGTTTAATTTCAAACACTATCTCTTCATCATTTAATTTTCCTTGTTTGACATCAATTAAGGCAGCTGCGGTGGCTAGGAATGGTCTCCCTAAAATCAGTGGTAATTCACAATCCACCTCCATGTCCAGCACCACAAAATCGCATGGGTATATGAATTTCCCAATTCTCACCAGCACATCCACAATTAGTCCATTGGGCTTTTTAGTTGATCTATCAGCAAATTGGAGCATGATATTGGTCTCCTTAAGCTCTCCCAGATTTAATTTCCTGCAAATAGACAAGGGCATCAGGTTTATACTTGCTCCTAAATCACATGACATTTTGTTAAATTTAAAATTTTTTAATTCACAAGGTATAGTAAAACTCCCTGGATATTTAAGCTTAGTAGGCAATTGATTCTTCAGTATTGCAGTACAATTTTCTGTTAGCATCACTGTTCCTTGCTCTTCAATCCTCCTTTTTCATTTAAGCACCTCTTTAAGAAACTTGGCATATTGTGGCATCTGCATTAAAGCTTCTACAAAAGGGATGTTAATTTTTGACTTCCTGAAGATATCAATAAATTTTTAAAATTTCTCCTCCAATTTATCCTTTTTAGCTCACTTCGGATAGGGTAATGTGTCCAAGTTTATTTCAGCATTAGAGAGAGATTGAGATGACTTACCTTTTTGTTTGTGCTGTCTACATACCTCTCTTTCCTCATTTTCTTATTCTCTTTCTTCGTTTTCCTATTGATGTGCTTTGTCCTCCTCCACTTGAGGTTGCTTTTGCACTTCTAAGACTTTTTCGCTTCTCAAACTGATAGCTTTGACCTATTCTTTAGGGGTGGTTTCAGAATTGCTAGGTAGAGTACCTTGGTTGCTACCTGATATAACATTGGCCAATTGTCCCACTTGTATTTCCAGATTTTGGATCGATGCCTCTTGATTCTTTAGGGAAGCTTCTTGAGTTTGAAACCTAGCTTCAGTCCGAGCAACTCTTTTTTCTTGATTTGCTAGAAACTTTGAAAAGATGTCCTCAAGGCTAGCCTTTTGTTCATGTTCTTGTGTTCCTTTTTGGAATCCAGGTGGTGGTCTTGCTTGTGCATTTGGTTGTTGAGTGCAGGGATGCTGGTTGTTGTTTGACCAAGAGAAATTTGGATGACTCCTCCAACCAGGATTGAAAGTATTGCTATATGGATCATTGGACCTGCAAAAATTTGAAATATAATTAGCTTGGTCCAAAGAACTTACAGCTTGAACATTACCTGCTTGGAATTCATGGTTGGGATGTCCTCCTCCACACATGTTACAAATCTGAGCAACCAAAGATGGGGTGTGTAGTTTTGTTAATTATTTTGTTAATTGATATGATCCCAGCTAATCAGTAGCAAGAGGACTAATCAATGTAATATAGACTTAGGTTAAGTCTGAATACCGTCCCACAAGGACCAAGCTAATAGATAATTGTTTTTCTAGTTTGAAAGTCAAAGTTTGAGAAATCAATTGGAAAGGAGTTACAAAAATAGAATTTAAACTAATCTACCTAATCCTATATAGATCAAGAGAGGGCTTTTGATAAAATCAGTATGGAAGAGACATTGGGAATCCAATTCCCTCCCTAAACACTTTTGAGATTGAATAGAAGTTAAGTTTTGGAAATTAATTTTTGACGAGCTTATAAAACCATGGCCACAATCCGCATCGGCATCACCTTTTCTATGTCCTAGAGTAAACTAGCCGGCATAATTGACTCTACTTGATAGCATAAACATGAAGCTCATTGACCCTACCTATGGTCGGGAATCAGGTCTTGTGTCATAGGTAGATCAATTGGATAAAATTAACCCTAAGATCAGTTGATCTACCTAGTGTATGAACTCTAAAGAATATTGTATATCCTATCAACATATCTTACCTTAAGTCTAGCTTCACCTTATAGCCAGTACATCGCAGGACAACAAGTATGAATCAAGAATAAACAACTTAGAAATACTCATTCATGCACCAAATTGAAACCAAATAAAACATAATGTATCAATCTCATTACATGCCTAGGGAGTCATGGACTCCACACTACAGATGACTACTCCATACTGGAAATATAAACACGATTCGTGGTTTTAATAACAGCCATAAAAGAATAAAGACAACTAAGCACAGAAACTCCTTGTGGAGGACTGCTCCTGGCCACCCTTGCTCCTTGGCTGAAATCTCCACCTCTCTTCCTCAAAGCACCCAGAGGTCGTGTAAGACTCCCGCTGGACCTTCTCCTCTCTCTAAAATAAAGATTAAATCTGGAAATTGAACTGCAAACTGGATCTAAAACTAAAAATTGAATGATTTACACTCTTTCTCGGACCCCTATTTATAGTTCAAGTTCTGTCCAGGCCCTGTAATATGGTCTGTGTCCAGGGGTATAAAATGTGACTTCCCGACCTCAAAATTGGATAAAATTACCCAAGAACCTTCCTTCCATGCTCTTTGCCTTTTGTACGAAATTTTGGTTCAATATGAGTTTGGAAACTCAAGATATGATGTTGAGAAGTTGGATTGCTTATGCTACCAATTTCTGCACTGGGTCCAGCACTTTGAAAGTATAAAATTCTAAAAACCCAACTTGGATTGATCTGAATTTTTGTGATATGATTCTAAATATCCTAAGGAATCTTCGGTCAAAATTTGGGTTCAATTGGGAATCAGGAACTCCAGATATGCTCTTCTTAAAACTCGGATTTATCTTCTCTTCTGGCAGCAGTTTCCTTCTTTGTATTTAACTTCACTTCTTGGTCATTCAAAACACCTAGGACTCGAGCAAATTTCCTCAGAATCTTCATGGATACCTTCCTTAGGCACCTAGGACTTCTTTTCCCAAGTTTGGGTTTGATTGGTTGTCAGGATCCCGAGATTTTTGCGACTTTACGTTGCTGAGTCATCGGAGCGGTCGCGCCGATAATGTGCCTGATTCTAGCGCGGTCGCGCTACTAGAGCAGAGTTCATTCTTAGTCTGAAAATGGCCATCGAACCCGTGCCGAGTTAGGAGACTTCTTGGCATGGCAGCGCCATATTTTGTTGTTGTAGTGGCACGACAGCACCACTCAGACTTTTCATTGGTCCCCAGAACGACAACTCCTCTTTCTGTATTCAGCAGCTCTTTGGCGCGTCCATACTGTCTCTGTGTGAGGACGCACACCGAAGGCGCGGTCGTGCCACTTCACATTCCCGAACTGTTGGCTTTCTTGTCCGTTAAGTCGTTGGGCATTTTTCTCCTTTATTTTGAATTTTTGCCTATTTTCCCAGTGTGCTGGCGCCGGTTATGGCACGGTGGTGCCGATTATGGCACGGTGGTGCCGATTATGGCGCGGTGGTGTCATCCTTCTTTTTGGCTTCTTTTGCTCATTTTTCCTCTGTTTTTGCTCCAAATCCAGTTTTTCTTCTTCCACTAGGTACCTGAGGCATAGAACATAAAATTGAGTCATATTTCATGATATTATGATAATTATTGACTCCAAAATGTAATTTCCAATTCCAATTGAGGCCCAAAAATAGTGTCATTTGGACACTTATCACAACCCCAAACTTAAACCTTTGCTCGTCCTCCAGCAAAACTAAAAATAATGAACCAGAATTATGACCAATTATCAAAGTTTAATAAAAATCTATGGGGTTACCCTTTCAAAGCATCAATCAAAGACTACTCATTCAAACATCTCCTATTCTTGGTTATCCTACTTAGTCAAGGAATGATCAAGCCATCTTCTACCATACATACCACTTTCCCAATAATGTGAGAAGTTTAAATTGAAAAACATAAGCCAACCATCAGTCTAATCTCCACTAACAAGAAGGAATTTCAAAATTATGATCAAAAGGTCTTCTATAGGTTGTAATTGTGCATGGGTAATGGGTAAGGGGAAAACTAAGGATAAAACTTTTTAAGGGTCAGTGCTCCTCCTCATATCCATGTTCCATCTTCTTGAGCATGAACCTTCTCTTATTGTAGCACACCACCCCAAACTTAAAAATTTGCTTTGTCCTCAAAGAAATCAAATAAAACAAAGAGTACAATATTTTCACCTTCTCCTTAATCCCAATCACTACTTTCCTCAAGGAAAAGCCCTTATTTATTGCTTTTTTCTTTTCTTTTCTCTTTTCTACTTTGTTTTTTTTGTTTTTTTTTGGCTTTGTTTGGTGTCTAGCTTACCTTGCTGGTTGACTCAGAGTCCCTAAAATTGCTGAGGCCCAAGACCTGGTGCACACACAAGGTGGCCTTTCTCCTAACTTAACAATTTTTTTCTCTTTTTTTCTTTTTTTTCACTTTTCCTCTCAGATATTCCAGCACCTTTTTCATTCATCTTGCTCCTTCTTTCCTCTCCTTTTCAAAGAATTTCTATAACCTTCACTCATCCCACCTTATTTCTCCATAACTTCAGATTTTTGTCCATGCTCATTCAAACAGAACAGTTCAATAATTTGGAGAAATATAGGTCAGTAAGAAACAAATTTATTCATCACAAAGGCTGGTTCATGTAATGTGGGAATTGAAAACAAAGCAGGGATCTTGTCGGCTCAAAATGTTTGACAAAAGGTGATGCATTTTGTGCATTAAAGTGGGTTGCTCAAAAACACTCAAACGGTTCAAAACAAGTGACTAGATCATTTCATAATTTTGAAAAACCTATCTTCGTTTCGTCTCGATCTTCCTTTAGGTTGGTTCTATTGTACAAAATAAACATGCTCAATGCATTCAGCCAATCAAACCACTTTCCAAGACAGCTTTTCTTAGGCCAAAACCAAACATCCAAACAAATATATATCTCAAGAGAATGAATGAGATCTATCTTCTCAATCCACTAATCAGAGTTCCCACAAAATTGTTCAAAAACTTCTTCAGATTTAGAACCATTCTTCTGGTATTGACTCAAAACAAAAACAAAGACTAACAAATCAAGTCTAACTAAACAATGAAAACCAACTAGACTTCAAAATCCGAGTTTCCCACCCCAAACATAAAATTTTGCATTATGCTCAATTCAATCAAATAAGATAAAAGGTAAGAAACTTCCCTAAGAATGTTGGTTGCTTGAACTTTCGGATTTGTTGAGGCACCATGAGGAATTTGAACTTGAGCTGCCTTCATGCTTCACCAAAAGTTGTTAGACATTCGTAACACAAAATTATTGCAAACAAATTCAGAATTTCATGAAATTTTACCAGGGCCTATAACTCATAAATAAAAACATCTCAGAATTGGAATGGAATGATTCTGAGTTGTAGAGCCTTGGAAATTAATCAACATGTGGCGCGGGCGCACCAAAAATTGGCGCGGGAGTGCCTCACTTTTTCTTCATAAATTGAAATTCTGAATGCAAAATTTAAAAATTCCACTTGGAACATGTTGTTAAGGTTCAAAGGTGTACAATAAAATAGGTTTCATGCATTTTCATCAAGGGAATTGAAAGACTGGGCAGAAAGTGAGTTGGGGGTATTTTGCAAGCATTGTATCTCCCTGACCACTTATCATCTAGCGCTGAAAAAGAGCTTCCTGGAAAGTACTAAGTATTAACTTTAATTTCTTCAAAACCGTTTTTCATGAATCATGACCAAAAATTTTAGAAATCAGCTCAAAGACAGCAGGATAGTAATGTTTCCAACCCAGCAATTTTGCTAGAAAATAGTTTTAACTACCCATGTTGATGCAGTCATAACTTCCTTTCAACTCAAAGAAAATTCCTCAAACTAGGGCCTATGCTATCCACTAAATGCCCTTCTAGAACTACTTACCAGTCCTTGTTTCTTTCCCACTTTTAGGCTTCTCAATTAGAGTTGCTTCTGCACTGCTTCTCTGCACAGAGTGTTCTGATGGCTTTTGTTTTAAAAGAAGGTGCTGTGAATGGTTGGGAATGATAGTCCCAACTTCCTACTTCTGATCTCTGCATTTGGACTTTGAAAAACACATCTAGAAATACATCAAGTACAGCTGTAAAAATGGCTTCATGCAACTTCACTTAGCTTTCAAATTCCATATTTTTCAAGAACAAGTGCCTTAGACAACCTTTTTTTTTTTTTTGTTTTTTTTGGTATTTATTCAAACTAAACAAATTTAAAATTCTAACCTAACATGAGTAAAAAAAAAAATAGACCTAAGATCTAAGTTTCACACAAAGTGATTATTCAAACCAAAAGAACAATTGAATTGAAAAACTAAATTAACTTACCTACCATGGGTTGCCTCCCATGAAGCGCTAAGTTTATGGTCCTCAGCCAGACCAGTAGCTTCATTCCACCTGGATCAACAGGAAAATTCTTTTCTACTCCATTTATCATGACCTTTCTTCCTTTGCAATGCTTTATGGTAAAGCAAACAAATTTTGGTGTTGAGTTAAAAATCCTTTCTTTTGGCTTTGTGGCTTCTAAGAAATATATCTTTACACAAATCAGCCACTCATTCATCCTCTTGTCTAGCCCCAATAAAATTTTCAGTTGTATTTTTGGGCTAGATGTATAAGGTGGGATGATGAAAAAATCTAAGTCATACGAGAGCCCTATCTCTTCTTCTTTTTCTACCCAATTCTCTTATGGCTTTTCATGGGAAGGTTCTATGATATGACATATGGTTTCTTCTTCCTCCCCTTCATCTAGTACTTCAGCCATGGGTTCTTTTTCAGCCTCTAATGATTTTTCTTCTTGTTGGGTTTTTTCTTCTACCTCTTCTACAATCGCAACTATCTTAGCCATGGGTTTTTCTTCCTTGACCTCATCTACTTTTGCCATGCTTTCTTCTTCATCCTCTAATGCTTGTAGTTCGTTCTGGGATTTATCTTCAATTACTCGGAACCAAAAAGATGGGATGACTATTTTCTCCTTCACCTCATCTACTACTCTTCAATTGGTTCTTCCTTATCCTCTAAGGTGTATGACTCTATTATTTGCTTAAAATTTGGCACTATCTCCAAATCATAGGGACATACACTCTCTTCCAAGGTATCTTTTAGTTGAGGCTTTTCTAGGATTTCTTCACTCATAAAGGGTATGGATTGTTCTTGCTCTTTTGGATCCTCTTCAAAATTGTTAGGCAAGGTTTCCTCAGATTTTTCATATACTTCTCTATTAAGTTGATTCACTTGAGTGGTCAGAAGTGTGATCGATTGCTTCGTTGACTACAATTCTGCATACCTTGCTCGCATCAATTTCCTGTCTTCCTCCCATTCAGCCCTGGTGATTATTGGCTCATCCTTTTCTTGATTGTATGAAATGCCATATGGGTCTAACCTGCAGGAGTTAGACTCATAATTAGAAAAATCAGGTCTTGAATTTACATTGCATACATTAGTAGCATGGTTACCTCCACACACATCACAAAAATAATTCACAGAATTCCTTTGTAGTTGCACAATATCAAATTGCAATTGGAGTAAATCAAGTTGAAATTACATGCTAAGCATATCATCATGATGGGTGGAAGAATTATATCAGTTGTCAAAAGAACTACATGGTTGTTCATAAGAATCACATGGCATATGAAAATTTCTTTAGGGCTGAAAAGAATTCCATGCTTGATTTGGGTAAGAAAAATGATTATGCTCCTCAAGGTGTCTTCTTCCATTTATGCATACCAAAATTCATGCACACAACACATCATTCCATAAAAAAAAATAAAAAAAAAATAAAAAAAAATAAATGTACTCTCAAAGTTCTAGTTTTAAACACAAGCAATTACTATTAAAATATTGGTCCCCAGCAACGGCGCCAAAAACTTGATGCGATCCCAGCTAATCACTAGCAAGAGGACTAATCAATGTACTATAGACTTAGGTTAAGTCCGAATATCGTCCCACAAGGACCAAACTAATAGATAATTGCTTTTCTAGTTTAAAAACCAAAGTTTGAGAAATCAATTGGAAAGGAGTTACAAAAACAGAATTTAAACTAATCTACCTAATCCTATAGAGATCAAGAGAGGGCTTTTGATAAAATCAGTATGGAAGAGATGTTGGGACTTCCTGACCTCAGATTTGGATTAAATTATACACGAACCTTCCTTCCATGGTCCTTCCCTTATGTACGAAATTTGAGTTCAATATGAGATAGGAAATTCGAGATATGATATTGAGAAGTTGGATTGCTTCCACTGCCAATTTCTCCACTGGGTCTACCACTTTGAAAGTATAAAATTCAAAAAAATCGACTTGAATTGACCTGAATTTTTGTGATATGATCCTCAATATCCTCAAGAATCTTCGGTCAAAATTTGGGTTCAATTGGGAATTAGGAACTCCAAATATGCTCTCCTTAAAACTCGGATTTATCTTCTCTTCTTGCAGCAGTTTCCTTCGTTGTACTGAACTTCACTTCTTGGTCATTCAAAACACCTAGGACTCGAGAAAATTTCCTTAGAATATTCATGGATACCTTTCGTAGGCACTTAGGACTTATTTTCCCAAGTTTGGGCTTGATTGGTTGTCAGGATCACGAGATTTTTGCGACTTTGTGTTGCTGAGATCATGTGCCTGATTCTGGTGCGGTCGCGCAACTGGACCAGAGTTCTTTCTAAGTCTGGAAATGGCCATCGAACCCGTGCTGAGTTAGGAGACTTCTTGGAGTGGCAGCGCCATATTTTTTTGTTGTAGTGGCGCGGCAGTGCCACTCCTTAGACTTTTCATTGGTCCCCAGAACGGCAACTCCTCTTTCTGTATTCAACAGCTCTTTGGTGCGTCCATACTATCTCTAAGAGAGGTAGCGCCAGTTCCTTGGTGCGATAGCGCCCATCAAAGGCGTCGTCGCACCACTTCACATTCCCCAACCGTTGGCTTTCTTGTACGTTAAGTCGTTGGGCATTTTTCTCCTTTATTTTGAATTTTTGCCCATTTTTCGGGCGTGGTGGCGCTGATTATGGCGCGGTGGCTCCATCCTTCTTTTTGGCTTCTTTTGGTCATTTTTCCTCTGCTATTTGCTCCAAATCTAGTTTTTCTTCTTCCACTGGGTACCTGAGGCACAGAACATGAAATTGAGTTATATTTCATGATATTATGATAATTATTGACTCGAAAATATAATTTCCAATTCCAATTGAGGCCCAAAAATAATGTCATTTGGACACTTATCATTAATGACTCGACTTGAGCCAGTAATGCTAATACGGGATCAACGTTGTCACTCCAGCAACTCTTCCTCTCGTACTTCTCTCCACTGGATATTGGTACATATTTTACCTTTTCCTCAATCAAGTCTTAAACTTCATTAGGAGTCTTTTTGTTTATAGTACCACCAGCTGCAAAAGCAATCAAGCTTCGTGTTAAAACTGTAATTCCATTGTAAAATATTTCCATTTGCATGCACCATGATATAACATGCTTTGGGCATTTTTTGAGCAGCTCCTTATATCTTTCCCATGCTTCAAAGAGTTGTTCATCATTTTCCAGCATGAAATTTGAGATGGCATTACGCAACTTAATGGTCTTAGTAGGTGGAAAATACTTACCAAGGAACTTCTTTTGTAGCTCATCCCATGTTCGATTTGAATCAAGTGGTAATGTGGATAACCAACTTTTTGCCCTATCCCTTAGAGTGAATGAAAATAATCTCAACCAAACAGCCTCATTAGTAACATTTTCAAATTTCAAGGTATCACATAATTCAAGAAATTTTCCAATATGTTCATTAGGATCTTCATTTGCCAAACCTCCAAATTGATAACTGTTTTGAATCATTTCACAGAATTTGAGGCTTGATCTCGAATCTGTTGGGAACTTCAGGTCTCACAATGGTTGATCTTTGCGCATTTGGGTTTGATGTTACATAGTGTTCCATTATCTTCTCAGCCCCTTCTTCCTCGTTTTGCGCTTCCATTGCTGAATTTTCTCTTCTCCTTTGGTAAAGGAGTGATCTTTCCGGCTCTGGATCAGGTTCAGCTAGTGGGCCTTCACTAGACCTTGTTATCATGCACAAACCCGGTTCAACCTAAAAAGATAGGACAAAGAAAAAATTAAACTCAATCAACAAAATTAAATTTACTTAACCTTACTCTCAATTCAATGATTCCCGGCATCGGCGCAAAAAACATGTTGGGTGTCTAGCAAGTGCACTAGGTCAACAAGTAATATAGACTCAAGAGTCCAGATATCGATCCCACAGAGACCTTGATGAGAACCTAGTCTAAGCAAATATTTTTCTGATGATTGAGGAGAACAGTTTTTGATATTTTGAAAATAGAAAAGAAAATAGAATTAAACTACTGGATAAGATGACTAAACCTTATGGAGATGAGATGTTGGGGAAAAGTGTCAATCCCTCCTAGTTATTAATATGCAAAGTTCTCATTTTATACATCAAGTACCTTTACCTTAACTTAGCTTTTGAAAACCTAGCTACCCATATACAGGAAATAACTTTCACTTAAGTGCATAAACATAAAAGCTTGAAGATTAAATCTCTCTTATTCAGAACAAGAGTTATAAAAAGTCACATCGTTTTCACTAGTCTCCATCACAATCCAGAACGATCTAGATAGAAAAACGAGTTGTTTTAGAAAACAAAGAATCAAACTACTAGTCCAAATCTCTACTGAATTTTAACTTCTCTATTCAAACCTCGTTAAACTTCAGAAATCAATTCAGATTAGAAGTAAGCAATGAACTCAGATTCTAAAACAAAGGCAAGATGCTATTTTGCTATAAACTTCAAAACTTAAACATATCAAAACTAGGAGTTCATGACTTCCCCAACACAGAGACTACTCCATGCTAACAGTATAAACACACAAAAAAGATTCAATTACAGCCGTGGAAATCAAAATAGACTAAGTACAATAACCCCCTTGAAGGATTGTCTTTAAATTCACTTGTGCCTTGACTGAAATCTCCACCTCTTCTCTCCAAAGTGCCAAGAGGTTGTGCAAGACTCCCTCTAGACATCCTCCCCTCTTCAAACTAACTAAAAAAATGAGAAACTAAACTAAAAACTCGATTCCGAACTAGATGCTTCAATCATCTTTGGACCTCTATTTTTAGCTGGACTTTTGTCTAGGCCTTGTAATTTGGTCTCTTTCCAGGGATTGAAATCATGCTTTCTTTACCTCATAATTCCATGAAATTACACACGAACCTTCCTTACATAGTTTTTCACTTGTGTACGAAATTTGAAGTAATTCTGAGTTGGGAAACTTGAGAAATACTAGATAGAAGTAGGGTTCGTTCTGCTGCCAATTCTAGCACTGGGTCCACCACTTTGAAAATTTTAAACTCTAGAAATCCATCTTGGATTGATCTTATTTTTCGTTATGTAATTCTGAATCCCATCAGGAGTCTGTGTTCCAAATTTTGAGTCAATTGGGAGTCGGAATCTCCGTATATGTCTTCTTCAATCTCAGACTATCGTTTCCTTCTTTAGCAGTCTCCTAATCAGCATTGAATATCATCACCTGGAGCATTAAAACCTCTTAGGATTCCCATTAATTTCTTCTAGAATCATCATGGATGTATTCCTGATGTACGTATGACTCTTTCTTCCAAGTTTTACTGTGATTTGTTGATAGAATCCTGAGATTTCCGTTGTTTTGCGTGCTAAGTTAGTGGCGCGGTCACGCCATTTATTCTTCTGATTTTTGCGTGGTCGCGCCATTTATTCTTCTGATTTTGGTGTGGTCGCGCCAGTTAAGCAGAATCCTTTCTAAGTTCGGGAACAGCAACCGTATCCATGCAGCTTTAGTAAACTTCGTGGTGTGGTATCGCCAATTTAAGCTTAGAGGTGGCTTCGTAACGCCAGTCCTTAAAATCTTCACCAACGTCCCAAAGTGGCAACTCTGACTTCTGTGTAAGGAAACTCTACAACGCGCCAGTGCCATAGATAGTGCCATCTTCTGGGCATGGTAGCGCCCACTGAGGGCGCGGTCGCGCAATTTCACTTTTTTGAATTGTCTTCTTTCGAGTCTCTCTAGCTGTTGGGTATTTTTCTCCATTAATTTGAATTTTTGCCTATTTTCTCGGCCCGGTGCCCCCAGAATTGGCACGGATGTGCCAAACCCTATTTGGCTTATTTTTTTTATATTTCCTTCAATTTTTTTCTAAATTCATATTTTCTTGTTGGACCAGGTACCTGAGACACAAAACATGAATTTGAGTTATATTTGTCATTTTCATGTTAATAATCAACTCAGAATTGGAATTTTTAATCATTAATTCATGTCTAGACAGTGTCTATCACACACTTATCAACCTCAATGCCAAGAAAGTAGCTCAGGTCACCAAGATCATTAATGGAGAACTTGTTCCGCAGGCTGTCCACTAGAGTCATGATCTCAGAGTAGCTATTTCCCGTGACTATTATGTCATCAACGTAAATAAGGATGAGGATCTGACCAGAAGAACCAAACCTGTACAGCAGTGACGTGTCGGTCTGAGACACGGTATAGCCGAGCTCAAGGAGATAGGATGTCAGCTTGTGGTGACATGCATGGGGACTATGTTTGAGGTCATAGAGTCCTTTGTAATTTGCACACACCAGAAGGGAATGCTGGAGTTTTAAACCCAGGGGGTTGTTGCATGTAAACCTCTTTTTCTGAGTCGCCATGGAGGAAAGAATTGGCTATGTCAAGTCAACAAAGTGATAAATTTTTTCTGGAGGCAAGGGTGAGAATGGTGCGAGTCGTGACGGGTTTTACTACTGGGCTGAATTGTTGCTTTATATTTATCAATTGAACCATCCAGCTTGCATTTAATTCGATAGACCCACTTACAACCAATGGCTTTGCAACCTTGTGGAAGAGAGACATAAGACCACGTTTTTTTAGCCATTAAAACATCAAATTTGGCACGCATTGCATCCTACCACTCAAAGAGTTTAACTACCTTCATATAGCATGTTAGTTCAATGACACCCGGATCTTATGCTAACGGGTACTTAACGGCCTGAAAATTTTTGGGCTTAAGGCTATTGGTCATGGCACGAGTTGTCATGCGATGTGTAGCATACGGGGCAGTAGGTCGGGATGTGGGCGGGCACTCAATTGTAGTCGAAACCGGAGGTTCAGGGCCACGTGATGATGGTGGGTCTTGGCTAGTGGGTGAGGGAGGCCGGGTTGGCGAGTCTCTCACAGTAGGTGATTCTGTGGGTAATGATGGCGCAGAAATAAGGTTGGCGGACAAGGGAGGTAGCAATGGTGAGAGGGCAGTAGGGTAGTCCGTCGGTGCAGTGTCGCTCAGGGCAGTTAGCATAACAGGTTTAGAGAAAGAAAAATGTATCTCATCAAACACCACATTTCTCGAGATGTACACCCGACCGGTAGACATGTCGAGACAACGATATCCCTTCTAGGGTAGTCCGTCGGTGCAGTGTCGCTTAGGGCAGTTAGCATAACAGGTTTAGAGAAAGAAAAATGTATCTCATCAAACACCACATTTCTCGAGATGTACACCCGACCGGTAGACATGTCGAGACAACGATATCCCTTGTAACTTATTTTATAGCCCAAGAAGACACAGGGCTTCGACCGATCCTCAATTTTGTTCTTAGAATAGGGTAGAAGACATGGGTAACACAGACAACCGAAAATACAAAGACTTGAATAATCCGGATTCTCATTTTTGAGAACTTGTAAGGGACAACGAAGCTGAAGCAATGGGGTTGGCAGCCAATTGATGAGATAGACGACCATACAAAATGCCAAATCCCAATGAATCTTAGGCATAGACGATTGGGCTAACAGTGTAAGACCACCTTCGATGATGTGCCAATGTTTTCGTTCAGCATCACCATTTTGTTGCAGTGTATAAGGATATGAAATACGATGGTGGACACCATTGCTGCATAAAAAGGATTGAAACTCATGGCTAAGAAATTCGCCTCCCCCATCACTTTGAAAATTTTTAATCTTGTGGCAGAGGGAGTTCTCGGCCAAAGCCTTAAAATTTAGAAATGCATGAGAAAATCAGATTTGGAATGTAATAAGTAAAACCATGTGAATCTTCTGAATTGATCAATGAAAGCATCATAGTATTTATAACCAGCAAACAATGTGACTGGGCACGGGCCCCAAACATCAGCAAAAACCATTTCTAAAGGGGCATGAGCATGAGTAGTAGAATTTTAAAAAATAAGAGATTTTGATTTTATAAATCGACACGAATGACAAACATTGTTATTATTGGAATTGGAAAGAACTACATTCATACTATGAAGCACATGTGATAAAATAGAATGCCCAGGGTGACCCAAACGACAGTGTCAAAAATGTAAAGGAGACCTATGAGAGAACAAGCAACAAGGGGAAGTGGTGGAGTCGACGACATAAAGCCCATCTCTATTCCTGCCCATGAGAACAACTTTACCCAAACTACGATCCTGGACCGTAAAGACATTAGCCGAAAATAGGACCACACAATTATTGTCACGGGTAAGTTTAGAAATAGAGAGTAAATTTTTTATAACATATGGGACACATAAAACATTATGTAAGGTTACTTTTGAAGTGAGAAGATTGGAACCAATGCTAGAGATGGTCAAACCTGAGCCGTTTCCCATTACCACCTAATCCGGACCATTGTACTGACCACTTTCAGAGAGTAAGCTTGAGTCATGAGTGAAATCAATGCTAGAGATGGTCGAAAGAAATTTTTGTTTCCAATACAGGTATGTGTCTCAATCCAATTTAATCGAAATGTGATGTGTGACATTGGAGGTAATGATGAAGAATTTGCCCAACTCTCCTTGGACATAGGCCAAACTGCAAGAAGAGTGTGTTGGAGCATCAAGGACAGCAGAGGTAGAGACCAAAGTCGAAGTGGAAGACGAGGAGGTTTGATTTGCAGCGGCCATGAGAAGCTAGGGTTTAGCAACAAAAGATGGGATCAAGAAAAAAACGAAGAAAGAAGGGGGGGGGGGGGTTGATTCCTTGTAAGTGTGTAAAACACTGTGATACACTTCTCATTGATAAGGGTATGAATTTATACAAGTGGGCAACTGCCTGTTTGGGAATCCCAATTTGATTGGGATTTGATTAAATCTATACAAAGAAGGTAATCCTAATAAGATCGGTTATTTGAGGATTCTGAGGATTCAGAAGAATCTCAAACAACTTATACAAAGAATGTAATCCTAATCAGATCAGTTGACTGAGGATTCTGAGGATTCAGAAGAATCTCAAACAACTCTATACAAAGAAGGTAATCCTAATATGATTGGGTGATTGGGGATTTTGAGGATTCAAAGGAATCTCTAACAATTTATCCCTGAGAAATTCTTCCCAAGAAAATCGTGAGAAATCATCAACTCATACAAGAATATACTTGTTTCCCTTGTAGCTAGTAGTTTGCACTAGACCCATTACATCAATGTGAAGCAATTCTAGAGCTTTTATAGTGTGAATTTGAGTCATGCTCTTGTGACTAACATTATGTTGTTTTTTCAGTTCACATCCTCCACACACTTTATCCTTGATATTCTTAATTTTTGGTAAGCCTTTTACTACATATTTTATCAACTTTCGCATATGCCTGCAATGAACATGGCCAAGTCTTTGGTGTCAAAGATCAATATTGTTGGTAGAAACATTATAACACTGAGCTTGACTTAACACTTTATAGCAGTTATCCTTGGGGCAAGTTTCTTCCATAACTAGGTTACTTTTAGAATCAGACACCAAGCATTTGTCACGGGGAAAATTGACTAACAAACAATTATTGCATAGTTCTCTAATACTAATTAGATTCACCTTAAGACCTTCAACTAGCAATACATTCTTCAATCTAGGTAGCCTGGTGTGTTCCCAGCAACACCAGCAAGTACACTGGTCGAAGTAATATAGGGAACAAGAGTACCCTAGTCGATCCCACAGGGAATTAGCTACAACTACTCGAATTCTGCCTTAACTATTTTGCTGGGTGATTGTTGAAAAGTTCATTTTTGAAAGGAGAATTTTGCAAACTAAAATTACATCAAGCAATTAAATAAACTTGAGGTAGAAAATCAGATTTTAAAGTGTGATTGGGACATCCAAGGGATTTGTGGTGTTTCTTTGCAATGACAGTAGAACTTTCATTCAATTGAACCTAGGTAGACTCCTTAAACCTAGCTCACCTTAAACCAGTTAAAGCCTTTCGATTTAGATTATAGACACCTTAAACCAGCTAATCTAACATCTAAATCGCATAATCATGGAATCCTTACGAGATCTCTCCTTAAACCAGATAAAGACCATTGACCTCATGCTACGAAGGTCACCTTAAACCTGTCAAACAAATGTAACAGCTACTTCAGCCTAATGATCATGCAATATATCTCATGTAATCACTCTCCTAACGTCTCCTTAAACCAGTACCTAGCTAGAAAAGATAACAACTAGAACATACGTTACAATCAAAAATCTATGACTTAAGTAGAAGCTCAAATTGAATCATAAAAACCACATGTCATAACATTACATCACCAGTCGTCACTTGGAGTCCCAACCCATGGGAAATTACTCCATTGTCATTGAAAAGAAAACAAAAACAATAGAAGATAGGTCAGACATGAGAAGAAATAAAGTAAGAAAGATAAAACTCGGTACTTAGAATTCTAGTGGGATTAGGAGTCTTCTGGTGTGTAGCTCCAGTAGAATGTGGCGCTATGGCACCCAATGGGGCGCCTAAGGCGTTATGGCGCCCAATGGGGCGCCTAAGGCGTTATGGCGCCCAATGGGGCGCCTAAGTCGTTATGGCCAATGGGGCACCCAGTTTTACTTGTTTTTCGCCCTTTTTTCTCCAATTCCTCTCCGGAGTGCATTGCAACCTAAATTAAGCCAAATCAGTGCAATACCTAATATTAAGGTCCAAAACACGGGAAAATAAACTACAAAATATATCTAAAAACTAGTGAAAAATACTATATCCTAGACAATTATCATAGCCCATGCACATTAAGCGTACATTTTCCCTTAATATTACCTTTTACTCCATCTCCAAAGGTTACTTGCCCAGATTCACTTTGTGTTACATTACTGTCCAAGTTCTGATCTCTAGTCATATGTCTAGAACAATCACTATCATCGTACCAAAAATTGTTAGTGACAACGTTTAACACATGATAAACATTATGAGTCTTAACAGATTTCTTAACCCAAACATATTTATACCTCATATGATTTTTTGGGAGCTGTTTGTTACTATATTTCAGATCCCAAAATAGTTTATAGCACTGGAAGCAAAGGTGTCCTAAAGCACCACAGCAATAGCACCCTTTGGATTTTGTCAACAAAGGAGGTAGGAGCTTCTTAGTCCCTCTTTAACAAATATAGTTGGTTTAGAGGATGAACCACATGTATAGCCAAGGCAACTTCTATCACCATTGCTCTTGCCAAGAGTTCAGATTTCATCAAGGCTACCTTTCCCTTTTTCTAGATTTTTTAGCGTCTGTTTCACAGTATCCACCTCTCTTTGTAACACTTCGATCAACTTACTCTACTGCTCCATTTGTGCAGATTTTCATATAATATCAATTTGAAGGAATTTTTTACCTGCCTCTGCTTCGTCCAACTTGGTAATCAGTTCTTTGTTGATTTTGCATTGCTGCTCCCATTTCTCTTTTCACAAAATTTTGTCATCTGCAATGTCAAAAACCCCTATTCCACACCAGCACAAAATGCAGTATAATTACCTCCATCATCCGAGTCCGATGATGCACTTAGTAATCACTCTAGGTTGTAGCATAAGCCCTTTTCTTCTTTTTCCACTAAATTTTGACGAGCTTCCAATTTTGTTGAATTTCCTATGCATTTTATTAAAGCCCTTGGAGAAGTTAGCAACCTTTTCATGCACATAGTCAAGAGAAGACTGACCTGATTTTTTTCCTTCCCCAATGAAGGCAACACTTTTGTCAATTTCTACTATTTGGTTTGCCATAGACTCCATGTCGATTTTAAAAGTAACCAGTGACCCAATAACTTCATTTAGTGTCAAGTTGTCCACTTGTTTTTCTTTTGTAAGTGCAATAACTTTCACAATAAATTTCTTATTCAGAGATCGAAAAACTTTTCTTACCATCCTATTTTCATCAAAAGATTCTCCTTGAAGTGTGGCTTCTTTAGCAAGTTTTCTGATTTTTCCTTCATATTCTAGGATAGTCTCGTCTTCTCCCATTCTGATAAGTTTGAACTTAGTTGTAATTTGCTCCAACTTGGCAAGATGAACTGAGGCAGTTCCGTCAGAGTGAACTTCAAGTGACTCCCATGCCTCCTTTGAAAATTCTATGCTAGACTTTCTGTTAAACTGTTCCAAACTTACACCACAAAATATAGCGTTAATTGCCTTAGCATTAAAGTGGCTACTTCTCTTTCCTACCTTCAATCCTATGGCTTTTTAATGGTCTTTCCATCTGTAGCGATCACCAGTCTTTCCATGCATCTTTATTACGATCCTAATTTATGTGCCTCGCCTTCCTTGTTCCATCAGCTCTTGAACTTTTGGAATATCGGCTAGGTGTGTAATATTTGGTATCAGAGCAGCCTCCATGTCACGTGTTCGAATCCAAGAGGGGGCGACCTATGGAAAAGGGCTACCTGGGCTAGAGTGACAGTTGTCACAAGGGTGGAAGGGCTACTTGGTCCAGAGTGAAATCCGTCATAGAGTGGGCCGTCGGGGATGTCTCGGAGGGGGCGACCTATCAAGAGGGCTACCTGTGCTAGAGTGTGAGCCGTACCAAAAGAGAAAATGGCTACCTAGAGCAGAGCGAAAGGTGTCATAGAGTGGGCCGTCGAGGTCATTGGCACAAAAGCGTGGTGGAATGTTACGATCCTTATTTATGTGCCTAGACTACTTGTTCCATCAGCTCTTGAGCTTTTGGTATATCGGCTATGTGTGTAGCAATCTTTATCTATACTTTATGTAAGCTTTCATTCTTGCCTTCTAAAAAGGATAATTGGATCCTTCCAGGAGTGGTGGTCGTGTGGAGGAACCTCCATATCTCAGTGTATCAGCCATAGCTTACCAGAACTTCCAAAACTCCACCAAGTGTATGATTATGCCTGCTCTGATACCAACTGAAAGTTCATTCTACTACCAGAGACGATATTTTTAATGATGTTTTAACTCGTGAGAAAACGTCAGTAAACAGATAACATAAGTAAGAGACACAATATGTTATCGTAGTTCGGAACCAAAATAGTTCCTAATTTGGAGGTCTGGGTAGCCCTTATGATAATGATCCACTATTATGAGTTCTTTTTACAAACCTTCTCCAACAAGGTTTTCAATAGGAGTTTAAAACAACTTAATCAACATGACAAATAGTGAATACTTTTCAAGCTCCCTCCTTGAAAGACTTACTCACGGTGAGTAGTCTTGTTATCATCCATAGTGACAATGGTGGAGCCAAAAAATTTATTTTGCGTGGGGCCAAAAGAAAATTTATAAGCAAATAAAATTTCTTTTTTGATAGAAATTTATAAAATCCAAGAAAGAATACAATCAATTTTCCTACTTGAATAATTCCCGACGTTCTTCCATATCACTAAAGTCGTCTATATTTGAATTTGTCTATCTTTTCAGCATTTTCCTTTTCAATATATGTAACCATATAATCTCCAAGAAATTCATCTTCCATCCTATTTCGTAACTTAGTTTGGACAATACTCATTGCAGAAAAGGTGGTTTCTGCAGTAGTTGAAGAAACTAGAAGTGTTAATAAAAGCCGAAGCAACCTATCAAAAAGTGGTTAAATAGTTGTTTTCCTGTTTCAACCAATTTTTAACAAAGCTCACCAATTTTTTTTGCCTCTTGCAAGTCCACATGATAAGGAACATCAAGTTCATATGTTGCAACTCATACATCAAATGATGTTTTTCTTGTTCAGTGAAGTCATCAAGATAAAAATTATCAACATGAGCACAAATGTTTTTAATGTTAAAGGATTTGTATCGATCTTGAGGATCCAATGCAGCGCTTAAAATAAGTAGATCCATTGTGTGATCACTAAACCTGGTATTTAACTCTTGTAATTGTGAATCTAATTCATAAAGAAATACTTCAATTCGATAATGATGTTCCACTGTGAGCGGATCCTTTTGTCGATAAGATCGGCCTCGAACTCCAACATAATTAGAACTCATATTCGGGAAACATATCTCATTCTTTGTATAAAAACTTAAAACTTGTGGAATAAATGAATTCAATCCATCTTCTCTCATTTTCTAAATAAGTTATTTTGTAGTTGAAACCAAACTCATTGCATTTAAAATATCCTGTGACTTGTATGGCAGTGCTTGACATAGATGGTCAGCAGTCTGTAATATTTCTTTCATGATGTATAAAATAAAAATAAAATTAAATAAACTGACCATGTTATATGCTGCATCAACACAGAATGGTAATATCACTCAGAACTGATCACATAGAATTAAACATCCGAATCAAGATAGATATAGAATTTAAAAGAGAACCCATTGAGTGTCCCCTGCTCTCTTAAGAGTAGTCATTTTGTTGAGTCCTCAACCAGACTCAAGTTCTTGAGCTACAACTAACTGTGCAATTTCTGTTGCATGATAAGCTTGTAATTCATCATGTCTTTTGCATGAAGCTCCAACAACATTAATAATAAAAGTTAAGTTTGAAAAAAATTGATGGATAGGAATGACTTCTCTTGATTCTGCAACAATGTCTAATTGGAGATGATGAGCTAAATAGTGCACATAATATGCACATGGATATTATTGCAAAAATAAAGCTTGAAGCCCATTCCATTCTCCATGCATATTACTGGCTTCATCATATCCTTGACCTCGAATATCTTTAACATTAAGATTATGGTTAGAGAGAACTTTGGATATATCAGTTTTCAAGGTCAATGTAGATGTATCACGAACATGAACAAGATAAAAAAAATGCTCTTGTACAAACACCTTTTTAGTAACAAATATTAGAACAATTGTCATCTGTTCTCTTATAGACTCATCCCAAACTTCATCCAATATGCTGCAAAATTTTACTTCACCAATTTCAGAACGAATTGTATTTCTTACATTATTTGCTATAACTTATAAGACCTCCTTTTGTATATCTGGTGAAGAGTACTTGGCATTTTGTGGAGCAATTCCTTAAATAACTCCTGAAACCTTCTCACTATATGAGGCCAATAATTTTACCATCTTTTAAAAATTGTCGCAATTTTGGAAACTTGAACTTTCATCATGACCTTGAAACGGGCATGCTTGGATTGTCAACCATCGAATTACATCTATAGAGGTTTTAAACCGCAATAGATTGTTTAAGACTTCTTGTGCTAATTTTTTCTAGAAAATATTTTGAATATGGTGGGCTTGATTCATCAAATCCAAACAAGGCTTTTCACCTTTATTATGTTGTAAATTGTGATCTTTTTCCATGTGACATAAAAAGGCAAATTTTTTTCCATCATTGACCTTCTTCCATTTGTTAAAACCTCTTGTAATGAATACATCTGATCCAAGTCTACCTTCTGGTCGAGTAAAAAGATAACATGGTAAACAATATGCACTATTCTTATTAGTAGAATATTCTAACCAATGGAATAATTTGAACCACGAAGGTTGAAATCGTCTTCTACGATTTTCTGGACCAGAGGAAGGATAAACATCTAGAATAGGAAGATAGGGTCCAGCCATTAAATAAGCTTTTCGAATTTCATCTTGTTCATCAGAAGAAAAATCCCAAATAGAGGGATGTAATCCTGTATCACACACTATCTTATAATGACATTACTACCCCTACCTACTGAAGACTTTCAAGATTTTGGAGGGGCAATGGTCCCCCTTTGCCCCCCCTTGTCTCTGCCATTGCACGGTAAGGCTCCCCCTCAGCGTATGCCTTTGTTAAGAAAACTCAGACTGTCTTCCATATGGTCTGAAACATCGGTAACAACATTGCCTGGAACATCTTCATCTTCACATGAGCTTCTCAAAAAAGCAGATTGATGAAGACAAATAAACTAAAGATGAGTACGAACTCTCTCTCTTCATAAACTCACTTTCTTTCTGTCTGAATTTGAGTTTTGTACTTTGGCCTCCACGCCTTCAAATAGTCCTTCGTATTGAGCACTTATTGTATGATTTGTTTTACCACGCATGAATGAGGAGCTTTTTGAAATATAATCTTTTTGCCTTTCCTTTCGTAAAATAGTCTTTTGTCTTGATTGTCACTCTATCTTTTGTTCTCTACTCATTCTTCTTTTACTGCAATCACAATCTCAGTCATACCATAGAAAAAGATCTCGCCAAGATTCGTATCTTTCACCATATACTATTTTGTTAGAGAATGACAAATATGCCCTTGGGCATCGGAACTAACAGTTGATTTGGTTTCCAAAGGTTTGTAGATCAGCTCATGCACGCAAGAGTTCAGGGTCAAAGACCCCTTGGTGAAGGGCGTCACCTTGGTTTGCACCATGGACAAAATTGTAGGTCAATCTAGACCCTCCAAATTGTAAGTCTAGTTTGGGTTTTGAGAAACTTGATCCATTTTGAATTTAATAGTACTCCCTCATTTATGTAGATTGCTTAATGGACTAAATTTTATAAAACAAAGAGACATTAATTCTACTATGAATGGTTTATATATTATTTATTGGATGCAAGATGATTAGAGCTAATTCATAAAATTTAAAATGTTTGCTAGACCACTAACTAAGAATCTCGATTTTTAGAAAGGACAACAACTTTAGAAATACTCTTGGCCGATTAGTAAGCTTTAATTTATTCTCATATAATCATCGGCCTCATGGAAATAGAACTCATGTTTATAAACCACATTGTCGAGATGTTATATCGGTTGACTGAGCTCAATTCAGAACGATCCTGATTCAAATCTAAGAACTATGAGATCCAAATTCATGGCTCCCAGAATAGGGGATTAAACACCTATAAAAGGTTGAGCATTCTTTCAATGTAATCACAACTTCAACCTTTTGTGAATTATTTTTTTACTCCATCGAGTAGGTCACTAGGACCAAACCACGTAAATTTCTTGGCTGTGATTTTTTGACATGGTATCAGAGCCAAGAAATACCAATCTAATTCATCATATAATCCACACACAGTACCTATAAGTTCGTTTGTAGATTGGTTTCCTTGTTTTAAATTTATGTTAGTCTGTCTAAGCTCATAAGTATTTGCGTTATTATTCATACCCCTCATACAATTCTCTAGCTTTATTCTAAACTTCCATAGCAGTGGGTAGAAACTATAAGGCTCTCGCAATTTTCTGCTACATAGAGTTCAATATCCAACCTTTAACAAGAATATTATTGGTTTTCCACCTTTCGAACTCAACTATATTGAGGGGAGATGGTTTCATTTTCTTTCCACTTATATACCCTTTTTTACCTTTACCACTAATAAATAGTTGGGCACTATTAGACCAAAATAGGTAATTGATCCCATCCAATAGTTCAATGGTAATTTTTAAATTGGGATTTTGTGTGGCATCGGTTTCTATACTCATTCTTCAATAAAAAGTATGGAAATAACTGAATTGGGGTTTATGTACCTATTGCAAACGAGATGGTCACATTAAGGATAAATGTTGGAAGCTTCATGGAAAACCTAACAATTTCAAGGCACAAAATAAATCTAAATCAGCGAACAAGACGGGAGCAAACATTGTAGCAACTCATACTCCTTTGACTTTGAAAAACCTTATTGAATTCCTAAAAAAATTTGAAAAAACTTCTGTTTCTGAAAATGAGTCACCTCAAGGCAAACTAGGTGTGCTTAACTTCTTCTAACTCTTATTTGATAATAGATTTCGGTGCATCAGATCACATGTTCAAAAATATTTATCAAATATTGTCAAAGAAACCCATAGAACACCGGTATCCATAGCCAATGGGAGTTTTGTTCCTGTTAATGGAACTGGCATCACTCACTTCTTCCCCAACTCTCTAGAATCAAATGTTTTATACATTCCTTCATTTACTTATAACTTATTAATAGTTCGCAAATTACTCAATCTCATAATTGCAATGTTATATTCACTCTTCACAATGTTATGTTTCAGGACCGGGATTTGGGATTTGGGGAAGATGATTGGTGAAAAAAGAATGAATAATAGACATTGTGTTTTCAATTCTAGAAATAGTTTATGTTCTAATAATGCAACAAACGGTGTTGATTTGTGGCACTATTGTCTTGGACGTCCTTCAGATGTTTCTTTTTTCTAAACTATTTTGTAAATTTATTCATACTGCATGTGATATTTGCAAATATCCAAAACAAACTTGAAAACCTTTTCATCTTTCTAAAGGTGTAGCTAAGGAGTCCTTTCATTTAATTCATTCAGATGTGTGGGGCCCTGCTCCTTAACTTACTTGTAAAGGTTTTCATTATTTTTTAGCATTTATTGATGATATTTCTAAAGTTACTTGGATCTAATTACTTTCTTCCATATCTCAAGTGTTTTCAACAATTCAAGATTTTTTTAGACTAATTCAAACACAATTTTTAAAAAAATTAAAGTCTTTCGGTCTGACAACGATAGTGAATTTATTAATAAATCTGTCTCCAAATTCTCCAACACGAATGGTGTACATCATCAAATTTCTTGTGTTCATTCACCCCGAACAAAATGGTGTGGCAATACATAAGAATTAACTTTTGATAGAAGTAACAAGAGCTTTTATGTTTGAATGCAGTGTGCCTAAGCGTTTCTGGAGTGATGTTATTCTTACCACATTCTATCTAATTAATAGATGGCCAAGTAAATCCCTTGACAATGTTGCTCCTATTCAAAAAATTCATGGCACTAAAGCTAGTCTAGATCATCCTCGGGTATTTGGTTGCACTTGCTATGTACACGCACATACCATAAATAAGTTAGATCCTAGAACTATTAAATATATTTTTTAGGTTATTCTCCCTCCAAAAAGGCCTATAAATGCTATGACCTACATAAGAATAAACAATAAATTGTTCTTGTCTTGTGATGTCATTTTTGACGAATATGTCCCTTACTTTCCAAAATATTTACCTACTTCCAAACAAAGGGAGGAACCACTACCCATTCATCCCAACTTACATATACATGATATAAGTGATACTACACCTCCACCACTGGTTGAGGACAATACACAAGTTGAGGAAAGTGTTCCAATAACTAATAACTCACCCACTTCCCCAAATTCTCCTACCACTTCCCCAAATTCCCCTACACCTAATCCAACTCCTAATATTCCTCTTGCTTTACGACGAGAACCTCTTACCAGTAGACCTCCAAGTAAGCTTAATGATTACAAAGTGTTTCACTCTTCTACTCCTTATCCTATACAAGCCAACTTGGATTATTCCCGCATTCATATACCTTATTATACATTTCTCGGATCCATATCTTCTTCAAAACCTCAAACCTATGAGGAAGAGGTCTGTCACACAGAATTAAGACAAGCTATAGATACAAAAGTAGCACATTATCTCGTAATCATATATGGAATCTAGTCACACTTCCTCCAGGAAAACAAATCGTCAAAAATAAATGGATCTTCAAAATTAAGTATAAAAGTGATGGATCTCTTGAACAATATAAGGCCCGTTGGTAGCCAAAATATTTAACCAAACATATGGAGAGAATTACACAAAAACCTTTGCCCCTGTAGCTAAGATAAATACACTTTAAGTCCTTCTCTCTGTTGCCACTAACTTCCACTGGCCGCTTTATCAATTAGATGTCAAAAATGAATTCCTTCAACGCTACTTAGAAGAGGAAGTTTATATGGAGTTACCTCAAGGACACCCACAATATGGAACAAAGTTGGTTTCTTGTCCCTAGGGCTATTTATGGCCTTAAACAATCTCCAGGTGTTTGGTATGCCAAATTAAGTTCAGTCCTTAACGTTATGGGTTCCATAAAAGTGCAAGTGAGTTCTCCATGTTCCTAAAATAGGATACAAAAGGTATTATAGTTCTCCTTCTCTATGTTGATGATATTATCGTTACCGGAGATCATTCAAAAAGGATTACTTGACTCCAAAATTATCTTCACCTATTTTTTGACCTAACGGACTCAGTGCAATTAAAATATTTTCTAGGCATTGAGCTAGCACATTCAAAAAAGGGATTATTTTTGTCTCAAAAGAAATATACCCTTCAATTATTAAAAGAGACTGGGAAACTTGGTACTAATTAAGCCTTGTCCAACCCCTCTTGAACAAAATGTTAACGTTTCCTCCAAAGGAGGAGAACTAGTCCACGATATAACAATACCAATGACTTTTAAAAAATTTGATTAGTCTAACTATTACCAAACTAGATATCACCTTTGCAGTCAGTCTAGTGAGTCAATTCAGGCCTGCTCCCAGATCTACTCACGTAGAAATTATTGATAGGATTTTAAGGTGTTTAAAAGGCGCATCTGGGAAAGGCATTTTAATGACATAAGCTAAAAATATCAATATATGTGGAGATTGTGATGATGATTAGGTAGGTTGTTAACTGATAGAAGATCTACAAGTCGATTTTGCACATTTGTCGAAGGAAACTTGGTTCCTTAACGTAGTAAAAAGCAAAATGTGGTGGTTTGATCGTGTTGAAGCTGAATATCCAGCAATGGCTTCTGCTACGTGTGAACTAATATGGCTAAAATCACTTCTTGAAGAAATAGGACTACAACCAAATAACCCCATGGAACTTTTTTTGTGACCACCAAACAGCAATCCATATTGCCTCAAATCCTGTATTTCATGAACGAACGAAGCATATAGAAGTTGATTGTCACTTCATCCGTGAAAAAGTGCAGAGAAAGATCATTGCTACCCCTCATGTCTCAAGTCTCAATCTAGATGCAGATATCTTCACCAAGGCCATAGGAAAATATAGCTTTTCTTGTATACTTGACAAGTAAAGATTATTTACTTTCTATGGTCCTAACTTGAAGGGACTCTTGACTGAGCTAGATTGAGAACGAACCTCATTCAGATCTCAAAACTGTGACATCCGAATTCATGAGTCCGAGAATAGGGGATTCCTCACATATAAAAGGTTGAGCATCCCTTCAATGTAATTAGAATAGGGAATTCCTCACCGAGTTATATTTATTTATATTATTTACATACTAAGTTGTAAGGGATACTTTGGTAATTTCATTTATAGAATGAAATAAATACAACTGGTCGTCACCCATTCTGGGATAACGACTATTTTCCCAATATCAATCTCACACTGTGAGTTAAGGAGAACATCGCCCTTCTCGAAGTGGGTGCAATTGAACACTTTTTTGCCATTTCATCGTGAATCCTTGCGAGTTCGACTTTCAGTGGTATCAAAACGGGTTCAATTCTTGGCAACAAAAAGTTTCCCTGTTACGATTTGGGTTGAATTCATTTTCTTTTTCCCCTTCTAGCTTTTCTAAGCCGAAGATCGATAACTGTGGCGACTCCTCAATTATGGCCACAGCAAAATAGACGTCGACTCCAAAGAGTTTCTCCAAGTGCTCCTTCTCCACACTACAGACACAGATGGATATCAATGATCCCCGATCTTCTTGACTTTGGATTTTGACGTTCGACCTGTGATCTTGCCTTGTGGACCATGGACCTCTCTGCTGGCGACAATGTCAAAACAACCAGGAAGTTCTAGTTTGACTCCGTTCGACCAATCGCCAGATTGGAAATCAGCAATTACACTCGACACTCTCTCTGCTCGACAAAATGACATTGAGGAGACACTGACACATCACGATTATAAAATTGATTCAATGCATGATAGATTTATGGAGGCTCTTCAAGCTGTTCTCAATTCTCAGGTAGTGCGAGTGGAGCAAATAGATTGTGGCCAAGATGATCGACGACAAATTGCCGGTAACCATCTCCAAAGCGCAACTCAAGTTATGCGTATTGACATCCATATCTCAGTGTATCAGCCATAGCTTACCAGAACTTCCAGAACCTCACCAAGTGTATGCTTATGCCTGCTCTAATACCAATTGAAAGTTCATTCTAGTACCAGAGAAGATATTTGTAATGATGTTTTAACTCGTGAGAAAACGTCAGTAAACAAATAACATAAGTAAGAGACACAATATGTTATCGTAGTTCGGAACCAAAATAGTTCTTAATCTGGAGGTCTGGGTAGCCCTTATGATAATGATCCACTATTGTGAGTTATGTTTACAAACCTTCTCCAACAAGGCTTTACATAGGTGTTTAAAACAACTTAATCAACATAACAAATAGTGAATACTTTTTCAAGCTCCCTCCTTGAATGACTTACTCAGGGTGAGTAGTCTTGTTATCATCCATAGTGACAATAGTGGAGCCAGAAAATTTATATTGGGGGGGCCAAAAGAAAATTTATAAGCAAATAAAATTTCTTGTTTGATAGAAATTTATAATATCCAAGAAAGAATACAATCAATTTTGCTACTTGAATAATGCCCGACGTTCTTCCATATCACTGAAGTCGTTTATAGTTTAATTTGTGTCTATTTTTTCAGTATTTTCCTTTTCAATATATGTAACCAAATAATCTCCAAGAAATTCATCTTCCATCCTATTTCCTAACTTAGTTTGGACAATACTCATTGCAGAAAAGGTGTTTTTTGTAGTAGCTGAAGAAACTAGAAGTGTTAATAAAAGCCGAAGCAACCTATCAAAAAGTGGATAAATAGTTGTTTTCCTGTTTCAACCAATTTTTGACATAGCTCACCAATTGTTTTTTCCTTTCGCAAGTCCACATGATAATGAACATCAAGCTCAAAATGTTGCAACTCATACATCAAATGATATTTTTCTTGTTCAGTGAAGTCAACAAGATAAAACTTATCAAAAAGAACACAAATGTTGTTAATGTTAAAGGATTTGTATGGATCTTGAGGATCCAATGCAGCACTCAAAATATGTAGATCCATTGTGTGATCACTAAACCTGGTATTTAACTCTTGTAATTGTGAATCTAACTCAGAAAGAAATACTTCAATTCGATAATGATGTTCCACTATGAGAGGATCCTTTTTTTGTCGAGATCGGCCTCGACTTCTAGCATAATTAGAACTCATATTCGGTAAAGATATCTCATTCTTCCTGTAAAAACTTAAAAATTGTCCAGTAAATGAATTCAATTCATCTTCTCTCATTTTCTAAATAAGTTTTTTTGTAGTTGAAACCAAATCCATTGCATTTAAATATCATGTGACTTGTATGGTAGTGGTTGACATAGATGGTCCGTAGTCTGTAATATTTCTTTCATGATGTGCAAAATAAAAACAAAATCAAATAAACTAACCATGTTATTTGCTGCATCAACATCTCCTCTTTGAGCACATGTGGACCCTTCAATGGTAATATCACTCAGAACTGATCACAGAATTAAACATCCGAATCAAGATAGATATAGAATTTAAATGAGAACCCATCGAGTATCCCCTGCTCTCTTTAGAGTAGTCATTTGGTTGAGTCCTCTACCAGACTCAAGTTCTTGAGCTACAACTAAGTGTGCAATTTTTTTCGCATGATAAACTTGTAATTCATCATGTCTTTTGCATGAAGCTCCAACAACATTAATAATAAAAGTTAAGTTTGAAAAAAATTGATGGATGGGAATAACTTCTCTTTATGCTACAACAGTGGCTAATTGGAGACGATGAGCTAAACAGTGCCACATAATATGCATATGGACATTCTTGCAAAAATAAAGCTTGAAGCTCATTCCATTCTCCACACATATTACTGGCTTCATCATATCCTTGACATCGAATATCTTTAACATTAAGATTGTGGTTAGAGAGAACTTCGGATATATCAGTTTTCAAGGTCAATGCAGATGTATCACGAACATGAACAAGATAAAAAAAATGCTCTTGTACAAACCCCTTTTTATCAACGAATCTTAGAACAATTGGCATATGTTCTCTTTTAGACTCATCCCAAACTTCATCCACTATGACACAAAATGTTGCTTCACCAATTTCAGAACGAATTGTATTTCTTACATCATTTGCAATAACATGTAAGATCTCCTTTTGTATATCTAGTGAAGTGTACTTGGCATTTTGTGGAGCATTTCCTAAACCAACTTCTGAAACCTACTCTCTATATGAGGCCAACAATTTTACCATCTCTAAAAAAATATCGTAATTTTGGGAACTTGAACTTTCATCATGACCTTGAAATGGGCATGCTTGGATTGTCAACCATCGAATTACATCTATAGAGGTTTTAAACCACCATAGATTGTTTAAGACTTCTTGTGCTGATTATTTCTTTTAAATATTTTGAATATGGTGGGCCTGATTCATCAAATCCAAACAAGGCTTTTCACCTTTATTAAGTTGTGAATTGTGATCTTTTTCCTTGTGACATAAAAAGGCACATTTTTTTCCATCATTAACCTTCTTCCATTTGTTAAAACCTCTTGTAATGAATACATCTGATACAAGTCGACCTTCTGGTAGAGTAAAAAGATAACATGGTAAACAATATGCACTATTCTTATTAGTAGAATATTCTAACCAATGGAATAACTTGAACCACAAAGGTTGAAATCGTCTTCTATGATTTTCTGGCCCTGAGGAAGGATAAACATCTAGAATAGGTTGATAGGGTCCAGCCTTTAGATAAGCTTTCCGAATTCCATCTTGTTTATCAGAAGAAAAATCCCAAATAGAAGGACGTAATCCTGTATCACACACTATCTTATAAGATGTGTAATTTTTGGTTGACTCAACACGATAAATTTTTGGTCGATGGTGTACTCTAATTGATATATCCACTTCGATCATATTGACTTTAAAGGGTGGTTCTAATATTGTAACATTAATCTCATGACTATCAATTTGAGAAGAAATAAGTGCACTTTATACAAAATTATTAATAGCAGATGGTTCTTTTCGTTTGAAAATAACATCAATTGTGGTTTACTTATGCATCTAATAAGAAAATGATAGATAATAATTATTAACAAAACCTAATTGTCAAAAAAAAATAATAATTTAAAAAATGTTTCAAAACATTTTATCCAAATACAACATCTAACATAGATATAATTGTTTGATAAAATAAAGTCTAACTATGAGTTGAAATAATATTATAACCATTGAATTTAGTGAAAGTGAAAGATGTGATGTGTAAAAGACTAAACACATAAATTAATTCCAATCACTCAAACCTCCATTTTCACCACCGTAGCTCTGTGCTTAAATTTTTCTTTCAATGTCAATGAGACAAGATTTTACAATAAACAATACAAAAAGTTACCGCAGTACAAAGAAGAGATGAAAGTGGCAAAGAGAGAAAGGTAGGAGGAGACGACATTGCATGCCTTTTTTTGGGAAGTAATTGATACTTTATTTTTGGGAATCGGAAAAAGCGAATGGGGAAGAAAGCAAGTACAATTTATAAGAGAAAAGAGAACCTAATTAGTTAAGAATCTAGATATTATGACATTACTAACCCTACCTACTAAAGACTTTCAAAATTTTTGGAGGGGGCATGGTCCCCCCTTGCCCCCCCTTGTCTCTGCCATTGCACGGTGAGGCTCCCCCTCAGTGTATGCCTTCGTTAAGAAAGCTCAGGCTGTCTCCCGTATAGTCTAAAACATCAGCCACAACATTGCCTGGATCATCTTCATCTTCACACGAGCTTCTCAAAAAACCAGATTGATGAAGACAAATAAACTTAAGAAGATTACGAACTCTCTCTTTTCATAAACTCACTTTCTTTCACTCTGAATTTGTGTCTTGAACTTTGGCCTCCACGCCTTTAAATAGTCCTTCGTAGTGAGCACTTATTGTATGATTTGTATTACCACGCATGAATGATGAGCTTATATAAATATAATCTTTTTGTCTTTCCTTTCGTAAAATAGTCTTTTGTCTTGATTGTCACTCTATCTTTGGTTCTCTATTCATTCTTCTTTTACTATAATCATAATCTCAGTCATACCATAGAAAAAGATCTCGCCAAGATTCCTATCTTTCACCATATACTATTTTGTTAGAGAATGACAAATATGCCCTAGGGCATAGGAACTAACAGTTGATTTGGCTTCCAAAGGTTAGAAGATCAGCTCATGCACGCATGAGTTCTTTGCAGGGTCAAAGACCCCTTGGTGAAGGGAGTCACCATGGGTTGCACCATGGACAAAATTGTAGGTCAATCTAAACCCTCCAAATTGTAGGTCTAGTTTGGGTTTTGAGAAACTTGATCCATTTTGAATTGAATAGTACTCCCTCATTTATGAAGATTGCTTAATGGACTAAATTTTATAAAACAAAGAGACATTAATACTACTATGCATGGTTTATATTTTATTTATTGGATGCAAGATGATTAGAGCTAATTCATAAAATTTTATATGTTTGATAGACCACTGACTAAGAATATCGATTTTTAGAAAGGACAACAACCTTTGAATACTCTTGGCCGATTAGTAAGCCTTAATTTATTCACATATAGTCATCGTCCTCATGGAAATAGAACTCATGTTTATTAACCACATCGTCGAGATGTTATATCGGTTGACTGAACTCAATTCTGAACGAGCCTGATTCAGATCTCAGAACTATGAGATCCAAATTCAAGGCTCCAAGAATAGGGGATTGCACACCTATAAAAGATTGAGCATTCTTTCATTGTAATCACAACTTCCACCTTTAGTGAATTATTTCCTAACTCCATGGAGTAGGTCACTAGGACCGAACCACGTAAATTTCTTGGCAGTGATTTTTTGACATGGTATCAAAGCCAAGAAATACCAATCTAATTCATCATATAATCCACACACGGTACCTATAAGTTCGCTTGTAGATTGGTTTCCTTGTTTTAAATTTATGTTACTCTGTCTAAGCTCATAAATATTTGCGTTATTATTCAGACCCCTCATACAATTTTCTAGCTTTATTCTAAACTTCCGTAGGAGTGGGTTGAAACTATAAGGCTCTCGCAATTTTCTGCTACATAGAGTTCAATATCTAGCCTTTAACAAGAATATTATTGGTTTGCCACCTTTCGAACTCATCTATATTGAGGGGAGATGGTTTCATTTTCATCCCATTTATATACCCTATTTTACCTTTACCACTGATAAATAGTTGGGCACTATTAGACCAAAATAGGTAATTGATCCCATCCAATAGTTCAAGGGTAATTTTTAAATTGGGATTTCGTATGGCATCGGTTTCTATACACATTCTTCAATAAAAAGTATGGAAATAACTAACTTGGGGTTTCTATACCTATTGTAAACGAGATGGTTACATTAAGGATAAATGTGGAAGCTTCATGGAAAACCTAACAATTTCAAGGCACAAAATAAATCTAAATCAGGAAACAAGACGGAAGCAAACATTGCAGCAACTCATACTCCTTTAAATTTGAAAAACCTTATTGAATTCCTACAAAAATTTGAAAAAACTTTGGTTGCTGCTCCCCTTGAAAATGAGTCACCTCAAGGCAAACCAGGTGTGCTTATCTTCTTCTTACTCTATTCGATAATAGATTTCGGTGTTTCAGATCACATGTTCAAAAATATTTATAAAATATTGTCAAAGAAACCCATAGAGCACCGGCATCCATAGCCAATGGGAGTTTTGTTCCTGTTAATGGAACTGGCATCACTCACTTCTTCCCCAACTCTCTAGAATCAAATGTTTTATACATTCCTTCCTTTAGTTCTAACTTATTAATAGTTCACAAATTACTCAATCTCATAATTGCAATGTTAAATTCACTCTTCACAATGTTATGTTTCAGGAACGGGATTTGGGATTCGGGGAAGATGAATGGAGAAAAAAGAATAAATAATGGACTTTATGTTTTCAATTCTATAAATTGCTTATGTTCTAATAGTGCAACAAACGGTGATGATTTGTGGCACTATTGTCTTGGATGTCCTTCAGATGTTTCTTTTTTCTAAACTATTTCGTAAATTTATACATATTGCACGTGATATTTACAAATATTGAAAACAAAGTTGAAAACCTTTTCATCTTTCTAAAGGTGTACCTATGGATTCGTTTGATTTAATTCATTCAGATGTGTGGGGCCCTGCTCCTTTACTTGCTTGTCGAGGTTTTCATTATTTTTTAACATTAATTGATGATTTTTGTAAAGTTACTTGAATCTAATTACTTTCTTCCAAATCTCAAGTATTTTCAACTATTCTCTAATTTTTTGACTAATTCAAACACAATTTTTAAAAAAATTGAAGTCTTTCGGTCTGACAACGATAGTGAATTTATTAATAAATCTGTCTCCAAATTCTCCAACACGAATGGTGTACATCATCAAATTTCTTGTGTTCATTCACCCCGAACAAAATGGTGTGGCAACACGTAAGAATTAACTTTTGATAGAAGTAACAAGAGCTTTTATGTTTGAATGCAATGTGCCTAAGCGTTTCTGGAGTGATGTTATTCTTACCACATGCTATCTAATTAATAGATGGCCAAGTAAATCCCTTGACAATGTTGTTCCTATTCAAAAACTTCATGGCACTAAAGCTAGTCTAGATCATCCTCGGGTATTTGGTTGCACTTGCTATGTACACGCACATACCATAAATAAGTTAGATCCTAGAACGATTAAATATATTTTTTAGGTTATTCTCCCTCCAAAAAGGCCAATAAATGCTATGACCCACATAACAATAAACAATAAATTGTTCTTGTCTTGTCATGTCATTTTCGACGAATATGTCCCTTACTTTCCAAAATATTTACCTACTTCCAAACAAGGGGAGGAACCACTACCCATTCATCCCAACTTACATATACATGACATAAGTGATACTACACCTCCACCACTGGTTGAGGACAATACACAAGTTGAGGAAAGTGTTCCAATAACTAATAACTCACCCACTTCCCCAAATTCTCCTACCACTTCCCCAAATTCCCCTTCACCTAATCCAACTCCTAATATTCCTCTTGCTTTACGACGAGAACCTCTTACCAGTAGACCTCCAAGTAAGCTTAATGATTACAAAGTGTTTCACTCTTCTACTCCTTATCCAATACAAGCCAACTTGGATTATTCCCGCATTCATATACCTTATTATACATTTCTCGGATCCATATATTCTTCAAAACCTCAAACCTATGAGGAAGAGGTCTGTCACACAGAATTAAGACAAGCTATAGAGACAAAATTAGCACATTATCTCGTAATCATATATGGAATCTAGTCACACTTCCTCCAGGAAAACAAACCGTAAAAAATAAATGGATCTTCAAAATTAAGTATAAAAGTGATGGATCTCTTGAACAATATAAGGCCCGTTGGTAGCCAAAATATTTAACCAAACATATGGAGAGAATTACACAAAAACCTTTGCTCCTGTCGCTAAGATAAATACACTTTAAGTCCTTCTCTCTGTTGCCACTAACTTCCACTGGCCGCTTTATCAATTAGATGTCAAAAATGAATTCCTTCAACGCTACTTAGAAGAGGAAGTTTATATGGAGTTACCTCAAGGTCACCCACAATATGGAACAAAGTTGGTTTCTTGTCCGTAGGGCTATTTATGGCCTTAAACAATCTCCAGGTGTTTGGTATGCCAAATTATGTTCAGTCCTTAACGTTATGGGTTCCATAAAAGTGCAAGTGACTTCTCCATGTTCCTAAAATAGGATACAAAAGGTATTATAGTTCTCCTTCTCTAAGTTGATGATATTACCGTTACAGGAGATCATTCAAAAAGGATGACTTGACTCAAAAATTATCTTCACCTATTTTTTTATCTAACGGACTTTGGGCAATTAACATATTTTCTTGGCATCGAGCTAGCACATTCAAAAGAGGGATAATTTTTGCCTCAAAGGAAATATACCCTTGAATTATTAAAAGAGACTGGGAAACTTGGTACTAATTAAGCCTTGTCCAACCCCTCTTGAACAAAATGTCAAAGTTTCCTTCAAAGGAGGAGAACTAGTTCATGATATAACCATACCAATGACTTTTAGAAAATATGATTTGTCTAACTATTACTAAACTATATATCTCCTCTGCAGTCTGTCTAGTGAGTCAATTCATGCATGCTCCCTGATCTACGCACGTAGAAATTATTGATAGGATTTTAAGGTATTTAAAGGCACACCTGGGAAAGGCATTTTAATGAAATAAAATAAAAATATCAATATATATGGAGATTGTGATGCTTATTAGGTATGTTGTTAACTGATAGAAGATCTACAAGTCAAATTTGCACATTTGTCGAAGGAAACCTGGTTCCTTGGCGTAGTAAAAAGCAAAATGTGGTGGTTCAATCAAGTGTTGAAGCTGAATATCCAGCAATGGCTTCTGCTACGTGTGAACTAATATGGCTCAAATCACTCCTTGAAGAAATAGGACTACAACCAAATATCCCTATGGAACTTTTTTTGTGACCACCAAACAGCAATCCATATTGCCTCAAATCATGTATTTCATAAACGAATGAAGCATATAGAAGTTGATTGCCACTTCATCCGTGAAAAAGTGCAGAGAAAGATCATTGCTACCCCTCATGTCTCAAGTCTCAATCAAGATGCTGATATGTTCACCTAGTCCATAGGAAAAGAAAGCTTTTCTTGTATACTAGACAAGTTAAGATCATTTACTTTGTATGGTCCTAACTTGAAGGGAGTGTTGACTTAGCTAGATTGAGAACGAGCGTCATTCAGATCTCAAAGCTGTGACATCCGATTTCATTGGTCCGAGAATAGGGAATTCCTCACCTATAAAAGGTTGAGCATTCCTTCAATGGAATCAGAAATTCAACCTTGTTGTGAAGTAGTTATTGTATTTTTATTTCATTAGCAGAGTTATATTAATTTATATTATTTACATACTATGTTGTAAGGATACTTTGGTAATTTTGTTTATAGAATGAAATAAATACAACTAGTCGTCACCCATTCTAGGATAACGACTATTTGCCCTAAATCAATCTCACACTGTGAGTTAAGGAGAACATCGCCCTTCAAGAAGTGGGTGCAATTGCACACTTTTCTGCCATTTCACCTTGAATCCTTGTATGTTTGACTATCAGTGGTATCAAAATGGGTTCAATTCTAGGCTACAAAAAGTTTCCCTATTGCGATTTGGGTTGAATTCATTTTCTTTTTCCCCTTCTGGCTTTTCTAAGCCGGAGATCGATAACTATGGTGACTCCTCAATTGTGGCTGATAAGTGTCTAAAAGACACTCTCTTTAGGCATGTAAATTGAGTACAAAATCTAATTCCAAATCAATTCTGAGTATTAAAGCAACACATATGACTCAATTTCATGTTCTGTCTCAGGTACCCAGTGGAAGAACGAAAACTGGATTTGGAGCAAAAATGAAGGAAAAATAAGCAAAAGAAGCCAAAAAGAAGGATGGCACGCCTACACAAGAATCAGCGCCACCACGCTGGAAAAATATTCAAAAATTCAAAATACTGGACAAAAATACCCAACGACCGCGCCATCTGAGGGCTCTATCGCGCCAAGGAGCTGGCGCTACCTCACTTAGAGACAGCATGGACGCGCCAAAGAGCCGCTGAAGAAGAAAAGAGAAGTTGTCGTTCTGGGGAGCAAAGAAAAGTCTAAGGAGTGGCGCTGCCGTGCCACTTCTACACCAAAATATGGCGCTACCGCGCCAAGAACTCTCCTAATTCGGCTCGGGTTCGAAGGCCGTTTCCAGACTTAGAAAGTATTCCGCTCCAGTGGCACGACCGCGCCATAATGAGGCAGAATAACGGCGCGACCGCACCATTGACTCAGCAACGCTCTTTCGCAAAAATTTCAAGATCCTGACAACCAATCAAGCCCAAACTTGGGAAAAGCAGTCCCAAGTGTCTAAGGAAGGTATCCACGAAGATTCTAAGGTAATTTACTCGAGCTCTAAGTGTTTTGAATGACAAAGAAGTGAAGTTCAAGACAAAGAAGGAAACTGCTGCCAAGAAGAGAAGATAAATCCGAGTTTGAAGGAGAGCATATCTGGAGTTCCCGAATCCCAATTGAACCCAAATTTGGACCAAAGATTCCTTAGATATTTAAGATCATATCACGAAAATTCAGGCCAATCCAAGTCGGGTTTCTCAAGTTTCATATCTTCAAAGTGGTGGACCCAGTGCAGAAATTGGCAGCAGATGCAATCCAACTTCTTCACATCATATCTCGAGTTTCCCAACTCGGATTGGACTCAAATTTTGTGAGAAAGGCAAGGACCATGTAATGAAGGTTCATGTGTAATTTTATCCAATTCTGACCTCGGAAAGACATAATTCATACCCCTGGACAGAGATCAATTTACAAGGCCTGGGCAGCAGGACAAGTATAAATAGGGGTCCGAGGCAGAGCACAAAACATTGAGTTTTACATTCAGTTTTGAGTTCAAGTTTATGTTTTATTCATTATTTTAGAGAGAGAAGAAGGTCCAGAGGGAGTCTTACACGACCTCTGGCCACTTTGAGGGAGAAAGGAGGAAATTTCAGCCTAAGGAGCAAGAGTGATCAAGAGCAGCCTTCCAAGGGGAGTTTCTGTACTTAGTTATTTTTCTTTCATGGCTGTTATGAAAACCTTGATGTGTGTTTTTAATTCCAGTATGGAGTAGTCATTTTTAGTTGGGAGTCCATGACTCCCTAGGCATGTAATGGGATTGATACTTTATATTTTATTTGGTTTCAATTTGGTGCCTGAATAAGTTTTCCAAAGTTGTTAATTCTTGATTCATACTTGTTGTCTGGCTATGTACTGGTTATAAGGTGACGCTAGGCTTAAGGTAAGACATGTTGATAGGATTTTACAAATCTTTAAGAGTTCATACTCTAGGTAGATCAACTAATCCTTGGGTTAATCCTCGACCTTAAAGTAATACCCTGTTGGATTAGATTGATTTATCTATGACACAAGAGCTTCATGTTTATTCTATCAAGTAGAGTCAATTATGCCGGCTAGTTTACTCTAGGAGATAGAAAAAGGTGATGCCGATGCGGATTGTAACCATGGTTTTATAAGTTCGTCAGAAATTGATTTTCAAAACATACTTTCTATTCAATCTCAGAAGTGTCTTGGGAGGGAATTGGATTCCCAACGCCTTCTCTCCTCATTGAAATTCCTCTAAAGCCTTTTCTCAAAAATTTTCAAGTACTGGTTTAGTTTAATTTCCTGTCTTTCAAATCAGGATTCTCAAACTTTAGATTTTTATTCAGAAAGCAATTAACTGCTGGCTTGGTCCCTGTGGGACAATATTCGGATTTGCATAAGTCTATATTATATTGATTAGTCCTCTTTCTAGTGATTAGCTAGGATCGCATCAGTGGCCACAGCAAAATCGACGTCCACTCCAAAGAGTTTCTCCAAGTTCCCCTTCTCCACGCTACAGACACAGATGGATATCAATGATCCCCGGTCTTGCTGACTTTGGATTTTGACGTTCGACCTGTGATCTTGCCTTGTGGACCATGGACCTCTCCGCTGGCAACAATGTCAAAACAACCAGGAAGTTCCAGTTCTACTCCGGTCGACCAACCGGCAGATTGGAAATCAGCAGTTACTCTCGACACTCTCACTACTTGACAAAATAACATAGAGGAGACATTGACACATCATGATTAGAAAATTGATTCAATGCATGATAGATTTATGGAAGCTCTTCAAGCTGTTCTCGATTCTCAAGTAGGGCTAGTGGAGTAGATAGATCGTGGCCAAGATGACCGACAACAAATTGTTGGTAACTATCTCCAAAGTGAAACTCAAGTTATGCTTATTGACTGCCCGTGATATGTGGATTACGAAGATCCACTACAGTGGACCAAGAAAGTTGAACTATTTTTTGACCACCACAACTCCAACGAGGCAAAAAAATTTAATCTTGATAGGTTCTATTTGGACGGTGTTGCATTGCACTGGTTCTACAGTGTCAAAGAAGAAGAGGGGTTTCGCAATTGGAACAATTTCGTATGCCATTTCTGTGCACAGTTTGGAGCAACAGAAATAAAAGATTTTCGTGGGGTTCTCTTTAAATTGCAATAGAGATCGATGGTCAGATCCTATCTGGGCTTTGAGAGTTTACTTAATCGTGTACGAGGCTTATCCATGGAGGCTAAAGTCTCATGGTTTATTAGTGGCTTGCGATCAGACATATGTGTCGAGGTAAGTACTTTTCAGCCATCTACTTTAGTAGAAGCGATGCGCATCGCATCTAAATCTGTTGATACCACAAACTTCTTTTCCTCGTCTTTTGGCACCAGCTAGTCACAATTGGGGTTGCCCCACCAAGCTAGAGCATCCTCAATAGCCCATCACAACTACCTCTGCCAGCCCCTCATGGCCTATTAATGACACGACCAACACTCCTCGTCCATTATCAATGAGCAGACCATTTCATACGATGTCCTAAGAGGAGATGGATGGACGTCGTGCTCGTGGTCTATGCTTCAATTGTGATGAAAATTTTCATCCTGCCCATCGTTGTCATCAGTACCAGTTGTCATTATTAGTCGAGGATGAAGAAGATGACATTGCTGCAGTTGATTGTGATGAAGCACTAGTGTATGAGCCACTGTATGATCCACCAACAGCACTATTTTTATATGCCCTCTCTAAAAATTCAACGCCGCGAACAATGAAGTTGCACGGTACTATAAAAGGCTCCTCTGTTATTATCCTTTTGGATAGTGGGAGTATGATTGTATGTATTTGACCCATATTGTAAATACACAAAATTTATCCAAAGTAGGATAATTTGACTTAGTTTTGCTTGTTTATTTCAAGTAACATGAAGAAAATACAATAAAAAGAACAACGAAAGAAGTCCCAAGCAAATCGGGCGAAAAATAAAGCTTTTACCCTATATTTTAGGAAGTGTAAAACTGGGTGCCATACGGTGCCAGGAAAATTCATGGCGCCCAGTGGGTGCCATGAAACCTCCCCGGCGCAATATGGCACCAGGTGTGCAAAATTGGACTTTAGAGTGCTACGAGAGCTTCTTGACGCATGTGCGGCTGTCACGTACAAACTTAGGCGTCATGGGAGAAGTTGGGCACCATATGGCATCGAAACCTCAGCGCTGCGGCGAAAACCACAGCAAAAAATTATGCAACGCAGCGCCCCTGTGTTGTATTTCAGCATTATGGCAACATGGTCTAGGCGTCATATGGCGTCGGGGCCTTTAAGGTGCTTTTGCGCTGTTTTAGTGACCCGGCGCCATATGGAACCTGGTCACTTGCCTTTACTCTATAAATATAGTATTTGAGAAAAATCCATGGGATTCAGACTTCGGAGTTGGAAAGTCGACCTAGACTCGTCTAGGGTTCTTGCCATAGCTTAAAAGGAGGATTTTGGGACCATTCCTTGGGGCGATTTCCATCTGGGAGGATGATTCAACCTCCAAGAAGTGTTATACACTCTGAGTTTGCTCTTCTTTCTCATTTTCTTTCATTTATGTGTACTTTGAGTATGACATTGTGTTTGAACTTGAGATGTACTGTGTATTTTGACATGTTGTGTGTTTAAACCCCCATTTGGGGGTGTGATGTAGCGTACTCTTGTAATGTATTTGGCTATTTTAATATTTTGAACATGATTAAATGTTATGGTGTTACAAATGCATGCTTAATGTTCGATTAATTGTCTAGATAGCTATTAATTGATATTTAGTAACCCAATTTGATCCCAGAAGGGTAGATTTGGGTACACTTGCATTAGGCAATGTGCGTTCCACCTAGTTAGAGGTCTAGCTAGGGGATTCGTGGGTGGAGTTATGAATAAACAACCATCGTATGTGACCTATAGGCTACGTGTAGTGGATTCACTCATCTAGCTCTAATCGGGATATTGTAGAGTTAATTTGGAGAATACAAGTGCGGTGATCTCAAAAGAGACCTATACGTACCAAATTCCTGGGTCCATTAAGTGTTCGATGAAATACTTGAATGCTAAAATAGGTTAGATACAGAGCACGGGGACGTGAAATCACACCCCTACCTCCATCTTAATTAGATTCTCCTATTTTATCCCTTGTCTGGGTCCTAGTTAGTGTTTATATTTATGTTGATTTCACTTATTATCCTTTGTTTGGTTAGATATAGCTATTAGGATACATGTTTAGTACTTAGTCTACACATAGTCCTTGTGGGTTCGACATCCGGACTCTTAAGTCCACTTTATTACTTGCGGGACACGTGCACTTGCGTGCTGGAGTAATTTTCTTTAAGTAGAAATTACTCACATTTAGCGAGCAACAAGTTTTTCGCGCCATTGTCGGGGAACAATTAGTTAGATTGTTACTAAAACCAATCCGAGTAGTTGTACTCTAGCCTTAGTTAGCTTTAGTTTGTTCTTTATATTTGTTGATTTGTAGTTGGTTTATATGTGTTTAACTTTATTTTATTTGAAAAAAAAAATTGTATGTACATTGAGATTGGTGTGCCTTCTTGTGCTTGTGATTGTATTACTTATTGATGGATCATTATTTCTATCAATCCAAGTATAGTAAAGGTTATGTGGATAGTGAATTTGTTTACCCAGGTGAGCTCTATAGCAGCTTCCAATAAAAGGATTTATCTAGTTCTAGAGAAAGATTATGGGAGTTTGCTCAAGCCCAACCAAGCTACTCATAGATTTTTATGGAGGAAGCCACTTTACTTCATGAAGATCAAGTTGGCTGCCCTCCAAATGAGACCATTGATCCTAGTTGGGAAGAAGACTTAAATTTTTCATAGGAGCACAGGCAAAAGATTTTGTCTATGCTTGCCCAACATAGATAATTACATTCTCCCACTTTGTACCCAACTACTCAACCTCCACCCCTGAGGACCTAGGATGACTCAACCAAAGAAAGAAATTATGAGATTCTTCAAAGGTTGCTTGCAGAGCAAGAAGCTTTTAGAGAAGAACAAGAGCAGATGACCCTCCTTTGTCAAAAGGTAATTCCTCAACCTCCAATAGAAGATGAATTTGAATCTAGTTTTGAAAGGGGGCAGGAATTTCTGTAACAAATGGTGACAGAGCAAGGGAATAGATTGAATGATATAACCTCTATATCCTTGCCTAATACAAAAGAGGTGGAAGAAAAATTTGAATATCTTGAAGAGGAGGTTGAGAAAATATTGAAGCCAAGCTTGGGGCAAGGGATGAAAAGAAAAGAAAATTTTGAAGAACAACCCTTAGACACTTGGGTAGCATTACATGAATAACCAATCTCAAGAGAAGGGGGGAGACTAAATCTAGATGCGCTAGATGAGTTCATCCTCCCACCCCATGAACTAACCTTAATTTCCAAATTTTATATCTTGTTAGGTAAAGTTGGAGGGAAGTTGAGACATCTTGCACATGTTACTTTGATTAATCCCAATTTGCAAGATGCAACCACCTATCACTTCCAAAGTTTATAGGAGCCACTCTCTAGTTCTACCAAGGGTAGAGATGTGATCAAGCACAAATGACTCAACTTTCCTTTTGATCTGGGATGAATGGTGGACAAGTCTAATCAAGGACTTTAAACATGGCACTACTTGGGAGGCAACCCAAGAAAGTAAAATCATCTGAATAGAATAAAAGTGAATTTTTGAAAATAAAGTGGTTAGAACCTATTTAGATTAGTTAGAGATAGTGTAGATAGATAGTGAAACATGTGGGTGGAGTTTTTTAAGCAAAACAAGTGAAAAATTGAAGTAAAAAGGTCTTGACAATGTTTGGCGCCATAGACAGCATTAGGCACCCTATGGCGCCCAAATCGATCAAAAATAGTTTAAGTTGTTGGGTGTCATGAACTGGACTGGGCACCATATGGCGCCGGCAGGATTCAATGAAAAATTTTTATATCTTTTTAATCCTGCCTCCCTCTTTTGAGGGGCATCTATGAGATAATAAAATACGGGGCTTTTGACGAAGCCCTCACTTGAAAGCCCCAAAGAGACCCTATGTAGTGAAAGAATTCTACTTGTAAGCTCATGTTTGCTTTTTAGAGTATATCTTTTTGAACTTCAGCAGCATGTGCATTTTGATTTGCTCATCTATTTTGTTACTTGGTGTTCAATAAACTGTAGTGTTATATTTTTTAAATACGAGCAATGGATTCCTAGATACTTCTTCCATATATTTGAACCTCACGTGTGCATGATTTCATGTTCCTCACAGGTTTTTCGGGCACTCTTCATTGGAGCATAATCATACCTACAGGGAGATTTCTTAACTCCTTCCTTGTTATTTGCTATCATGATCTATATTGTGGACAATGTAAAATTTAAGTTTAGGGGAGGGGTACTAAGCTACATATATTCATCTTGCATAGCTTATGATTCATAATGTCATCATGCTTTTAAACTCAAGATTGAAAATCCCATGCTCGACTCTCACTTGCATTATATGAGTAGGAGATTGACTTATTTTCATGTCACTATACCACTCACAATTCTTTTTCTTGAAGTCAACATGTCATGGTTTGGGAATGTGAAATATTTGGTTTATGAGCTTAAGAATTTCTTTAGAAGCTTTGGAACTAGTTTCAAGGGAACCATGAAACGAAAGATTGAAGGATGCAACTCAAAAAAATGAGTTAGGCAATTTTTTATGAGTTTGGGCCTTTGTGGCCAACCTAGTAATCTCCCTAGTCAACCAAGCCATGATCTTAGTTCTTTTGTTACCATGTTTTAAACCCATCTTGATTGCATTATTATCCTCTTTTACATCACCTATCCCTCTTAGTGCATGGCTCAATCTGAAAAGAATTTTAGAGCCAAAAGTAAAAACAAAAATAAAACTAAAAACAAAAGGAAAAGAGAATAGAGATAGCTTTTCTAAAAGCCAAAGGTGCAATGGCGGCTTTACTTACTAATCGGGCCTTTGTGATTCAGGAATCATGAAGTTTTGAGTCAAACGGTAAAGTTGTTTATCTTCAACCCCAACTCAAGAGACATACAAAATATAGAAAAATAAAGAAAACAAAATAAAAAGATAAAGAGAATTGGCTTTACAATAGCTTGAACGTAAGTTTAAGGGAGTCCTTGAAGGCTAGAACTTGCCTTGGAGGGTTGGGTCATGCATTTAAGAGAGATCTACCCCATGTACTCACTTGTGATGCTACCCGTTTCCCAATCCCCATTACAACCTAAGTGAAAGTCCTAATGATCTTGAGTGCATCCCTTCATCATTCGTGGAAAGCGGAATGAGCGAGCGCTAATGAGAATTCTTAAAAGTTCATAAGTTAGTTGTTTGATGGTGAGAGCTATGACTCAGGGGACTATTGAAATTGATGTGTGGGGAAGAGTAAGTGAAAATTAAGTTAGTTTCTTAACAAAGACTACAAGAGTGATGGCCGAGCAATATAACTTTTCATTTCTTGGGTTGAATTACATTATTTTTCATTGTAAACATGTGAGATTGATGATTTAGAGCTTGTGTAAAAAGTGGTTGCTCGAGGGAGAGCAAGACTTTAAGTTTGGGGGTATTTGAATATTGTATGTATTTGACCCATATAGTAAATACACAAAATTGCTCCAAACTAGGACAATTTGAGTTAGTCTTGCTTGTTTATTGTAGGTAACATAAAAAAAATGCAATAAGAAGAACAACAAAAGAAGCCCCAAGGAAATCGGGCGAAAAATAAAGTTTTTACCTTATTTTTGAGGAAGTGCAGAACTGGGTGCTATACGGCGCCAGGGAAATTCATGGTGCGCATTAAAACCTCCCCAATGCCAAATGGTGTCAGGTGCGCAGAATTGGACTTTAGAATGCTGCGAGAGCTTTTTGACGCACGTTCTCCAGCTGGGCTGCTTGAGCCGTTGCCGATGCCAAAGCGTATATGGGAGGACATTTCCTTGGATTTTGTAGAGGGCCTACCGCTTTCCAATGGGTACTCTATTTTATTTGTTGTGGTTGACCGCTTATCTAAGTATGCATACTATATTCCACTCAAACACCCCTATAGTGCAACATCAGTTGAGAAGGTATTTATCCGAGAGATTGTGCATTTACATGGTGTTCCTCGCACCATTGTGTCTATTATGATCCTATCTTCATCTCCACATTTTGGCGAGAATTTTTCACTATGATGGGCACACAATTATTGACAAGCACAACGTATCATCCACAAACTGATGGCCAAGCCAAGGTGGTGAACAATTGTGTTGAGGATTATTTTCGTTGCTATGTAGGAGGCAATTCGAAAAGGTGACCTAAATTTTTGCCTTGGGCTGAATGGACATATAACACTGGACACCATTCATCAATATCTATGACTCTGTTTGATGTGGTGTATGGACGTCCATCTCCTTCTATTCAGACTTATCTACCAAGAACAACTGGTGCATCAGGACTTGATCAGTTACTTGTGGATCGTGATTCCTTGTTGTGTACTTTAAAGCGGAATTCGGCGAATGCTCAGAATCGGATGAAGCAACTTGCAAACCAACACCGGTCTGAACATGTTTTTGAAGTTGGTGACTGGGTCTATCTCAAATTATAGCCTTACCATCAATTGTCAGTCTGTCGAAGGCGGAATCAAAAGCTCTCTTTTCGTTATTTTGGTCCTTTTTAGATCCTCACGCGGGTTGGGTGTGGCATACAAGCTAGATTTTCTTTCGTCTTCTAGCTTACATCTTGTCTTTCACCTCTCTATTGAAGAAGGTCGGCGAAATGGTAAATACAAGTATGTGGATTGGCTATTTATGACCAAAACACTTTCCACGAGATGGGTTTCTGATTGACTTACCGAAAAAGAAGTTGGCTGTCAACAAAATACAAAGATTGTCAGAATCCCTTAATTTCAGGTGATTGCCATAAGTGTCTGAGTTGTATGTGGAAGTTTGTGTTGAATTAGGAAACCAGAACGAAGCTAATCTTTACGTTGGAAGTTTGTGTTAAAATAGGAAACCAGAACGAAGATGGGTTCCTTGATTAAAGGCTGAGATAATTAGAAGAAGGGCAAGAATGTAAAAGGGTGTTTAACCCTAAACCTATAAAGTGTTATCTCTGAGGTGGATTAGGGTTACGCAGTGGTTAAACTGAATAAACGAAGGACTGGTTGAGGGGGAGTTTCTTCAAGCTTATGATCGTGAAGTAACCAGATTGAAGATCCACACTTGTGCTGAAAATAAGACGCCGTGGCTTTTATGCAGCCGTGGGCAAACCGAGCAGTCTTTCATACTGCGAAGTCTGCGTGAAGACAGCCCTCGAGGGAGGGATCACATTAAGGGGGAGAGCCTTAGTGTGAGGGGTATCTAGGAGCTTCTATTGTACGTGGAAACAGGAAGCTACAAGACTAGGAGAGTTCTGTTTGAATCCTGAAGGAGGAGAACATATTGTTGTAAGTGTTTCATACTCTGTTATTGTTGTAATACTCTCTAGTGGATTTCTGGTACCCTCGGCCGAGTGCCCCGCAGAGTAGGAACAATTGGTTCCGAACTGCGATAACATTTTCTGGTGTTCTGTGTGTTTTAAGTTTTAACGACAAGTGTACCTACGCCAATCATCGGGTGTAAGTACACTCCTGCGTACATGTGAAGCTTAATACGTTTTCAAGTGGTATTAGAGCGGGCTCCAGATTAGTTTGGAGAGAAAAGATCTTAAGAAGCTTCACCACTAGAGAATATGGGGTCATATATGAAAGAAAGAGCCTCAAATACCAGACCACCATTGCTTGATGGGTCTAACTACTCCTATTGGAAGGCCAAGATGCAAATTTACATTAAGGCGCAAGACGAGAAGGCCTGGAAAACTATTGTGAAAAGATGGTGTCCGCCTACAAAGGTGATTGGAGAAGGCGCTGACATGAAGATTGTTGAAAAACTAGACACTGAGTGGACAGAGGAAGAAGAGAGACTTTCAAATTGTAACTCGAAAGCGTTGAATGCTATTTTTGGAGGAGTAAATGAGGAACAGTTCAGGAGGATCTCTGCCTGCACCACTGCTCAAGAGGCATGGAAGATTCTGGAAGTTCACTATGAAGGGATTGAAAGTGTTAGAGTGTCGAAGTTACAGATGCTTACCACTCAGTTTGAACTTATGCGGATGAGAGAAGACGAGTCCATACTGGAGTATGAAGGTAAAATCAGAGATATAGCAAATCAATCTGCAGCTCTTGGAGAGAAAATCCCTCATAATCGGTTGGTAAAGAAAGTACTACGATCTCTGTCATCAAAATTCAAAATGAAAAGAGTAGCTATAGAGGAGTATAAAGTTATTGATAATATGACCCTAGATGAGTTGATTGGATCTCTGAAAACTTTTGAGATGAATGAGGAAGCAGAAGATTCAGCAGAGAAAGGAAAGAAAGAAAGTATAGCCTTACAGTCAGTAACGAATGAAGGTACAGTACAAGTTACAGAGAATTGTGCTTCATCTGTAGTAACTCTGGCTGAGTTAAGTGAGAGAGTCTCATTGCTGGCAAAAGGAATGAACAAGTTCGTTAGAAGGGGAAGTAAAAAGAATTATACACAAAGCACTGCAGGGAATGAATCCATGGAAGTTGCATCAAAGAGGAAAATTATAGTGTGTTATGAATGTGGTGGAAAAGGTCATATTCAGTCAGAATGTCCAACCTATCTGAGAAACCAAAAATCCTTTAGCGCTCATGGGGTGATGAGGACGGTAATGAGACAGATGAAGATGACGACAATTTTGTTGCGTTTACAGCAAAAGTGGAACAGAAAGTGAGTTTATCTACTAAATCTGGAAAACACACAGCTGCAACTAGTAGAGAGGAAGACACAGAGGATGAGGATGAGGAAATTACAGTGAAAAATATTATTCAGCAATGGGACAGTGTGCTCGAGTGTACTAGGATTCTTAAGGAACGTCAAAGTATACTTGAGAAGGAAAATACTGTACTTAAGAAACAGATTGGAAAGGTGGAAAATGAAAGGAAAAAATCTGTAGATGAAGAAAGAATCTTGAGAGATCTGATCTCGTCACTTGAGATCGAGAATCTTAAACTGAAACAGGAGATTACTGAGAAAGAAAAGATGATTTTGAATCTAGAGGAAGAGCTGAAAAATTCAAAGGATGTGTTTAAAAAGTTTGACAAGGGAAAGGATAAATTGGATGACATCTTGATCAAAGGAAGAAGAAGTTGTAACAGACAGGGGCTTGACTACTCGAAAAACTTGAACAACAAGACTCGGCCTAGACAGAGGTCGTCTCAAGTTCAGGTGTGGCCTAGACAGAGATCGTCTCAAGTTCAGGTGTGTCATTATTGTGGTGCATATGGTCATATCAGACCATTTTGTTACAAGTTGTTTAGAGATTGGAAATGGAGTGGAAGTCAGACGTCATCAAAACCTTCTTCAAACTGTGTGTGGGTGAAGAAAAACTTATGTTTCTACGCAGCACATATGCTCGAGAATCTAGATCAGAAGGAACATGGTACTTTGATAGTGGCTGCTCTAGGCACATGACAGACAATGCAGGAAATCTGACTGACATACACACATAAGATGGTGGTCAAGTGACCTTTGGAGATGGTGCAAAAGGAGCAGTAATTGGAAGAGGAAGATTAACAGTCGATGGTCTGCCTAAGCTGGAGAATGTTCTACTAGTACATGGGTTAAAAGCTAACTTACTCAGCATTAGTCAGCTATGTGATCAGAATCTGCATGTCAGGTTTACTAAAGAAGGATGTGTTGTGGAAGATGATAAAAGACAGTCAGTACTCGAAGGAATCAGAACTGGTGACAATTGCTATAAACTGAATGTGTCACAACAGTGTAAGTACACTAGTGTAACTACAGCTCAACTATGGCACAAACGTCTTGGTCATTTACATTCAAGAGGAATACTGAAGCTGCTCAAGTATGGAGTTGTACGAGGATTACCAGCCATTAGTAGTAAGACTGAGACTGTGTGCAAAGGATGTATGGCAAGAAAGCAACATCAAACACCGCATTCAGCTGTAAAAATGATCACAACACAAAGACCTTTGGAGCTGCTTCACATTGATCTTATGGGTCCAGTTCAAACTGAAAGTATTGCTGGGCAAAGGTATGTACTGGTTTGTGTTGATGATTTTTCTAGATTTACATGGGTTGAATTCATTAGAGAGAAATCAGACACATACAAAGTGTTTGTGAGTCTATGTAAAAGACTCATGAATGATAAGAATATTGTGATAGGAAAGATAATTCGTATAAGAAGTGACCATGGTAGAGAGTTTGAGAATAATCAGTTTGCTCAATTCTGTGAAAAGAGAGGAATTTCACATGAATTCTCTGCTCCAAAAAATCCTCAACAGAATGGAGTTGTTGAAAGGAAAAATAGAACACTTCAGGAGATGGCTCATGCCATGATAAATGCTAAGAATCTTCCTCATAAGCTGTGGGTAGAAGCGGTAAACACAGCATGCTACATAAGTAATAGAGTGCATCTCAAGTACATGACACACAAAACACCTTACGAACTGTGGAAAGGAAGGAAACCTAAAGTGCATTATTTTCGAGAGTTTTGAAGCACTTGCTATGTTCTTAGAGATCGGGAACAGTTGGGAAAATTCGACTCTAGAAGCACAAAAGGTATTTTCATAGGATACTTGAGGAACAGTCATGCATACCGAGTGTACTTCAGAAACAACAGTACTGTCATAGAAACAGTAAATGTTGAAATTGCTGACCAGAATGAAAATTTACCAGTGCTGGATGACGAAGAAAGTAGTATGGCAAAGGATCCTACGAAAATGAACAGCACTGACTTGAATGTACAGCCTTCTGAGCAGGCTGAATCTCACGCACTTGGAGAAGGTTTGGTGGTTAGTGATGATGAAGTGGAAGAAAACCATGAAAGCATAGTTGAAACAGAGAAAGCCCCATCAATGAGAGTTCAGAAGAATCATCCTCTAGATGCTGTTATTGGGAACATTAATGAAGGCATGAAAACAAGGGGAAGAAAGCAAAACTACTCTGAAATGGTACGGTTTGTATGTTATACTTCAGCAATTGAACCAAGAAAAGTAGAAGATGCCTTAAGAGATGAGTTCTGGATTAGAGCTATGCAAGAGGAACTTGAACAGTTCGACAGAAACAAAGTGTGGACACTTGTTCCTCGACCTGCAAACATAAATGTGATAGGCACGAAATGGGTGTTTAAAAATAAAACAGATGAAGAAGGGAATGTTGTGAGAAATAAGGCTAGACTGGTTGCACAAGGTTACACACAAGTCAAAGGTGTTGATTTTGACGAAACATTTGTACCAGTTGCTCAACTGAAGTCTATCAGATTGCTACTTGCTGTAGCAAGTTCCTTAAAAATCAAACTACATCAAATGGATGTGAAGAGTGCATTCCTGAATGGATACTTGGCTAAAGAAGTGTACGTTGAACAACCTAAAGGTTTTGTTGACCCACATCACCCAGATCATGTGTTTCATTTGACTAAAGCTCTATATGGGTTAAAGCAAGCACCTAGAGCATGGTATGATAGGTTGACTAAGTTCCTTTGCTCTAAAGGATTTGTACGTGGAGGTGTGGATAAGACACTGTTCATCAAGACAGAAGGTACTGTACTGACCATGGCTCAAGTGTATGTTGATGATATTGTTTTTGGGTCTACTGTTGATTCAGCTCAGAAACAGTTCGTGAGACATATGCAAAAAGAGTTTGAGATGAGCTTGGTGGGGGAGCTTTCATATTTTTTGGGTTTTTAAATTAAGCAGAGAAAAGATGGTATATTTATTTCACAAGAAAAGTATGCAAGGAACCTGGTAAAGAAGTTTTGACTTGAGGATGCTAAAGAGATGAGAACACCAATGAGCACTACAGATCGTATAGGGAAGGATACTGATGGGGTACCTGCAGATCCCACGGTGTACAGGAGTATGATTGGTAGCCTGCTGTACTTGACAGCAAGTCGCCCAGACATATGCTATAGTGTGGGCCTGTGTGCTAGATTTCAAGCATGCCCCAAGGAGTCTCATGTGAAATCAGTCAAGAGGATTATTCGGTATGTGAAAAGTACAGTCAATGTGGGAATATGGTTCTCGACTAACACTAGTAATGTGTTAGCGGGTACGCTGATGGCCCGACCGGGCAGGGGATGTTGATGATAGAAAAAGCACATCAGGAGGATGTTTTTATCTGGGTACAAATCTGGTATCTTGGTACAGTAAAAAACAGAATTCTATATCACTTTCTACTGCTGAGGCAGAATACATAGCAGCAGGAAGCTATTGTGCACAACTGATTTGGATGAAGCAAATGCTATCATATTATGGGGTGAACAGCAAGGTTATGACTGTCTACTGTGACAATACAAGTGCAATAAACATATCCAAGAATCCAAGGACAAAACATATTGACATCCGTCATCATTTCATCAAAGAGCTGGTGGAAGAAGGACAAGTAATTCTTGAGCATGTATCTACTGAGAATCAGTTGGCAGACATTTTTACGAAGAGTCTGGATGCTAAAAAAATTGAGTTCCTTCATGTAGCTCTAGGATTGTGTTGTATGTGAGAGAAGGGCGGACAGTGTACTTACTAGTGTAAGTACACTCTATTGTGTGTGTGTACACGTTTCTTTACACATAATTCGGGTATCTACTGGTCACAAGCCTCAAGGTTATCTGATTCATCCTAGACCCTGGCCTCCAGGTATTTCTTCTGATCAACAAACTTCTGATTATCTTGTTCGTCGTATGAGATTTGTGAAGACCGATATGGAGAAATTGGTAACCTGCCATAAGGCTCTGTAGCGTGAACTGTCTTTGCTGCAACAGTAAGTATCAGTAAACTGCATCATCTTTTGATGATTTTTGTCTCTTTCTGACAAAAAGGGGGAGAAAACATATGTGAATCGGTTATGTGATAAGATGAAAATCTGTTACTTTAGACATGACAGTGAATGGCTATCTTGTGACATGATAAGGTTGGGAAATGGCAGTAGTTATGAGTTTCAGTTGGTATGAGTAGTACAGTAAAGCCATGTGACTGAATATTCTGACATGGGAAGTGTGGTTGTGTTTGTGGTTCTCATATCATATCTAATGCTGATGTTGAATGATCATCATGGGTGTGAATGTTTACAGTACTGAAAAATGCTATATCATGAAGTAGTGAAAGATGTTTTTGTCAAAAAGAGCCAAAGGGGGAGAATGTAAATACAAGTATGTGGATTGGCTATTTATAACCAAAACACTTTCCACGAGATGGGTTTCTGATTGACTTACCGAAAAAGAAGTTGGCTGTCAACAGAATACAAAGATTGTCAGAATCCCTTAATTTCAGGTGATTGCCATAAGTGGTTGAGTTGTATGTGGAAGTTTGTGTTGAATTAGGAAACCAGAACGAAGCTAATCTTTACGTTGGAAGTTTGTGTTAAAATAGGAAACCAGAACGAAGATGGGTTCCTTGATTAAAGGCTGAGATAATTAGAAGAAGGGCAAGAATGTAAAAGGGTGTTTAACCCTAAACCTACAAAGTGTTATCTCTGAGGTGGATTAGGGTTACGCAGTGGTTAAACTGAATAAACGAAGGACTGGTTGAGGGGGAGTTTCTTCAAGCTTATGATCGTGAAGTAACCAGATTGAAGATCCACACTTGTGCTAAAAAGAAGACGTCGTGGCTTTGATGCAGCCGTGGGCAAACCAATCAGTCTTTCATACTGCGAAGTCTGCGTGAAGACAGCCCTCGAGGGAGGGATCACATTAAGGGGGAGAGCCTTAGTGTGAGGGGTATCCAGGAGCTTCTGTTGTCAATGGAAACAGGAAGCTACAAGACAAGGAGAGTTCTGTTCGAATCCTGAAGGAGGAGAACATATTGCTGTAAGTGTTTCATACACTGCTACTGTTGTAATACTCTCTAGTAGATTTCTGGTACCCTGGGCCGAGTGCCCCGCAGAGTAGGAACAATTGGTTCCGAACTGCGATAACATTCTCTGGTGTTCTGTGTGTTTTTAAGTTTTAACGACAAGTGTACCTACGCCAATCATCGGGTGTAAGTACACTCCTGCGTACATGTGAAGCTTAATACGTTTTCAGAAAGTATTCTCATCTCCCCCACATTGCCTACATGGACGGAGGATGGTACCATCCTGCACGAGCTAGCTCAAATTTTGTAGCAACGTCATGTTCGAGTTGGGGGCCGCCTCCGAACCGAATTGCTTATTGAGTGGCGACATATGCCAACAACTAACGCCACTTAGCAAAGAGGAAGACAAGTTTCGACAAGCATTTCCAAATTTTTTTGAACCTTGAAGAAGTTCTCTAAGAGGTATGCCCTATTACGAAATAGTTATAGTACTTTTATTTCATTAGTAGAGTTGTGTTTATTTATATTATTTGCATATTAATCTATAATAAATACTCTAATAATTTTATTTATAAAATAAAATAAATACAACTTTCGACTATTTGCCCTAAATCAATCTCACTCTATAAGGAAACCAATGCCCTTCCCAAAGCACTTTTCTACCATTTCACCATGAATCCTTGCGAGTTCAGCTATCATGAATTATTTCCTTACTCCATAGAATAGGTCACTAGGACCTTAAATTTCTTTGATGTGATTTTTTTGGACAATATCATACTACAAACCCATAAATACAAGTATATTACATAGGGGCAAAGGAATTCTTTTTTACATTTTCAAGTTATTCAAAATTCAAAATAACTAGTTCCAATACTACACGACCCAGGAAATCCAATGTCGAGGAACACCGTAATGAATAAATAATCGTATTAACTTATTTACTAGTTATATATTCATCACTACTTATAATTAATTGAAAATTTTATGATAAGGCTTATGAGTCATCCTTGGATTTATATGATACTTGACTACTCTCCAGTATCCTTTGATTTCTTTCCAATATTGTACATTTATAAGAAGTGAGTAATAAGAGGACCGTGTACAGCAACTGGGTATTCCAAAGAATCCAGACCATGTATCAAATTAAAAATATTCTCTGCCTTTCCCCCTGCAAGTGATCACGACCCGAGACAGAGTTTAGACTGAGCTTCCCAGTCCAAGTGCACGACTAACTAGAAGTGCCGCTTCTCATTGAAGGCGCCCACATATCCGCACCGTTGCTTTGGCCCAGTTTGAGCGTCCATTCGACCGGCACCAGGCACAAGCCTCTGCTCCTGAGGCTGTAGCAGGTAGCTTCCTGCGTTACAACAATTTAAGATTTCTATGAGATCAAAGCTCTATAGTCAAAGATTTGGAAAGGGTGTGGAGGTAAGAGTTTGTTGACACCTGCAACTTCCCCGACGGCCTGCTGTGCAGATAAGGAGCGCTCAGTACCTAACACGGCGAGAAAGTCAAACTCAATCAGATCGAGGTCGCAAAGTTGAGGAGAAAAGTTCAAAAGTCTGTCAGTAACTAGAAAAAAGCGACAGGACTGCGCCATTGGGAACTGGGAAGTGGAAGGGACTCTGAGTTCTGAGTCTTCTGACCTGAACTTGATCTTGGAGGAATTTGATGTACCCCGTTGCCTCCAGAAGAACGGATGCTGTGTCAGTCTGCAAATAAATAAAACTCTTCCTTTTCAGAGGGAGGAGAAAAATTGGAACAAGAAAAAAAAAAAAAAAAAAAAACTACAATCGCCCGCAAATGCGACATTTAACAATATTGTGATTATAAATTTATAATGATCAGCGAAGCTGTTAGCTACCTTTCCAAAAGGTGAAACGAGTTGTTGAAGTGCCGCGACTTTTTCACCAATCTTCTCCTTCCTCTCCTGCATCATCATATAACAAGTAGTTGGGGTTTTGAAATCATGATCTTCCGAGGTGAAAAAGAGAGATAACTCTTCTTAACAACAACCACCTCTGTGGTAGTCGAAGATTTGAGGACCTCCGGAGTATCCGAGTTTGAGAAAGTTTAAATAGAGTAGAATAAAGTTAGGCAAAAAAAAAGAGGACTCACCCTGGCGGAGATGGAGCCGTCGGCCTTGTGTCTCTTCACAGAAGCTGCACAATAGGGAGTGTCCAGATCAAAGGATCCGAGTCTTCTCTTCAATTCCGTCATTGCCCGTCTACCGCTCTCCCCTGCGTTCACAAAAAAGACCAACTTAGCTCTGCCCTCAACATTTAGTTAATACAGATACGAATTGGCCCACTGGCAGAAGGATAAATGCCCCCCCCTCCCAACGCTAACAGAATCCTAAGAAATCTCCTATACGACCCCGGTACCCATTTGCGTCCTCCATCAAATAGCAAACATTATGACCAATGAATGCAGCCAAAATTCTCTCTGAAGATTTGTCACCAAAAGTTGCTACAGTGTGTACTTCCGTAATCTATTTTCGAGAGTAATTCGAAGTAATAATTTGTCCCATCTCCCAAATGACAAGATAGATTTTCAATCAGAGTACAAACATACATACATCACTCCGCAAGTGTGCAACTTTAACACAACGAATAAACAGCAAAAGAGCGAATCAGGTAATTGAGTAATTCACTCAAACGCCCTCACGGACGCTCTCTTTCACACTCCCGTCCAATCATCAGAATTCCATGTCCTCGAACAATACAAGACAGCCATGGCGGACTAATTAGACAAAGTGAAGCTTCTACGCAAGTTCATGATTCATCATCGTCATCCACTTTCTCTACGGATTAACACCAAACAATCGGAACTCGAAAGAGCCAGAATCCATGAAAGGAAGCATAAAAAAGAAAATTTAAGAAGAAGACGAGAAAAAAAAAAGATTCATTCTTTTTTTTTCTACACTAACCGGAAAACTCCCCACCGCATTGCACGAAGATATAGCTCGAGGTAAAAGTTTTATGTCCCGATCGATCTTCCTGCAAACAAACCAAAAGAAGTGGAAAAAGTGGTGGAAGGTACGAGAAGTCGAGGACGGGGCTCGAATTTCTTGGGAACGAATAAATGATATAAGCAGGACAGTTTCTGTATTAAAGGAGTCGTCCTCTGCTGTTCAACCGCGATCACCGGGAAATCTGTCTCGAAGATAAGGAAAGCCAAGGACAAGCTCTTGAGTTGAGGCGGAGCAGAGAGAGAGAGAGAGAGTTAGCGAGAGAGAGAGAGAGAGAGAGAGAGAGTTAGCGAGAGAGAGAGAGAGAGAGAGTTAGAGAGAGAGAGAGAGAGAGTTAGCGAGAGAGAGAGAGAGAGAGTTAGGAGAGAGAGAGTAAGCGAGAGAGAGAGAGAGAGAGAGAGAGTTAGCGAGAGAGAGTAAGAGAGAGAGAGAGAGAGAGAGTTAGCGAGAGAGAGTAAGCGAGAGAGAGAGAGAGAGAGAGAGTTAGCGAGAGAGAGTAAGCGAGAGAGAGAGAGAGAGAGAGAGTTAGCGAGAGAGAGAGAGAGAGTTAGCGAGAGAGAGAGAGAGAGAGTTAGCGAGAGAGAGAGAGAGTTAGCGAGAGAGAGAGAGAGAGTTAGCGAGAGAGAGAGAGAGAGAGAGAGAGAGGGGGGGAGGTTATTTTGAAAGATATATAAATTCTAAAATACGAAGTTTCTAGTGACAGCTCATCTCCAGCCGTACGCTAACTCTGGTCGAATTAACCTAACCACGGTTATCCACCTGCTGCCTCACAGTCTCGACCCAAATACTCTTGGGGACGGTGGGAAATTACGATATCACCCGTCCCCTGGCGTAACTGGGAAGGCTTCAGCTGTCGCCTTCGTTCTGGCCTAATTTGGTCAAATAGCAGATGATTTAATAGAACCCCCCCTGGTGGCGCCTTCCTGTGCAACGTGTACGATGGCGCGGGCCGCTTAGGCGGGAAATCGCTTTCCAGGAGTTTGGGCGCAGTTTCTGAGAGTGGGCCCGTCGTGTCGAAGAAAAACTAGGCCCCCACACACCCCAACGCACACAAGAATCGGCTCATTTTTTAAGAAATAAACTCCCATCGGGCCCACCGCCTCTAAAGTCCACGAGCGATGGATTTGGTCTCTACACTCTATATAATTAATATAGCGACGGACCCCACCCCACGCGGTCGTTGGTGTCAGCATCTGGCGTCGTATCGTACTTTCTCATTCTCACTCACCCATTCGACCACGAGCTAAGTCGTAAATGACACTCCAGTCCCCATTTTCCCCGTTTCGGTCGATGATTAGCCGCGTTTATCATTAAACTCCCCGAGGATTAGATTACAATTATTGCTAATGGACTGGGACGACCCCGGAAATCACGGCGCATATAAAGGGCGGGAGTCCAGTCTCGACCTTCGCGTAAAAGGGACCAACCACCGCAAATCTCGCGGCGAGAGGACCGGAGTCGCCGGTCCGAACCACAAGTCCCGGCCCATGAATTGTTATGTTCGTCAACATTCTTCACGCGCTTTCACGGCGAGAGGAGGAGAGTAGTTGTTTACTTGTTAATTTGTTATTAATCTTCAAAGTGGTAGCGTCGTAAGCACATTTATTTATTAGCACATTTGTTTATTTATTTAAAATTTTTAAATAGAAAATTGTGATCTAACGAACTAACCTTGGCGGCGGATCTTGTACATATTCTTATGGGATGACAAGATTCGTGTCTGTGGTTACTTCCACCGGTCCCTCCTCCTGGCGAGAAGAAGCTTCTTACCTAGTCGAACAAATGGTTTTGTTTAATATTATACATTCGAGGAAAAAGATCGAATCGCGCGGATTCATGGAACCGTGCATCCATGCATATCTCTTTTGTTACTAAGTATATATACGCTACGCGCGTCTTCTTCTTTGTTTTCGTTTGTTCTTTTTAATGCATAGTATATAGATTGGGGGACACGTAAAGTAAGAGCTGGATGAATGAACAGTGAACAGAACCCCCCCCCAGAGTAGTGAATTGATTTGAAGCTGATAACTCTGTATTAATCTTCCACAGTCTTGTACGCAAGGGAGAACACGGTTGGCATCTGTGAATCGAAAACGACAACGCGGATAAATTCAATGCGGAAGTTTAATTTGAGAATTACTAATCCTTTGGCACACCTCTTTCGAAGCCAATTAAAAACCCTTTTCTTTAAGAAACAACCATTCGTACAGAAATATTAATTAATTTAGACCGCCAAGCTCCCTGCAAACTCAACTGTAACGAGATTTTTTTTAATCCGTCCCTGAATTTAGAGAATTAGTTGTTAGCATTTTATATGTGGCTCTGCTCAGAACCAACTTGTATGTTTAATTTTACATGATTAATAAATTTTATTTATTGCATGCATTAATTTATTGTCCATGGATTTCATCCCTTTGGCATTGGATCACTGAGAGGTGGGTGTCTTCATGACACTGTGTCCTGGAGCCTTGTGCTCAGAATACGTCCAGGTCATTGAGGTGAGAATTGGGGCAGCTCACTTAGACCTTTGTATGTTTAGATAGCCTTATAAGGGGTGTTGGGCGTAGGACCATACACTGACTTAGATGTCTCATCACCATACAATATTGTGTGTGTCACACATAGGACGGGTGACCAGAGATCAGGTAAATGGGCCTTGAGCCTATGAGACCGATCACCTCCAAGTTTAGCTTCCTTTTATCTTGAGAATTGGCCTGACTACTATTAAGGTGTATAATTCTTTTGGAGTGGAATTGATAGCATTGATGATGCTTTTTGGTGCATCAAACCACTCTGGAGAATTAGTATTATTAATATTGTCGGGAGGTTATTATTCCAAGAGAATCTCAACTAGGGGCAAAATCGTAATTTTGACATAAATCGATAAACCCGGGAAATTATCGATTTACTCAAATTATGGATATTCCAATTCCCAGAATTGGTTTTATGAAATAACTATTTCTAAATTGTTTTCTCAAAATTATTTTTAAATTATTTTGATTTAAAACATTAAGGGAATTGGGCCTCTTATAGCCCACTTGTTGAGTTCTATTTTTGTTGGACTTGGGCTTTTTGGGGGACGCCTCAATTGACCTAAGTCTGAGGTTGAGTAGAAAGCGCTGATGGAAGGAGGAATCCTCGTATGGGTCCATTAGATAATGGATCGGGCTATTTAGCTGATGGGTTTTTGGGCTTATTTGGCTAATGGGCAATTAGGGTTCGTTCTGTTGATGGGTCACGAATTCTATTTATTTACATGCTGAGGAGGTCACACCAACGATCAGGCAACCAAAGGTTAGAGTTTTTGTAGAATAAGGGTCGCCGATCAATTTGGTATAAGTTTTATGAAATTAGCCAGGGATTTGGCCGAGAATATAAAGAAAAATTAAGGTTTTTTCGTAAACCCTTATCTGCCGGAGATTTCCATCCTCCGGCAAAGGTACCACGCCGGGAAGGACCACGGAGTGGTCTCGCCAACGGACAACCCCTCCTTGGTCGTCGACCGGCGTGCCGTCGTCGTCCGGAACGCCGCAGAATGGAATTCTCGCGCGGCCATTCCTCGTCGGGAATCCTCCCCATCCGCCGCCGTCCGGCCGCCGAAAAGGTCGGCCGGACCTCGGCGACCTTTCCGCGACCGTCGTCGTGGCGAAGCGGCGTCGCGACGGCCGGATTGGCGGACTGGGAAGCCCTAGGGTTTTCGGTCGGCGGCGGCTTTGAAAAAGACGATCTCCGGCCGGCCGGGCGAGTTAATTTTTCGACCCGACGGTTGGTCGGAATCGCTGCTTCGAGGTTCATTTTCGAACCCGAGCTGACTTCGGCCGAAACCGAAGTTAAGTCGTTCGAGCTGGGTCAGCTCAGTTCAACTCGGGCGCGAATCGGAGTCAGCCCGATTCAGCGCAGACCGAGTCCGCGGGTCCTTGGGTCGGTCTACCCAGGTGGCCCAGAAATGAACCGAACCACCTATTTAATTTTTCCGCCGGTTCAGGGCCTTAGAATCATCAGATTTGGATGAAGTTTTAACCGAAGACTCAATGAAATATTTATAATTTTCCTACATATTTTTCATAATTTTTTAAGAATGAAAAATATTTGGTTTAGGAGAAAAATGGTATTTGAGTTTTTTGGTTCAATTAAAAATAAATATGTAAGTTGCGTTTTGACTCAAAAGTGTCACCATAAATAATATTTATGATTTAAAAATTAATAATAAAATTTTTCATTAATTTTATATGGTTTTATTTGTTGTATTATTTATGGTGTGTTTTATGCATTATTAATTACCCACAGTTGTGAATTATATTATGTTATACATGTCATGGATGTGTATTTGGTAGATTTATAATTGTATGATAAATCTTGCTGCACAATGATGGGTTTGATTGCATGAAATAGTGGGAGCATGTTATCTTTAAATTAAGTCGCATATCTGTTTATTATATTTTGTATATAATTTTATTGTCATGGTCTTTGGTAAATGCCCAAAGGATTGTGCCTTTGACTGTGCTAATAAAATTATAAATATTTTGTGTGTGTGACTTGTCATTTCAGAATGAGTATGATGCCCAAAGGATAAGCATTTGTTTTTGTGAATGAATTGTTTGTGTGTGGAATCATTACTACAGTCAGGGAATTGACAGTTATCCCAAAGGCAATGGCTATCTAATTCAAGGGATGTGTAGTGTGATAGGGTTGTAAACTCCACCTGGAAGTGGCAGTGAATGGTGGACCAAAGAAAGCCAGGATCTGTTAACGGAAGGGTTCCAGCTCCCGAAATTGATGTTATTATTTTGTTTTAATTCATGTTTATGTATATGCATGGAATGAATTGTTTATTAAATATGTGCATGTGTGTACTTTAGATATGACGAAGATATCTTCTGCACTCTTAGAGATATTAAATAACAACAAGTTGACCGGGCCCAATTTTCCAACTTGGAAAAGAAAGTTGTCCTATGTCCTAACTGCAGACGATTATGATATTTGTCTGAGAAAGCCAAAACCCGAAAAACCGCAGCCCAATGATGATGAGAAAGTAACTTCTAAATTCAAGAAATGGATTAAAGCGAATAAGATGGCCAGGGTCATAATTTTGGGATCTATAAGTGAGTCATTACAACAAACTTATGAGCGGTATAAAAGTGCATCACAAATCCTGCGAAGTTTAGAGGCTAAGTTCAATAGTATTAGTGAGTCAGAGGTGACAGTGCTACTGGAAAAATTAAGTCAAGCTAAAATGATTGAAGGGACTTCTGTAGTAGACCATACCAATTATGTATGTGGATTGACTGATCGCCTACAGACTGTAGGGATGAATTTAGAGGTTAAGAGTCGTGTGCATTATATCATGAAATCTTTGCCTAAGTCCTATGAGAATTTTGTGATGAATTATCAAATGAATGGTTTAGAATGGGGCATAGAAACTCTTGTTGCCAAACTTAGAGCAGAAGAGATTCGAAGAGGCACAACAAAGGTTGAAAGTGCACACTTGACTTTGAAATCTAAGGTATTCAAGAAGAAGGAATTTAAGAAAGGTGGGAAGAAGAATAAAAATTTTAGCAATGAAAAGAATGGCAAAAAGGACATCCCTTGTCACTACTGCAACAAATCGGGCCATATGAAAAGACAATGTTGGAAGTTGCATGGAAAACCAAACTCTTCCACAGCTCGAGGTACACTCTCTAGGCTCACCTGCACAGAATCTAATACCACTTATGTTCCTCCTTATAGTTGGTGGATGGACTCAGGTTCCACATATCATGTGTCACATTCTGTACAGGGGTTCAAGGAACTCAGGGAGAAAAGAAGTGAAGGAGAATATATTTACATGGGAAATGGTGACCGGATTGAAGTTGAAGGAGTTGGATCATATGAAATTCAACTAGAAGATGGGTCATCTTGGATTTTGCCTGAAGTTTTGTATGCACCTAAAATTAGGAGAAATTTAATTTCTGTTGCTTTATTGGACAAAACTGGGTATTTTGTAATTTTCAAGAACAGTATGGTTATTATTAAGAAAGACAATTTAGTTATCAAAGGTTCACTTTATGATGGTCTTTATAAATTGAATGCAATTTCTCCCACTTTGTGTATGAGTGTGAAACGATCTCGTGATTTAGACTCTTCAATTCTTTGGCATCATCGTTTAGGGCATATTGGGAAAGAAAGAGTTCTCATATTGGTTAAAGAAGGAATTATTCCTGAACTGTCTTTCGATGAATTTGGAATATGTGTGAGTTGTTTAGATGGTAAAAAGACACAAAAACCCTTTGATGTCAAGAAGAAGAGGAAAAGGTCAGAAGAATTGTTGGATCTGATTCATTCAGATATATGTGGTCCAATTAATGTACCTTCTCGCCATGGTCATAAGTATTTCATAACTTTTATAGATGACTATTCCAAATATGGCTATGTATATCTTTTGAATAAGAAATCTGATGCATTGGAGTCATTTAAAGAATTTAAAGCTGAAGTGGAAAAGAGCACAGGAAAGATGATTAAAGGATTGATGTCCGATAGGGGAGGAGAGTATTGTTCTGATTTGTTCACTCTTATTGCATTGAAAATGGAATTGTTCATTAATTATCTATTCCTAGGACACCTCAACAGAATGGTGTTTCTGAGAGGAGAAATTGGACTTTGCTTGAGATGGTTAGATCTATGATGAGTGGAACAAATCTGCCCCTAAGTTTGTGGAGTGAAGCTTTGAAAACTGTTGCATATCTTCTTAATAGAGTACCAAGTAAATCTGTGCAAAAAACACCATTTGAATTATGGGTTGGTCGACCTCCAAGATTAGGTCATTTAGTTACATGGGGATGCCCTGCAAGGGCACTATATACAGGAGATGACAGATCAAAGATAGAACCTAAGACATTGGAATGTTTCTTTGTGGGTTATCCTCTACATTCCAAAGGGTTCAAATTATATGATAAATCTAATGGTGTCATTTTTGAATCTCGAAATGTAACTTTCCTTGAAAGTATATTGATTGAAAAGACAGAAAAGGATCATGTTGATATTTTAGAGATTCAAGAAAATGTGGAACCTATATCTTCTTCTTTGCCAAGTACTTCTGAGGTTCCTCAGCATCCTCCTGTTCAAGATAATGTCAGAAGAAGCCAAAGACAGATTAGAGCACCTAACAGGTATACCCTAGTAGGTGATTCATATCCTAGATTGGAGGATAAAGACATTCTTGACCCTCATGATTATGATAGTGCCATATCAGATATTGATGCTAAGAAATGGGACATTGCCATGAAAGAAGAGATGGATTCAATGCAGAAGAACAAGGTAAGGACCCTAGTAGAACCTCCTAAAAATTGCAAGCTGATAGGTTGCAAGTGGATATTTAAGAGGAAAAAAAATTCAGAGGGTCAAGTTGAAAAATATAAAGCAAGACTAGTTGCTAAGGGTTATACACAAAGAAAAGGTTTTGATTATGATGATACCTTTCTCCAGTAGCAAAAATCAATTGTTGCACATTTTGATTATGACTTATTTCAGATGGATGTGAAAACTGCATTTTTGAATGGAGATCTTGAAGAAGAACTTTACATGGAACAACCTGATGGTTTTGTTACAGATGGTACAAAAGTTTGCAAGTTAACAAGAGCAATATATGGCTTGAAACAAGCTTCTAGGCAGTGGTACATGAAATTTGACCAATCGATAAAAGCATTTGAGTTTGAAAGCAACTCTGAAGACCCTTGTGTTTATATTAAAAGGTTCAATGGTCAAATAGTCTTTCTTGTATTGAATGTGGATGATATTTTAATTACAGGGAGTAATAGACAGTTGATTCAAGAGAATTTCGAGTTGAAAGATCTTGGAATGGCTTCTTATATACTCGGGATAAAGATTGAAAGAAATAGGAGTGCTAAGATGCTTGCTTTGTCTCAGACTGCTTATGTGGATAATATTCTTGAGAGATATTGTATGAGTGCTTGTAAACCCACTACAACACCAATTTCTAAAGGAGATATCTTTAGCAAATCTCAATGTCCACAAAATGAAATTGAAAGACAGAAAATGGATAATATGAGATCAACATATTGTTCTGCTATTGGTAGTCTGATGTATCTTATGACTTGCACTAGACCGGATATATGTTTTGTTGTGAGTTTACTTAGCCGCTATCAGTCAGACCCTGGGCCACGTCATTGGGAAGGAGTGAAACGGGTTTTGCGCTATATCAAAGGGACTAGGACAACTCGACTTGTGTTCTCATCTTCTACCCTCATGGTTGAGGGATACTCTGATTCAGATTACCAGGGTGATCAAGATGATCGCAAATCTACTTCTGGTTATGTGTTTATGTTTGGTGGAGGCGCAATTTCTTGGAAAAGCAAGAAACAAGATTGTATTGCGATATCCACTATGGAAGCAGAGTATATTGCTTGTAGCTTGGCTGCTCAAGAAGTAATTTGGATTAGGAACTTCTTGCGGGAGTTATATATTGTATATTCTATTAAGGATCCGATCACAATGTATTGTGATAATGAGGCTGCTCGGAGCCTAACCAAAGACTCCTGATATCATTCAAGAGCCAAGCATATTGATGGGAAGTATCACTTTATAAGAGATAGAGTGCAGAAAAACCAGCTGGTAGTTGAAAGAAAAAGCTCCGCAGAGATGTTAGCTGATCCCATGACTAAGGGATTAAATGTAAAAGTTTTTATAGATCATGTAAGGAGCATGGGCATTGTAATTAATTCCCCTTGGTTCTGATTGAGCCAAGTGGGAGATTGTTAGCATTTTATATGTGGCTCTGCTCAGAACCATCTTGTATGTTTAATTTTACATGATTAATAAATTTTATTTGTTGCATGCATTAATTTGTTGTCCATGGATTTCATCCCTTAGGCATTGGATCACTGGGAGGTGGATGTCTTCATGACACTGTGTCCTGGAGCCTTGTGCTCAGAATACGTCCGGGTCATTGAGGTGAGAATTGGGGCAGCTCACTTAGACCTTTGTATGTTTAGATGGCCTTATAATGGGTGTTGGGCGTAGGACCATACACTGACCTAGATGTCTCATCACCATACAATATTGTGTGTGTCACACATAGGACGGGTGACCAGAGATCAGGTAAATGGGCCTTGAGCCTATGAGACCGATCACCTCCGAGTCTAGCTTCCTTTTATCTTGAGAATTGGCCCGACTACTGTTAAGGTGTATAATTCTTTTGGAGTGGAATTGATAGCATTGATGATGCTTTTTTGTGCATCAAACCACTCTGGAGAATTAGTATTATTAACATTGTCGGGAGGTTATTATTCCAAGAGAATCTCAACCAGGGGCAAAATCGTAATTTTGACATAAATCGATAAACCCGGGAAATTATCGATTTACTCAAATTATGGATATTCCAATTCCCATAAATGGTTTTATGAAATAATTATTTCTAAATTGTTTTGTCAAAATTATTTTGATTTAAAACGTTATGGGAATTGGGCCTCTTATAGCCCACTTGTTGGGTTCTGTTTTTGTTGGACTTAGGCCTTTGGGGGACGCCTCAATTGACTAAGTCTGAGGTTGAGTAGGAAGCGATGATGGAAGAAGGAATCCTCGTATGGGTCCATTAGATAATGGATCGGGCTATTTAACTGATGGGCTTTTGGGCTTATTTGGCTAATGGGCAATTAGGGTTCGTTCGGTTGATGGGCCACGAATTCTATTTATTTACATGCTGAGGAGGTCACACCAACTCTGGAACTAGATTTCATTCTTCGTTAGAGGAGCCTTCCATCAAGGGAAATCAAACAAACAGAGTTGGTGGACCGACAGCGATTCGACAAGAACGGAGGAGAATTGACAAACAGGTACGCAAAATTTAAATTTTTTATTATATGATGATTTATTGGGACAACACTAGCCAGCCCGAGTGGGCTCAGCAACACAACTAAAGAAGCACTCCTTGTCTTGTTATTGTTTCACCGAAAATCTGCCAGTCCGCGAAGAGGCACGACCGAGAGAATATTTCAATTACTCTAGAATAAATTTGTGTTACAGGGTATGGTGTAAATATCAAGGAATGCGAGTTCACTCTCTTAGGCTTTCTCTGATTCGATCTCCGTTACAAGTTTAGTTGAAGTTTCAGCTCTTGCGAGGTCGTCGTTGAGACTTCGAGTTACAGAAACAATCGTACACAATCTGGTGTGGTTTTTGTCGGTCGGACGGAGGTATTTGTGCTCCGCGTGTGTCGACTTGTGACATTGCCGGCGAGGGTGTAGAAAGGTTTCTGGTCGAACTGTTGAGCGACGAACTATGAGTGGCTGAACTTCTATAGTTCGAGAGCTTCTGCGAGTGTATTTTCTTCTCGGCAAGAAGGCTGTTGATCTTCAAATTTTCCAACCCCTGGGACAGGAAACTTCTGGCTATTTGTAGCCTGTATGTGTAGTTGTTGAGAAACGTTGCCTGGAAATGGGGCTCGTGCTCCTCTTTCTGCTCGTGAAGTTGAAGAAGAAGAGGGGAGGAGGGAGACCACGAATTCCCCCGTTTAGATCCCCTGAATGAGGATCGTGAACCAGACTTGGTCTTTATCTTCACGTTTGAAGTGGATGACTGTATGCTGATGTGGCGATGACTCATGAGCTACTGCTGACTGGACGATGACTCACTGAGTCGTTGCATGGATGTAAGATGACTCACTGTGTCAATAATGCGACGTGACGATTGGCTCTAGCGATGGGCTGTGTCGGATGACCTTGAGAATCGTCGAGGCCTGTCCACGAACCTTGTTTGCTGGATTAGTGGACTCCTGGACTTGTTGATTTTGGGTCATGCACATTTTGGTGCATACATATTGCCCCCTTCGAGACTTGTTCGTTTTGGAGAAAACGATCAAGTGTCGAATGTGAAGATGAACGAACACAACGCACACACCCTTCTTTTTTTTTTTTTTTTTTTTGTTCATCCTCTTACTCTTTTAGGATCGTTTATCTTTTGTGTACGTATGCTCTTCTGTCCTCTTGCTTTTTTAGGACAGTGTATATTTTCTATACACTTTGTATGTATATTTTTTTTCTTTCTTTTTTTTGGCTCTCTTGTAGTTTAAGAGCTGTTTATTTTTTTTTATTTTTTTGCATATACGCATATGTATACGAATATACGTACCAGTATATGGGAAGTGAGAGGCACCTGAGTCGAGTCTGCTGCGATGCCATGATTAGAAATTGCATTGGAGTCTGAACTCGGCATTTCTACCTCTCTGCGAGAATGGCTTCTTCGGAGGAATTTGTTGCAGTAGACTTGGTTCAGCGCTGGAGAAGAGAGAGGCTGCGCAGTGTGCTGCACACTGCGTGGCACTGACTCATCTGGTGAAGTTCGGCTTCGGCAGGATCGAGGCAATGCTGGAGGAGAGGGGAGGCAGCACCGGGCCTTGTGACCGCGGTGGCGCCGACTCATCAGCCGAAGCCCTGCGCCGGGCAGAAGTTCCTCCAAATAGAGGAGAAGAAGGGAGGCAACGCCGTGAGCCCACCCTGCGTGGCGCTGACTCATCAGAGAGCTCCGGCTTCGTCAGAATGGAGGAAGCGCAGGTAGAAAGGGGAGGCAGTGCCGTGGGATCCACACTGCGTGGCGCTGACTCATCCTGGGCGACTTTCAGCTTCGGCAGAGCTGCTTCAGAGTCGGAGAGGAGGGGAGGCAGTGCCGTGGGCCTTGCCCTGCATGGCCCTGACTCATCAACGAGCTCCCGCTTCGGCAGGATTGATTCTGCGCAGGAGGAAAGGAGGCAACGCAGAAGGAGAGGGGAGGTAGTGCCGTGGGCCCTGCCCTGCGTGTCGCTGACTCACTCGACGACATTCAGCTTCGGCAAAACAGAGTATGCGCAAGAGAAAAGGGGAGGCAGCGTCATGGGCCCCGCTCTGTGTGGCGCTGACTCATCTGCGACCTCTTGCTTCGGCAAAATTGCTTCAGTGCAGGGAAAGAAGGGAGGCAGTGCCATGGGCCCCACCCTACATGGCACTGACTCATCTGCGAGAATCTGCCTCGGTAGAGTTGCTCCATCCCAGAAGAAGAAGGGAGGCAGTGCCGTGGGCCCCGCCCTGCGTAGCACTGACTCATCTGCGAGATTCTGCCTCGGTAGAGTTGCTCCATCGGAGAAGAAGATAAGAAGCATTGTAGTGGGCCCCACCCTAACAGGGTTGGCGCTGACCTAGGGTTTTCCCAGGTCATGCCTCCGTAGTCATGGAGTGTGGGTCCCGCCCTAATTGGGTTGGCGCTGACTTAGGGTTTTCCCCAGGTCGTTCCTCCTCAATTAAGGGATGTGGACCCCGCCCTAATTCTCTTCTCTGTTAACTTTTGTTAATTAATTCCCATAACAAAGGAACTCATTGACTTCCCTTAATTTCTCCTGTGAACCTGCTAAAAAACAAATCCTCTTTTTCTTCTTGACTGTCTGCGACCTACCCCTTTTTGTCAGTCCACGATTTGAGACATTGTCTGTGGTTTGACATTTTCTGTCAGTCTGTACTTTGTCTGCGACTTTGCTCTAGGAGACAGTCTTCGAACTGACTGTTCTTGTCTGCGACTTTGGGAGGCTTCACGTTGGTTGTCTGCTGTCTTCTCTGAGCCTTCGGCTTGTGTCAGAATTCTCTACGAATCCAATTCAAAGGTATTGTGAAGAAAATTTTTCTCTTCTTTTTTTTTTCTTGGCAACATCAGATTGAATTCCAGTCAGCCAGAATTCCCACTTTCTTTTTTTTCTTCTCTCTTCCTTTTCCTTCTTCTTTTTCTCTCCTCTCATTTTCGACTCCTCCCTCAGTCTCTCTCTCTTTCTCTTTTTCCACGATTTTCTCTTTTTTTTTTTTTTTTCGAATTTCCTCTCTCTTTTTTTTTTTTTGACTTCTCTTTTCTCTCTTTTTTGCACTCTAAGTGTTTGTCAATTTGTCTATGTGACAAAACTGACAGCTTTTGTGCCAAACGTTGTAAGTTTGTGTGGCGTCTGGCTCTGTTACGAAGTGCTGGGATTGATTTGGGTCACACCTGGCTCTGTCGCCAGGTGCTGGATTTGTTTTGGGTCGCGCCGGGCTCTGTCGCCAGGTGCTGAAAGTGATTTGGGTCTAATCTGGCTTTGTCGCCAGGTGCTGAACTTCTGTTGGCGGATCCGGCTTGGTCGCCAGGAGGCTGAATGTCTGCGCTAGCACACCTGTTTTGGACGCCGGGTGCAATTAACAGTCTGGTCGTAGTTGACCAGAGTTGGTTTCTAATGCAAGTTGTTCTGAGGTCGCAGCCGGCGAGGGTCGCTGGGTGCGAGTTGAGTTGAGCCTCTTTCTGTTTTTTATTCACAACTGCTTCTTTTTGTCGCAGCCTTTTTTCTTTGGTGACGGCTTCTTTCAGTCACAACCTTTTTTTTTTTTTTTTGACGGCTTCTTTTTGTCGCGGCCCTTTTTTTTGTTTACCGATTGCTTCTTTTTGTCGCTGCTTTTTTTTTTTCAGAGAAGAGTTACGTACCTGGTTGTGTTGGCTGTGTCTGGGTTGGTTGCCGGTTGTAGGAATTTGCTGCACGACACCCGACTCGATCACCGGGTGTTGCGGTTTTTGTTTTAGACTTGGCCGCCTCGGTCGCCGGGAGGTTAGACTTCTATTTTGGTCACCGAAAGCCGAGGTTTTGGTTCGGCTGAGCTTGGCTAGGTCGCCAGGAGGCTGAATTCCTGCGTTGACGCATCCGGCTTGGTCGCCGGGTGCTGTTGTCGCAACTTGTTTTGAGCGTCGAGTGCGAGGTGCCAGTTGAGCTACTGAGTGATCGGCGCTGGTTTGATCGTCGACCACTTCTTTTATTTTGCTGCTTCTTTTTGTCGCTGCATTTTTCTTTTTCTTGCGACAACTTCTTTTTGTCGCAGCTTTTTGTTCGGCGACGGCTTCTTTTTGTCGCAGCCTTTGTCTTTCACTTTTTTTTTTTAGAAGATGGATTGCGTACCTTGTTTTGTTGGCTGCGTCTGGCTCGGTCGCCGGCCGCGGGAGTTTGTAGTACAGCACCCGGCTCGGTCGTCGGGTAGTGTCTCTGCATTTTTCTTCGCGTCCGTTTTGTTGTTGGGCGCAGACTTTGAACTATGCTTGGCTCAGTTGCCGGGCACTTTCTTGTTGTTTCGCAGCATTCGTTTCCTGTCCAACTCGGTCGTCCGGCACTGGGCTCGAATGTGCGGCTTCTGGCTTTGTCACCAGATGTTGAATCCTCTGTTTGGTTGTGTCCGAATTGTTTGCCGGGCATTGGAGAACTCGATTTTGTTCGCCTCCAGTTTGGTGGGCGCGAGGCTGCATGCTTCGGTCGCGCCAGGCTCGGTTGCCGGGTGCTGCCCCTTGGGCCGCATTTGGCGTGGGTGTGGCGTTTTGGTGTTCATGGTGCAGATCCTAGCGAAGGCTCTGGTCCTCTCATGTTGGTTTATCGGAATTCGGAGCTCGTTCGACATTTTACTCCGATTGAAGCTCGTGAACTATTTTGGAGGAGTTCGATCAAGACCTGGTATCCAGCTGAGGCTCTTCCTTCTGGCACTCTTCTCAACGCGAGGAGTCACGTGGCTTCTTCGATCGAATCGGATTATTTTCTGTGTGTTCGATCGACTTCCCTGGTTTATCGACAGCGCGACACTCTGGCTATTGAGCCTTACAGTCCTCATAGGTTTGCTGGGCAGTTTGGCTTTTGCCAGGATCTACCTGGTGTACTCATCTCTGACCAACGTAGGGCAGATTCTCTCTCGGCACTCCTGGAGATGTGGAGGATCAGCGTTGCGAGGCCTTTTGGTCACGTGGACGTGCCAGTCTTCATGGGTACCGACGCAGATCCTGGTGTCACTCTGAGGTTTAGGGAATCATGGCTTGAGCACGTAGTCCCTATTTTTGGGGTATGTGAGCTTCTGTTTCTTTTCCTTTGGTTTCTCTTCCTTGTTTTCGATACTTCCCTCATCCATCTCCCCTTTGTTTTTTTTTTTTTTTAGCATGAGTGGAAAAGCCTTACTCGAACTGGCATGTCTGCGTCTCAGTCCGAGTTGTTACGTGCGCTGAGTGATGATGACGCAGAGGCTCTCCTACCACGTCGTGATCAGCCGGCATCCGCTAAGGCCAAGAAGGGCAAAGCCAAGGCTAAGCAGCCGCGTCCGAAAGTAGCAAAGGACAAGTTACCAGCTTCGAGAGGTGCGGCAAAGGCGAAGGGTATAGTGTTAAAGGAGCCATCTGTGCCGGGGGAAGAGACCGAATCAATTATCATTGCTTTGCCGGCGCCTACAGTTCCATCCTCTAAGGAGAAGAAGAAGAGAGCTCCGGCCTAACGAAAGTCATCCATACAGCCCCCGATCTTTACTCCTCCGCCGTTGCAGAAACGTATTCGGGAATCCGAGAACCTATCTGAGGTCCCTAGTACTTCCACTCTTCGATCGGGACAACCCGAACCTTTGGCGATTGCTGCTCCTCTTCTTTTGCCGGGTCCGTCTCAGGAGACTGCTAGAGGGAACACTCAATTTGTCGACTCGCAGGGAGACCGAGTTGATTCGACCTTAGACGAGCCTTTGGATCTTTCTGGGTTGGAGCTCCCTCAACATTTAATGCTGGACAAGGAGGATCATATTTGTTTTGCGGAACTTGCCGTTATGCGACCCCGTAAGGATCTCTCTACGCTACCTTCTGCTGATCTTGTTGATGGAGTCATGGAGGATGATGCGACAGTGGTTGCCGATGATGTATTCCCCCAGGCCGAGGCAGAGGCGACTGTAGATGGAGTCGCAACCACCGGTTTAACTCAAGTAGCTGGTGATGAAAGTCGATGTGATGTCCCCAGTTCCTCTCGTCCTATTCCAGCAACTCCAGTCGTAGTGATTCAGCCTCCGGTTATACCTTTGAACGGTGGAGAGCCATCGTCAGCCGTTCATCCACTCGGTAGTGAGCATTCGACCTCTTCGCAGCCTTTATCGGTAAGTCTCGATTTCTTTTCTCCTTCCGGCATACACATTTTTTTTTCTTTCCTCCTTTCCCGAACTCATAGCCTCTGTTTCTACAGGGGTCCTCGAGACGTCCGTCAGCGAGAACAAAGCTGAAGCTTCAAAAGGCAGCTTTGGGGTTGTGGAAGGACTTCGTCCAGACGAACCTTTTGCCATCTAGTGATCCGAGTGCACCCGAATTGGTCGAGGACACTCACGTTTTCTTTGAGAAGTTATTGGAGGTGGGTATCGACACCTCTACTTTGGAGCAACGGGTTGAAGAATTCGCATCCGGGGTGGCTCGACTTCAGCATCTGCGCTGTTCGCTGGAGGGGAAGCTCAGTTTAGAAGAACGCCGAGTCGCAGAGGTTGAGCTTACTCAAGCTGAGCGACGTGTGGCCAACAGTCGCGACCAAATGTCTGCTAGTGTTGACCAGAATTAGATGGCTCGAAAGGCTACCGAAGAGGAACAGAAGCGACTTCACGAACAGCTCGCTCTGGTTTCAGCTCGCCTTGACGCTTTGGATGTAAAAATTGCGACTGATAAGAGACAGCTTGATGCAAAAGATGAAGAGGCTGCCGCTATTCATCGACGTTTGGCTGAAGTTCGGGCTCGGCCTACTTTCACCAATCAGGAAGAACAAGAGATGTCTGACGCCCATGATGAAGTGATCCGACTGAAGGGGCGACTTGCCGATTTTGAGCTTCCGCGACTCTGATGTCATCTCACTCTTTCCCTTTGCATTTTTTTTTTGTTGCCTCGTTTTTTTTTTTGTGAGGCTGAGAATATTCCCATTTGATCTTTTATGAGAAATACTCTCCTTTATTCGACTACTTATCCCTTTCTCACAATTTTTTTTTTCCCGCTGCCCTTTTCATGAAAATCATTTGAGAAATTTACCGTTTGTTATTGGCAGCTCTGACCCATTTGCAGTGACGAGCTTGTAGGCGTCATTGGTATAAGCCTCCTGTACCACGTAAGGTCCTTCCCACTTTGGCGCAAATTTGCCCCCGATTTTGCTGGTGAAGAGCATTGGCTGTCTTACTGCGAGCACGAGATCGTCCTTCTGGAATGACCTGGGTCGTACCTTTTTGTTGAAGGCTCTGGTCATTCGGGATTGGTAGCACTCGAGACGTTGTTGTGCCTCGAGTCGTTGTTCGTCGAGGGACTCAAGTTCTGCGAGTCTCAATTGGGCGCATTCCTCCGTCGTCAGTCCTTCTCTTACCGCTATGCGCAAGGAAGGGAGTTGTACTTCGAGAGGGAGCACTGCTTCGGTGCCATAAACCAGCGAGTATGGAGTTGACTGGGTAGGCGTTTGAGCCGTCGTTCTGTATGCCCATAAAGCTTCGGGAAGCTTTTTATCCCAGCTCCTTTTGTGGGTGCCGACCGTCTTCTTCAGAATTTTGCAGAGTGTCTTGTTAAAAGCCTCTGCGAGTCCATTGGCTGCCGGGTTGTAAGCCGACGACGTCCGCTGTTGTATGCAAAATTTTTCGCAGAATCGGTCCATGACTCTGTTTCTGAAGGGTGTGCCGTTGTCCGTCACGATATACCGAGGAACCCCATATCTGTATATGATTTGAGTTCGGATGAAGTCGGCGATGGTGGTGGCTTTGACTTCTCGGTAGGCTGCCGCTTCGGCCCATTTGGAGAAGTGATCGGTGGCAGCCAAGATGTATTGTCGTTCAGAATCGGACTTCGGAGTGATAGGGCCTATGATGTCCATACCCCAAGCTTCGAATGGCCAGGAAGCGACCGTTGGGTGAAGCGGCACCGGTGGTTGGTGTATGTAATCGGCATGGAGTTGGCACAGTTTGCAGGTTTGAGCCATTTCGATGGCGTCCCTGAGCATAGTTGGCCAGTAATAGCTGAGTCGTTTGACTTGCAGGTGAAGCTTCGGGCCAGCTTGATGTGCGCCGCAGATCCCACCGTGTGTTTCTTTCAGCACTTGCAGCCCCTCTTCTTTTGAAAGACAGCGAAGGAGTAGGCCTTCATACAACCTTCGGTAGAGTACGTCGTTGATGAAAACGTACCTAGGAGCTGTCCGGTGAATTTGGACTCGCTCTCGCAGGTCCACTGGGAGTGTGCTGTGACGAAGGAAGTTGATGATAGGTTCACGCCAATCCTCGGTTTGATTTTGGCTGGCCGAGATAGGTAGAGATTCTTCTATCTCTTCTTTTTGCTCTTCTTCTATTTCTTCCTCGACTGGTGGAGGGATGACCCATCGTTCGCAAATGGGGACTTGGCTTGGCCGTTCCTCAAATTGTGCTAAGCTGGCAGCAATTCCAACCAATGCGTCGGCTGGCCCATTTTCGGATCGAGGAACGTAGAGGAGTGAGGCTTCCGGAAGTTGGGCCAGAAGTTCCCCGGCATGTCTCCAGAAAGGCATGAGTTTGAGCTTCTTTACTTCGAATTCTTCTGTGAGTTGCTTTATGACCAGGGCCGAGTCGCCGTAGATGTTTAACTGCGGCAGCTGCATCTTGACCGCTATGCCGAGTCCGAGGAGGATTGGCTGATACTCTCTGCTTCATTGTTCGAGCAAATCTAAGTGAGCACAAATGAGTATGGCAGCAGATCTTTCTAGGGTGAGACGAACAAGACTCCGGCGCCAGCTCCATTTCTTCGTGCGGCGCCATCAAAGTACATCTCCCAAGGGGGAAGTACTTCGACCATGAATATTCCCTCGTCTGGGAATTCTTCTGTTAACTCCCATTCGGCCGGTACCGGGTGGTCTGCCAAGAAATTGGCCAATGCTTGCCCTTTAATTGCTCGTTGCAGAACGAAGTTGATCTCGAATTCCGATAGGAGCAGAGCCCACTTAGCCAGTCGGCCAAAGAGAATTGGCCACGACATGATATATTTCAGCGGATCAGCTCACGAGATGAGATTCGTCGAATGCGCCAGGAGGTAGTGCCGAAGCTTTTGAACTGCAAAGATGAGAGCCAGGCAGGTCTTCTCTATCGGTGTATAGTTGAGCTCGGGGCCCACCAGTGTTCGGCTGAGATAATACAGAGAACGTTCTTTGTTGTCCTCATCACATTGAGCCAAGAGAGCGCCCACTGATTTTTCTTGTGCTGCGATGTATAGCAGCAGCGGTTTGTTGACTATTGGAGCAACGAGCACAGGTGGTTTTGTGAGGTACGTCTTTATATTGTTGAAGGCGTTTCTGCATGACTTGTCCCACTCGAACGGTGTACCTTTCTTTAGCAGACGACTGAAAGGCTGGCATCTCCCGGCAAGGTTTGAAATGAAACGTCGGATGTACGCCAGGTGCCCTTGGAAGCTTTTAAGCTCGGAGACGTTTCTGGGCTCGGGCATCTTTTGAATGGCGTCGATTTTTGACTGGTCGATTTCGATTCCTTTGTGATGGACGATGAACCCCAAGAATTTGCCTGAGGTGACGCCGAAAGCACGCTTCAACGGATTCTTTTTGAGCTGAAACCATCGCAGTCGGCCGAACACTGCCCGGAGGTCGAGAAGATGGTCGGCTCTTTGCTTTGTTTTCACCACCAAGTCATCGACGTAGCATTCGACTCGTTTATGAAGGAAATCGTCGAAGATACTCTGCAATGCTCGCTGGTATGTCGCGCCGGCATTCTTGAGTCCGAACGACATCACTTTGTAGCAGAAAATGTCTTTAGGAGTGCGAAATGCAGTGAACTCTTCATCTTTTGGGTCCATCCGAATTTGATTGTAGCCAGAGGACCCGTCCATGAAAGATAGAGCCTCGTGACCTGTTGTCGCATCGACCATGAGCTCGGTAATTGGCAGAGGGAAGTCGTCCTTCGGGCACGCCTTATTCAGGTCGCAAAAGTCGACGCAGACCCGAATTTGGCCAGTCTTCTTCTTGACTGGGACGATGTTTGCAATCCAGGACGGGTACTTCACATCCCTGATGAAATTTGCCGCGATTAACTTGTCGACCTCCTTTTCAATTTCTGGCACAAGTTCTGGCCGGAACCGTCGTTGCGACTGTTTGACTGGTCGAACAGAGGGATGAACCGCCAATGTATGGACTGCCACTCGTGGGTCGAGACCTGGCATCTCCGTGTAGTTCCAGTCGAAGATGTCTCGGTATTCATGGAGTAACGCCATATATTCAACTTCTTCTTCAGCCGTCAGCGATGCACTGAGGAATGTTGGTCGCGGGTCTTCTGTGGTACCCAAATCGACTTTCTTTAATTCATCGACAGTCGACTAGCCTCCTTCTTCGAATTCAGCCGGAGCCTCCTTCAAGACGAATTCCTCATCTTCTTGTTCCTCGTCGATGATGGAAATGTGATTCACTGTGGCTGAGTCGTAGGCACGAGCTCGTGCAATGGCTGCCTTCAATGTGTAGATGACGACTGGACCATCGTCGTTCTTTGGCCGGCTTCGATTGATGGCGGCTTTGGTGTAAATAATTACCGGCTTCGAAGTATTTTGTTTCTCGGTTGGGATTTGGCCAACTGAGACTTGGTGCACATCTGCCGATGACTTCCGGACCATTTTGACCAGTTTTGCTTGGCTAGTGTAAATTTTGATCGGCATAGGCTTTTCATAACCAAGGCCTAAACGACCTTGACTGATGCGATGCCCTTCGTTCTTCATATTTTTCTGCTCTGGAGTGAAGACGGGTAGGGTCATAGGAGGTTTTGCATGAATCTCGTCTTTTGTAAAGTTGCCCCGAGCTCTGGCCATCAACCGGTAGGCGTTCGGGTCGAAGCCTTCATTTGAGCGTGTAGACGGCAACTGCTGTTGGCTCGGCAACTGCTTCACGATACTTCGTTCCTCCAATTTTGGTAGAGGAAGCATGACTTTTTCTGGCAAAGGGTTCGGCTAGATTTTGTTGCAGGCGACCAGGGGAGCTTCTCCTTTCTTCCTTTGCGACTATGGAATGTATCGCAAGATGGGTATGTTGCGCTGATTTGGTGTAGGCGCGACTGTGGCCGGTTTACGGCCGTGTGCTGACTGGCTGTTGTGTGCTGGCTGCTTTGGAGATACGACCTGCGTCGTGATCTTTTTAGGATATGCAACTTGCGTCGAAGTCTGTGGTTTCGTGGGCTGCGACGACTGTTTGAGTGTTGCATCCTGCGTCGGTTGTTTGGATGATGCAACCTGCGTCGGAGTACTCTTGGCGTTTGCTGCCTGGTTCGACTCTGGTGACAATTTAACTGTCGGCCTAGTCGTCAGATAGAACTTAGAGTTTGCAAATGATGCCTCTGCTTTCGTGAATGGACTTTCGTCGGCATACACTGTTCTTTGCTCGCCGTTTTCCCAATACTTGAAGCATTGGTGAAGTGTGGATGGCACGACTCCGTTTGAATGAAGCCACGGTCGACCCAAGAGTAGGTTGTAAGACGTCCTGGAGTCGATGACTTGAAGAGGAGTATCGGCTACCATGTCCCCGATGTGCAGCTTGAGGTTCGTTATGCCGAGTGTTCTCTGGCCCTCCTGGTCGAAACCTTGAATGAGAAGAGAGCTTGGGGAGATGTCGCCAGCCGAGAGACGAATAACGGTCTGTTGTGATTCTTCGTCCCCAATTGTGCATCTTCTTCTCGGAATGTAATGCATGGTGGGCATGAGACAGCAAGTGCTTCTTCTGACTTCGCGAGATGCGCTTTGGTGTAAGCATCTTCCTCTTTTTTCCAAAAAATGAGAAGTTAACCCGACCTTTGGCAGATCGTGCTTTCTCATCAGCAGCGTTTCGAGTTCGGCTTTGAGTTCCTCTGGTTTGGGGAGGATCCGAATTAAGGCTTGTCTTGACCTGATGTCCAAGTCGATATCATTCTTTATCTCATTGAGATGTGAGATTTGTTTGAGCGACATCTCGAGGTCGTCGCATTCGACGACTGGTCTTTTGCCCTTCTCTTTTGTTGCTGTTTGCTCGGGAGGAGCTGTTGAGCAGGTCGCCACCATTGCAGGCGGCGAGAGGAACTCCTTTGGGAAGAACTCCGCCAATGTAACGGGTCTTCTTTTCTTTTTGCTTGCCCCCTGGACGTCAGTCCTGGGAGCTTTTCTTTGGCGTTTTGCGGCTCTTTTATTTGACCGCTTTGCTTTTGTTTTGATGGTCGTCGGTGCCGGTTCGATTTCTCAAATAGGCTTCTTTCTCCGGGTGACCAAGATCCACCCCTCTACGTCGGCTGCAGCTGCTTCTCGGGGTGCCGGTTTTGGTGCGACCTTAGCCGGTGGTCGTCTGTCGTTATGAGGTTGGCTAGAGGAACCGAGCTTTGGTCGGTACTCCTTCTCCGTGACCTGCTTCTTGTTTGGCCGGGTTAGCTGGTTCGGCTCGGCTCGGATGGAGATGGTATATGAGGAGGCTGTGTTTTTAGCTCCTTAGATTTCGATACGGCCTTGCGCCGCAAGCTCCATGATGCGGTCCTTCAAGACGAAGCATTTCTCTGTCGAGTGCCCAACCAGTCGATGGTATTTGCAGAAGTTCGGATCCTTGCTCTTGGATTGGTCGCCAGGTCTTTTGATTTCTGGCAGCCTTAGCAACTGGTTGTCAAGGAGTTGGTCGAGCGTGATAGGAACGTCTGCGTCGGCAAAGGGATGTCTTTGCCTGTCGCTCCTCCAGTGACAGCTTCTTGTAGCCTCCCGTCAATTGTCGTGGGAGGTAGGTCGGCTTGACCTTACTTCCGACCTTGATCGGTTCGACAATGTTTGTCGTGAAAGAGGATTTTGATTTCTCTTTCGTTTCTTTGGGCGTGGTCGCAGCAGATGCCTTCCCTTTTTTGCGAGGGTCGGCGAGTGAAGACCCTTCCTCTCCTCGTTCTTCTATCAAGTTTTCCATATTGTGAGCTTCTTTTGCGAGCTCCTGAAAATCTTTCGGCCTTCGGCTTTGTATGTAGCAGAGGAGATTTCATCGCATTCCCCGTGAGCACATTTCTATTTCGGCTTCGAGAGATAGATTCGAGCTTTCTTTGCAATTGAGGCTCAGGTTCCTCCATCGGTTGATGTAGTCGACCACTTTTTCTCTCTTCTTTTGTTTGAGGTTGGCGATCTCGACTAGAGTGACGGTGCGCCGGGTACTGTAGAATCAATTGAGGAATTCACTCTCCAGTTGTTCCCAGCTGTCAATCGACTCTTGGGGTAGCTCGATATACCCATCGAAGGCATTTCCCTTCTGTGACCGGCCGAACTGCTTGACTAACAAGTCACCGTCTGTGCCGGCGTTATTACACGTTTCAATGAAATGAGCGACATGCTGCTTTGGGTGGCCGTCGCCGTTAAATTGTTGAAACTTAGGAGGGTGATAGCCGATCGGCATTGGGATGTTTTGGATCCTCTGTGTGTACGGTCTCTTGTTGGCGACTGATTTGTGGTTGCCGGCACTGTTTCGTACTGCACGGTTGATGAGCTCTGTAATGGCATCAAGTGTGAGAGCAGAAGGATCCAGTTCTGGTCGGCCTCTACGGATGGCCACTTGAGCGACGGGTGGCAGCCCGTCATCAGAGGAGGAATCTTCTTGCGGCAGCTCGGCTGAGGCGCTAGTAGTCGGCCGATTTCGGTCGACTTCTTGAGAGACGCCACCGGTGTTATTGGTGGTTGTGCCCATTTCAAGCCTTTCAAACATCTTTGCGATTTGATCATTGCGAGCTGCTAGTTGAGCATCACGGGCTGCAAGTTGCGCATCTTTTATGCGTAGCTGTTCGCTCTGCTCCTTTATCGCGGCCTGCATTTCAGCAAGATGTTCTTCAATAGTCTTGGCCGAAGTTGTCATTGTGGCCATCTTGACGGTTTGCGTTGGAGTAATTGTTCTTGACGCAAGTTGGAGATATGAAGCCGTCGTCGGTGACTTCATTGGAGAGGTGGGGGACCAGTCAAAAGGACCAGTCGCAGGTTGATTGCGGAGAGTGGCTCTAGGCGACGACTGGCTTGCAGTGACAGCCGCCGGTGAGAATCGAAAGGATGAGATGGGTGATGTTGCGACAGGGGTCGCCGATGTCTGTCGGCGAGGCGAGCGGATAGGTGGTGTACCAACAGCTGCGTTAAGTGCGGCAAGGAGGTCGTGCGAGACCAGCATAACCGGCGAGTTATCTGAGGCCGATGTTCTCTGCACGGAGGAGGTCGTCAATGAATGTGTCCTCGCCGCGGAGGATGAAGGAACGCCACCACTCTGTTCGTACAGCTGTACCAAGGCAGGGACAATAGAGGTTCTTCGCGGCGGCGGTGACTGCGTTGGACTGACAGTCGGGCTGCGAGGAGGAGGAGATGCTGCGACGGTCAGGTATGTTGGTTTGGCTATCGCTGGTAGTAGTTTGGCGGCGACCGTGGCTGATTTGTTGGAGGCCGCGGTAGCCTGTGGCACGAATAAGGCGCTTGGACGGCGTGCGTCGCGCATGAAAGGAGCTTGTCCAGCAGGCAAATTCCTGGCCATAGCTCTCGTCACTAGGCGAGTTGCCGGTGGTGGTGAGGTAGGAACGCGGATGTTGGCCGGCGGTGCAGCAGAAGGCCCATGAGGTCCAGTAGTTGAACTTGCGGTCACGACAGGGCGCGGCTGGGCAGAGCTTGAGGAGGCAGTTTGCTTGCCCCCGTTGTTGTTGTTGTTGTTGTTGTTGGCGTTGCTGGCCATGGCTGAGGTTGGAGTTTTTTTTTTGGTTGGTTGGACGGAGAAGGAGATGAGAGGTAGGAAAGGTCCCACCGGGTATGCCAAATCTGTTTCACCAAAAATTCACCGGCCCGCGAAGAGGCGCGACCGAGAGAATATTTCAATTACTCTAGAATAAATTTGTGTTACAGGGTGTGGTGTAAATATCAAGGAATGCGAGTTCACTCTCCTAGGCTTCCTCTGATTCGATCTCCGTTACAAGTTTAGTTGAAGTTTCAGCTCCTGCGAGGTCGTCATTGAGACTTCGAGTTACAGAAACAAACGTACACAATCTGGTGTGGTTTTTGTCGGTCGGACGGAGGTATTTGTGCTCCGCGTGTGTCGACTTGTGACGTTGCCGGCGACGATGTAGAAAGGCTTCTGGTCGAACTGTTGAGCGACGAACTGTGAGTGGCTGAACTTCTATAGTTCGAGAGCTTCCGCGAGTGTATTTTCTTCTCGGCAAGAAGGCTGTCGATCTTCAAATTTTCCAACCCCTGGGACAGGGAAGTTCTGACTATTTGTAGCCTGTTTGTGTAGTTGTTGAGAAACGTTGCCTGGAAATGGGGCTTGTGCTCCTCTTTCTTCTCGTGAAGTTGAGGAAGAAGAGGGGAGGAGGGAGACCAGGAATTCCCCCGTTGAGATCCCCTGAATGAGGATCGTGAACCAGACTTAGTCTTTATCTTCACGTTTGAAGTGGATGACTGTATGCTGACGTGGACGATGACTCATGAGCTGCTGCTGACTGGACGATGACTCACTGAGTCGTTGCATGGATGTAAGATGACTCACTGTGTCGATAATGCGACGAGACGAATGGCTCTGGCGATGGGCTGTGTCGGATGACCTTGAGAATCGTCGAGGCCTGTCCACGAACCTTGTTTGCTGGATTAGTGGACTCCTGGACTTGTTGAATTTGGGCCATGCACATTTTGGTGCATACAGTTACTTTAAAAATATTAATTATATGTATTTTATAGCGTATCATATTCATTAATCAATGGTTAAACCATTGGTCTAACCCGGTTTAACTGGGTTCGGCCAAAATTGGGCATATTGCTGGTTTGATGGCCGGTCCAGTTTTTAAAGCATCGATTAATTTGCACAGTGATTTAGAATGATAAAATCGATTTGTTCTTTTAATTATATGCATGAAACGATAGTCCAGACATTAAATTCACACCCAAGTATCACGAGTTTGATTTCCTTAATTCTGTTTGTTTCACTCGATCGCTTACAAATTAGTATTAGTATTGTATCAACCCACAATTAATTAAGTGTGCATCATGAATCGAATTGATCAACGGTACTTATCTGCATTTTGTTTTATCTTGGCATTCAAACTTCAAAGACAGATAAAACGTTTGGTGATTTGATGCTCTCAATCAGAATGAAGATGCGAATCCTGTCCCATCAATTGTTATATATATTTTTCAAGACGAGACAATTATGGTTGCAAGTAATATGGCAAATGTCAAAATTCAAGGTTCTTACTTCTTACGAGTTTTGTCCGACTCTACCCACAATACATGATATATTTTGAAAGACCTTGAGGCCATCAACTCAAGATGAACTTGCAAGATTATAAACATGAATATAAGACAAATATGTATGATATATCCATGTGAAGGGTGGTCGATACTCATGCATGCAGATTGCGGATAACCTAGACATTTCAATTTTTTTTTTCCTTGATAGAAAGTTGATGTTGGTATATATAAAAATAATGGATATTTACAATTCCGGGTTAGCTAAGTCTGTCCAGACATGACATGCAATGGGAGAGAGACTCTTCCCTTTGCCAAACCATCTGCTAATTGATTTTCAAATTCGACATTCCTTTATCTGGTACAAAGTCTGATGTATCAAACCTGGGTTGCAAAATGATATTTTGTACTGGTTGAGCTCATTTGACCATATACGGTGTGCGTATCTACAATGTAGTAGAAGGTGTTCTCCTGTTTCTGTCAAGTGTGTGGAGCCCACCTGTATCTCTCAAGTGTGAGGGTCAAAATCGTCATTTCTTCTTCTATTTTGTCCTTTAGTGGATTAGGGTAAAAGAGGAGGGTATGCGTGAAAAAAAAAAAAAAAAAAAAATAGAGAGATGGAAAAGAACTGAGAGAAGGAATAAAAAGGCAGAACGGGAGAAACCGGAAAAAAATCCTCGAAAACAAATTGGGAGATGAACGATCCCGAAATAAATTCGTAAGGGTTGGGTAAAGTTTCTCTTTCTCTTCTCTTGTTCATCTGAAAGACTTCTTATACTATTTTTCTGAAAATAGTGGATTTGTTCGTCGCGTCCCGTGGTTTTTTACTCTCTATAGAAAGAGGGTTTTCCACGTTAAATCTTTTGTGTTCTTGTTGAGTTTGGCTTATTTAATTTCTCGAGTGCCAGATTATCCCGTCTTGGATTATTGTCTGTGTTGTTGTGGAAGATTTCCTGGGTTAGGGAATTTTTGTAACAGTTTCTTCTACCTCTCCGCATAGAGGACTTACTGTAGTCGTGCAGTAAAGCCCTCTATTCATCAGTATATCTCTAGTTGGGAGGCGTTTGTGCATGGCTATTCAAAGGAAGACTTCAATCTTTTCTGGCACGTCAATCTCCCAAACAGAGTATGCGTCATGTGTTTGGTTTTCCTGGTTGCAAATGTACTCATAGGCAGATTTAACCGAGAATACACCACTTGGGTGCGCCGACCAGATCACTTTGTGTTGTTTTTTGGGGAGAAAGTAATGTTGTTGAATATTTTTTTTCATGGCGCTAAGTAGAATTGCCTCATTCCCCAAAATTTAGCCCTTAAATACGTGTCCCCAATTCGACTTCTGTGGGCACCTTATGTTGATTGTCTCTGTTACTGTGGGGTGCTGGTTTCTGGCTCTTTCGAACAGTGTTGTGTACTTGTTCTTCAAAGACTTGTCTCCTAACCATGTGTCATGACCATGTGTCATGTTAAAAACTGGCTGTCACTCTAGAGTTTGGGGAAAAACGAAGGCACAAATTGAAATTGGGTAATAGGATGCGAATTTTCCTTCATATGCTTGAGAATTTGACTTAGTTTTTGGTGAAGCATGGCCATTGCTTGGGCGCAAGCCCCACCGCCTTTTAATGAGCTGCATCAACGGTGATGTCGTTTCGCTATTCAACTTCTAGATCCATTTCATGAGAAGGGCTTCATTGAATTCTTTGATTGCTCTGATAGCCAAACCTCCTTGCTTCTTGGTTTTCGTTTTTGTCAACCATCGTATTAGGTGCATCTTCTTTTCCTCCGAAGGACCTCTCCAAATGAAATTTCTTATTACCTGCTCAATTTTCTTGCATACTTTAATTGGGCAATGGAGAAAAGAAAGTGCATAAGTGGGTATACCTGCAAGGCATGATTTCACCAGTACTAGCCTGCTGACTTTAGATAGGGGATTGCCTTTCCAACCTTGTAATCTAGATTGTAGCTTCTCTATGACCTCATCCCATATATTTTGTGTAATTCTGCCGCGGAATAGAAGTAAGCCCAAATAGGATGAGGGAAAGTGTCCCACTTCACAACCGATTGAGCCAGTTAGCTGTAATAATCTAGCATCTGGAATATTGAAACCGAAAATTCTTCACTTAGCCCAGTTGACACACTACCTAGATATTCAACCAAACTGCGATAGTATGCCTTGCAATTTAAAGATCTGATTCATATTGGCCTCGGCAAAGAGAATAGTATTGTCCGCGATTTGGGAGATTAGATACAGCCCTTCAAACATAACATTGTTTAGAAAACGATCATCACAAGATTTTTTAATCAGAGCATTTAGTCATTCACCCACAATGTTGAAAAGGAGAGGAGAAAGGGGATCGCCTTGATGTAAACCTCTTGACACTTTAAAATAGCATGTGTTGCTCCCGTTGATTATGATGGAATAATAAGGGGATTGAATACAAGTTACGACTCAATCTATCCATTTCTTAGGAAATTTCATTTTCTCAAGCATCCTGATAATAAAAGGTCATTCAACTCTATCGAAAGCTTTTTTGAAATCGAGTTTTACAAAATTTTCGATTCTTTACTTCTACTGAAATTTTCCATTACCTCATGAACTAGCATTGCCAAGTCAAGAATCTGTCGACCTGATGTAAATACATTCTACTCCAAGCTGATCACTTTGTTTATATGATATTTCAGTCTCTCCGCCAGCAATTTTGCAAATAGTTTATAACCGCCAGAAACAAGACTGATAGGCCTATAGTTAGTAATGCAGACAAGTGATTTCTTCTTTGGGATGAGGCAAGTTGAGATTGCCTCCATGTTTCGTTAACCATATCAAACACGTCCTACAACAAGAGATGTTTAAAGTTTGGAAGAAAACCCCGTTAAAACCATCTGGACCCAATGCCTTATCTTGAGGAAAGGCAGAAACCATTCTATTTATCTCCTCGACGGTGAAGTCCCTCACCAAATCCTGCTTTGCAGAATCGTCCAGTACTTTGGTGCGTAAATCTTCAACTTGCAGAATGCAGAGATGATCAAATTTATATAATTATTCCTTGTACAAGTCCACAATATGATTTCCTAATGCCGTTCATTGTTCGTTAATTTTCCCATAAGCCTCTGACTGGGTTATGCAATTTAATTTCCTTCTATTTGACACCACTTTATGGAAGAAACATGTGTTAGTGGAAGAAACATGTGTTAGTGCCACCCTCTTTATGCCACTCGAATCTAGCCCTTTGCTTCCAATAGATATTGTGTGATAGAATCTTGGTGGTGAATGCTGATCTCAAATGGCCCCTTAGTCTGTGTTCCTTGTCATTTAGAGCAATATCCTACTCCCTTCGGTCCAGCCCCTCTATGTCTTGGGTTAGTTATTCAATCAGTTCCTTATTTTCATGATTTTTGGCTTTTTCCCAGTTCCTTATAGCAGATTTTAAGGCTTTAAACTTCAGGGGTAATCTTGTGTCGCTGTTTGATGAGATAAAAAAAGATTTCCACCATAATTTAACTAGTTTGGGCAATTTTAGGTCCAATAGCCATCTACTTTCAAATAAGAATGGGTTTTTTTTCCCTGTTGTACCCTTGGTGTCGATGTAGATTGGCCAGTGATCAGACACTGATTTTACAGGTATCCGAGACCTAGCATGGGGGAATAAGTTTGCCCAACTTCCATCCATCAAGAATCTGTCGATTGTAGATAGTACCGGGGGTCTTTGGTTGTTTGGCCAAGTGAACTTTTTCCCAAAAATTGGGATTTTTTCCAGGTTCATTGCATCAATGAAGTCATTGAATTCAAACATTGCAGCTGTAATACGTGTAGTCGGTGGTTCTTTCTCATTCATGAATCAGATTTGAATAAAATCACCTGCTAGGAGCTAGGGAACTATCCAACTACTCATTAAGTCAATCATCTCTTGCAAAAAGTGTATTTTTTCATTAGTTGCACAAGGACCATAGACTCTTCCAACAACCCATTTCTTGTTGATTTCCAGATCTTTAATAAGAATACCCAATGTGTAAGCCCCTTATTCAAAGTCGATTAATTCGACTCTAACCGAATTGGCAATGCATAGAATACCGCCCGAGGAACCCAAAGAACCCACATAGAAAAATATTGGATTTGTGAAAGGAACAAAAGATTTAATAAAAATAGGATCAAAAGAAGACTGTTTGATCTTCTACAGTAGAATAAGTACTGCTAATTCATTACGGCATAGTGCGCAGAGTACCGCGACTTTGTGTGGGGCTCGCAGGCCCCTGATGTTCCACGAGAATACCTTTCATGACAGAGAGACATGACTAAAATTCAATAAAACTTCCAAAATATGATGGGTGGTGAACATGCCCTAAAGGGTTGTTAAGCGATGATGATCGCTTACAAAAAAGACTCCATAGCCATCGCAGAAAAGCAGGCCTTGCTCCCCAAAAACATCAAAAAACACATCGACTGGTTGATACTTCTCAACCGAAGAGGAGAACCCTACTTCTTCTTGGTCATGCTGCGGGTGGTGACTCCCTAGGGCTTCATAACCTTGCATTTTGCCTTTGTCAGTTCGGGTACGAACGTTGATAGGAATCCCAGCCTTCTTAAGCCCTGCCTTGAACTCTTGGTCCTTCAACACCTTTAGTTCAGCCTCCTTTAGGAAGTTTTCGATCTGGACCGTGTGGGGAGTATTCGCCAAATCCCAACCTGCTTTCAGCAATCTGGAGTGTGCATGTTCATTGCACAAGTTTGCCCTTTGTGAATCAAGCTCCATGAGAATGATGTAATAGTGGTCAAAGCGGCTGGGGGGTAACTCCTCTTTTCTCTAGTAGAGGGTGTGTGCGAAGGAAAAAGGCCAATCCCTGCCACTCCATGAGCTTCTCTCCTTTCCAGCCTCCAGAACTTCTAGCTTTGTTGATCCCGGTTCAGGGTCCATGTGTCCTACTGCATGCTGATGCAATTTTTTCAGATCTCTCTCAATCTTCCTTTGCTCCCTTTCACCCAATTCATTGAGTGAAATGGTGTGATAGCTATCGGATGATTCCTCCCCGAGCTATCAAGTGGGACACTATTGTATCCCAAGACGGGGCTTGGGGGGTTGCTTCTGGGGGACCCGGATCCGCTGGCCACAACCATTTGTGGACAGCGTACCCAGATCCAATGAACGAGCGCCCACGCGCGGGATGCCCGTGCGGCACTCGTTCTGGGAAGGACCGGGTTCCCCGAGCGGTTCAGGTGAGAAAAAAACATGGACCGGGAAAAAAATAAAAACATGGACCGGGATAAACTTTTATTTTCCCGATTCGGGTTAAACTTTTATTTTCCCGATTCGGGTTAAACTTTTATTTTCCCGCTTCTTCGTTCCCTCGTATCCCATCCCGCTTCAGCTTCCCTCCTGCGACCATCCCTCTTCCCTCCGGCGACGTTCCCTCCTCCTGCGACCATCCCTCTTCTTCCCTCCGGCCACGTTCCCTCCTCGTGCGACCATCCCTCCTCTTCCCATCGGCGACGTTCCCTCCTCCTGCGACCATTCCTCTTCTCTTATTTTCTCTCATCTCGATTTTTCCCCTTCGACCTAAACCCTAAACCGAGAAGGAGTCGTCTTCTCTCCAGCAGCCGAAAAGACACGGACTTTCCGCCTGCGACCTTCCCTCTTCTTCTCTCCTGCGACCTTCTCATCCCTCTTCTTCTCTCTTCGTTCTCTTCTTCTCATCTCTCTTCTTATCTTCTCTTTCCAACAGTTCCACCCTCTCATCTTGTCTCACCTCCATCGGACGAGAAATTATGGCTACATCAGCGAAGGTATGAGTTTACGGTTTGTTATTTCTTTTATTTTTCTCTTTCGTGATTTGTTTCGGTCTCTTTCTGATTTATCGAATAGCTGAGATCTATTTCATTGCTGATTGTTTTGTTCTCTTTTATTGTTTCTGCTTGATTTTTTTGTTTTGATTTGTTTTCTTGTTATTTTTTATCTCTTTCGTAATATTATTTGTCGCGTTCTGATTTGTCTGATCTATTCCATCGCTGATTGTTTGTTCACTTTCGTTTTTTTGTTTTGCTTATGTTTTGAAGGTGCTAGTACCGTAGAGTCCTAGACAAACACTAGGATAATGAACTGATTACAAAATCTGGCAGCTAGATCTAAACTTACTTGGAAATTAAATAGGTTTGTATCTAGAGAACAAGTGGGATAGGCCTGACTCCTGGGAACGGCAGAATCAGCTGTATGTTATCCAGTGTTAGACAGTAACAATTCATTTGCTTGATGCTAAATAAATAACACTTAGTGACATAAAAAAATAGATGGCTAAGTGACTACATAACCAAAAAGTGTAGTGGGTGGGCCGTAAGTAGGAGATGCATAACTGTTACCCAAGCGTCTGATCCATGTTTGTACTACCCTTAGAGTTCTACTTCTTTTTTTTTTTGAGAAAAGTGGTAATTTTATTGAGACAGTTTTGCTTGAATTATAGTTGCTGATATACATATTTTTTGTCTTCAGTTTCTCTGCCCATATCTTGTTTAGTAGTTGCACCTTACTTAGTCATGGTGTAGCTTTGTAGGTGGTCCTGATTTTCTAATAAGATTTTCATGTTTTTGGTTCGATTAAAGATATCATATGTCAATTTCTATTGTTGCCTTCGTGTTTGTTCAAAAACTTTTCTGAACTCATGTTATTACAAAAACTTTGATTACAGGGATGTGCACCAGAAATGGATAGAGGGTGGTAATTATTAGCTGTGTAGCCAAACCTGGGAGCTGTCTGTCTGTAGTCCATCTTGCTCTCAGGTTCTTGCTAATTATTAACCGTTGCACATGATGCTCTTTAAGCTTGTGATACTTAGGCTGAAGAGTGACAAGATATTTGGTTATCTGACAACTGTATACTACGTTAAGTATTATCTCTGTACCAGAATGTTGATAACTGTATACCATTAGTGCAGACATACCTGAAAACAGGATTCTCATGTAACTCATTTAAGGCAGCCACCTCTGGTTCACGGCTACATAGACCCTTCCCTTATATTTCACTTTGACAGTAAAAAAGTTTATTCAGATCTTGCAATGTTTTCTCCTTTATGATTTGTTTCAATCTTACAATTTTGCATTTTACTACATTTTGATATGATTCGCATGTGTATTGCAGCCAAGTGGTAAAGAAATACATATGGCTGCTGGATTTGTCGGTCAAGCTGGGGCCAGAGAAGCATCTGCTATTTTTGTTGACATGATAAGGCAGAAGAGGACGGCTGGCGGGGCACTACCGCTTGCTGATCCTCCTGGTACTACTCATTTTAATCAGTTATTCATTAGTGGGATTTGCTGGCCACCCTTGTGAATAGTTTTGGAAACACCTATGTAAATATTTGGACATGCAGGTGTTAAATAATTTTAAATTTTATATTGGCATGACTTGGATTATTCTGCTTGTGGTAGTAGGTGGGTCATAACATGGCTTGTTCAGAAATTACAGCATCATTTTTTTCCTTCGTGGACCTGTGTTCTGTATCTTATGCATGGTATTATTCTTCACTAGGTGACCAAGCTTTCTGCTGAAGGAACTCAGGTGCTACAACTGGTGGTTATGGGACAAGCAGTAGCCAAGTTTTTATCGGAACGCATCTATTCTTGGCCAGGAGATATCTACTCAGTTGGGGCTGCTGGTGGAGAATGGTTTTTTATCGCATTTTGTTGCCAGTTTCAGGGGAGGGTCATGAATATAGAAATTCAGTCTTCTTGGGTTTACTTATGTATGTACTCGACATTGAATGTTATATATAAATGATCTTTACTGTTTGCAAACATTGTACTCCCCCATCAAAGGCCACTTAATTGCTTGCAAGACAGAGCATCGTCGATTAATTGATTTTTATAGGTTTACCGAATATCCAAAACAGGTTCCAAGACTTCGAATTGGCAAAGGCCAAAGTGTAATCATCGTGGGCCCATTTATTGTAATGGTAAATAGTTTTACTAAGGATGGTAAAGACGTGTAACTAAACTTAGTACATAGTTGTCAAAGAACCAAATATAATACCTGAACAGTTGGTAAATAGTTATCCAAAGGATGGTATAGATTTGGAACTATATGTAGTAGAGTGTTAGAAGATGATTAGAATTGTGTACCAACGTAGTATATAGTTGGAAAGATGGCGCCACTGCGCCCCCAGATGGCGCGGTAGCGTCAAATCATGGCGCTACCCTAGGGCGCAGGCGCTGCACAGTTGCCTTAGAATGGTATAAAAAAATAGAAATAGTAAATAGTTATCCAAAGGATGGTATAGAGTTCATTCCGAACGTAGTATATAGTTGTTTGACAACGAAAAAAAATAACTCAAATGGCATATAGTTGTCCAAAGGATGAAATAGAGTTAATACCGAACGTAGTACATAGAGTTGGCACCAAACGTAGTATATACTTGTTCGTCTACAAAAAAAAACTCCAATGGTATACATTTGTCCATAGGATGGTATAGAGTTAGTACCGAATGTAGTACATAGTTGTTTGACTACAAAAAAAAATAACACAAATGGTATATAGTTGTCCAAAGTATGGTACAGAGTTGTTACCATACGTAGTATATACTTGTTCGCCAACTGAAAAAAACTCAAATGGTATAGTTGTGCAAAGGATGGTACAGAGTAGGTACCTTACGTAGTACCTAGTTGTTCGACAACAAAAAAAACTCAAATGGTAAATAGTTATCCAAAGAATGGTAAAGAGTTAGTACCGAACGTAGTATATAGTTGCTTGACAACAAAAAACTACGTTTGGTACCAACTCTATACTACGTTTGGTACAACTCTATACCAGCCGTTGAACAACTATTTACTACATTAGTACACAACTTTGTACTAACATTCGTACAACTATATACCACTGTAAGGCAAAACTGTAGCGCACATGCGCCAAAGGTAGCGCCATACTTTGGCGCGGTAGCGCCATCGGGGGGCGCGATCGCGCCATCTTCCTGCATTTTTCTGTACCATCCTTTGCACAACTCTATACCATTGGAGCATTTTTTTTTGTGGTCTACCAACTATATACTACGTTTAGGACCAACTCTATACCAGCCTTTGGACAACTATATACCATAACAGTATTTTTTTTTTTTTTCTGATTTTTTTGTGGTCTAACAACTATATACTACGTATAGTTACAACTCTGTACCACATAAATCACTATATAACATTCAATGTTGAGTACATACACACATAAACCCAAGAAGACTGAATTTATACATTCGTGACCCTCCCCTGAAACTGGCTACAAAATGAGATAAAAAACCATTCTCCACCAGCAGCCCCAACTGAGTAGATATCTCCCGGCCAAGAATAGATGCGTTCCGGTAATAACTTGGCTACTACATGTCCCATAACCAGCAATTGTAGCACATGAGTCTTTAATAGAAGGTAGAGCTCTCTCAAACTTCAATGCTGAAGGTGGATGGTTAAGATTCACCTGAGTCTTTAGAGGGTCTTTATGCAGGTGGGTCCTCCAAGCATTTACAATTGCACACCATGTGATGACCAGCTGTGATCGGGAACACAAACATTTATCTATTAAAAATCTGTAGACACTTATCTGTTAGGAAAAAATGAGGGAAACAAGTTTCAAACTTTCACCTGAATTTCTACACCACTTGCTCGTTGCCTTATAGGCCATGTTAAGATAACGACAAGACTATCATGTCTGCTCAACACTGGTGCACCATCCATCCCTAACGGGGTAAAGAACAGCATATTCATTACAAAATCTAGTATAACTGATCATTTGCAAACTTAAATAATAAATGGGAGAGTAACTCGGAATCTGAACAGTCACTAGTTTCCCTTACCAGGAAGACATCGAACATCAGCCATCAAGACTGCACTATCAGAAGAACCAAAAGGACAACAATTTGCCACAGCTCCTGCAGATACACTGGTTTGACCAATAAAGGTAGGTATTAAACAAGGAAATTCAGCTAAGAATCAGGAAGCAATTCAGTGGAAAATTCATATAAACATTACTTTCAAGGGTTGCATGCATTTATAAAACGTTTCTTCAACAGAAGTCCAACTTAACAACTCTCATCTATTCTACTAAAATTGTGGCGTATAATTACAAATCCAAAAACTTGATGCCTTTCATTCTTGGGCCAGGTCCCTGTTTCAGTTCCAACCTGAAGAAGGTAATGGAACATGTTACTGTCCTATGAACATATGATGCTTAACAAATTAGTAACTCTATCTAACCGAAGGTTGAAACTGTTAAAACAAGAGAAGTTATAAGGAAACGTTCATAAAAAATAAATTTGCACTTGAGATAACAAGTGGTTCTCTAGCCCTTGTACAGATGTCAAATAAATCCTTTATAAGCTCAGAAAGAACACCTAATGAGCACAAGATATCAGCTGAAATAATGACTCCAAGGCAAAAGTAAGCTACAAAAAGAACAACTTGAAAAGCTCTAATTTGTAAGAAAACATCCCCAAGATACTAATTAACATTTTCACATGATGTGAACCTTTCAATAGCTCTCCTACAATTCTAGATTTTGTCATGCAAATGTTCAATGTCGGCAGTGTCAACCCAAAAGCACCTCAAAGACTGGATTAACTTGTATACCTCATGGTCCTATCTGCAAATTGGACCAGATGATCGGGAGAGAGTTCATAAACAAAATAAGTCTTATTTGCTTCTACTTCAGCTATACACTATCAGCTATCAACTACCAGCTATCAGCTTCTACTTTAGCTATCATGAGAGAGTTCATAACCATGGTCATGTGGAACACCATGGGCTTGAAGCAACAACTGGAGAGCAGAATTGGAAGATGGAACATCAACCTACATGATCAAATCATATTAAAGCAGAACAGTCAGCTACTTGGCCGTGACCCGTTCATATAGTACAAAATGCAAGTCTGACACAAATGCAATTAGCTACATCAGCTTTCTAGAAAAGACCAAATTATATGATAATTTAGAGCTTAATCTAAGACGTTGATACCAACTTGTATGAGATTTAATACTGGCTGGCTTCAAAATTGAATATCAACAGAAAGAGTAGTAAAGATCTAACAAAAACCTCACCGTAAGCACGTACACCATAAGCAGAACCATAGACACATTCGCTTTCTACATCTGAAAAAATAAGAAGGGAAGATCAATCCCAAAACCAAAAGCCATATAAATCACAATTAGATGCCTTGAAGGAAAGTTCGCAAATCACGATCCAAATAGTTACCAAATGCCCTCGAATGATGTCAGCAGCTATCTCTCCTCTAAAAAGGAGAATGCCATCTTGGGTAAAATTTAAGTCGCACCCATCCCTAGATAAGAAATCCATGTACTTGACCATGAAAATGCCACAGTCGTAGCCAGTCTTTTGCTGTGGGTGGTCTTCAACTGTAACAAGCTCAAATTCAGTGGCATCAAGGAAGCCCCTTGATACCATCTCCTCCTTCAGAGCTGATGCCTGCATTATGAACACACAACATCATCTTTCTGAAACTTGGGTTGATCAAAGCAAATTTACCAACAATGACAGCTACACTTACCACGTCCACTGCATAAGGTTTAGCTGACCTTGCCGTGGGCATTTAATTGTACCACTCGATCTTCTTCTCTGCCACTTTAACCGCGAGGAGATGCCAATGCATCTCATTGTTCAATGGCAAGAAAATGAGGTCTGCTGTGGTAGTTAACTTGCCCAAGAACCCCTCCAAATTCCTGGCAGACCGTTTGTTCCCTTCATGGTCTCTCTGCAACAACACAGAAAAGACTTATCAAATTATGAACACTATTGTATTATCATTAAACATTGATAATTCCAGAAATAAATCTCCATAAAAAAAGAATGCACCCAAGAGCTGAGAAAGCAACATTTCGTACAGCCGGCAGGACTGCTTTCTTGTCTTGCCGCTAGCATATCGATGTATGCCTCTATCACCTGTTACACAAATAAATAAGCTTCGTTCACATTCCTTAACAACTGACAGTGTACATGCACAACGACAGCGTTACTGCTTACCGGCCCACCAATGAATTTGTCATTTAATATGTCGCACAACAAGTTGTATGGAACGCGAGGTTCCGATCCAACCGTTGCCCTACAACACCATACAATGAACAGTCAGAATGCGTTGAACATGCAGTTGGCAAATATATATGGACCTTGTGAGACAAACACTTACACGTAAGCTGCTTCGTCTTTCAAAGACGCTGTCACCTGCTTTGCATCCTCAACGGGCAATTGACTAACCCACCTACTGGCCTGTGTCACATCGTTGAGATCATAGTGTTAGTCAACATGTCATGTGATTGAACTCTCTACTTAGCTATTTACCTTCCTGCGTTTTGTGCCAACATGCGGCGGTGGCAGGTACTTGAAGCAAACCTTTCGCTTCCTAGGACACTTTTTCACCGTCTAAGCAACGGTCATCAGATCTCCTCTCTCATAACCCTCCTCTTGCCCGCCCTCAATGTCGCCACTCTGGGTGACTCCATCAAATTTAACTTCGCTTCTACCAGAAGTGGCAACGTTGAGTTGATCCACCATGGCGGAGCATTGAAGTCTCATCTGCTCAACCTCCGCCTACAAAAGTCGTTTAGTTGTTCAAGTAACTATGCACATCAGAACTATTGATAGTACAGTAGACAATTTTATTAATTTCAAATGACCATACCCGCGACCGTTGCTCGACTTCCTCGAGCGCGTGTTTGTACCAAGCTTCCACGAGCAACAGCTGTTCCTCAAATTTTACCTACGTAAAACAAGTTAGAACACATTCAATTCAAGCTTAGTTGGGGTCGGTAGCCACATACCAAAATTATTTAGGTAAATAATTTATGAAGTTCAAATATACATACTGTCAGCCGTTGCTCAAGCTCCTCCATGGCACGCGCATGCTTAGCCTCCATCTGTATAAACCGCTCCTCAAAAGTGTCCTACGTTAAATAGGTTACACAACATTCAATTTACTCTCATGCAAAATAAAAATATAAACTAAATTAATATTCATGGATATTCTTAGACGACAGACAAACCTGGACAAAATCATCGGGCATGGAGGTAGGGTTTTTGCAGCCCTGGACCAGCTGTATTTCTGCTGGTGTTTCCGGCTCCATGGCATGCACCTGCCATATAACAAATATTACTCTCACGGGTTGACAAAACATATTTATTAGAAGGATTTTTAACATACAATAAAATTTCACTTAGCATTAATATCACCTCAACCATTTACCTGACTGCCAGCCACCTTGGCTAGCACAGTGCACTTCCTATCAAAGCTTTTCCCTACCCACCTACACAAGCGTGGGTACACACTCCGCTGGATGGGAGTGTAGGTGGATACGCACTCTTTGAACCATACCTAGCCAAACCAATTATTCAAAATCAACCCACATTGCAAACTACAAAGAACATAAATAGTAAATAGACATGATAATTAATATTGACTTACCACCAGAGCTAGCGTGCATCCAGCAAGGTAGTTGTTCGCAACGAAGGACGATGTTTCTAGCCTCTCCACGGAGCTGTTCAAGCTGTCCACCATGAATCGGTGGACAGCTCGAGCCTAAGCATAGGAACCTAGCACATCTACATCTTCTACTAGTGCTAGGAAATGCTTCTTTAGTCCCTCGTTTGCGTGGGGAAATAAAACCTCAGTGAACATTAATAAAATGAACACCCTAACTACATCTTTTACTTCCCCCCTACTCCCTACCAGCCTCTTAAAGGCCTCGACTAACGAAGAGACCTTCACCTGACACCTCCCAAATAACCTCTCATACTCCTGTGTCGGGCCGGAGTTATGGTATATATCCACGGGAGTACCGTGGTTCTTTATCCCTAACACTAAGGCTACATCTATAGGCCTAAACGGGAGAATGCAACCGTTGAGTTTGACCATGCATTCCGTGCAGTCCCAGTTGCTGACAATGAAGTGCAGCAGAGGCCTCTCCATGGTAATGTCCTTGATGTGCCGGAGGTGACCAAATGGGGTACGGTCAAGCGCCTCCATATAGTGTTGTGCGACGTTCACACTATCTAACATATCCTTGATCTTATGTGGCACGCACCTTGACTGCACAACGGTTCCAGCCTGCGGAAAGTAGAGGGAAGACACATTAGAACAAGATTTAAAACTATCAATTTAGCACAGAATTCGTTAACCACAAAATTTGTTATCCAAGAAAATGTAGTTCAAAGGACAAGTTCTTAACACCTACATAATTAGGTAAAACTAAATATATAAATCAATTTTTGCAACATTAGCTCACAGTGATCATTGCCAATGGTCATAATTGACAAGTTTCATAAGACAAAGAGAAGACCAAGGAAGATTTGATTTAATCTGTACTACTAATTTATACAGAACCTGAAAAAACAAACGTCACAGCTCCAGATCATCATAGTTGCATCGAACGGGCAACCACAGCCAGGACTTTTTCCCCTTCCTCTTTCATTGAAACTCTTGTCCAATACTAGATCGTGTAAACACTATCCATTGAAGTGAAAATTCACATATAATAGTTTTTTTAAGAGATCAGACACTAGTCAGCTTACCACTATTACTTAAACCACAAGACAAAAACTGAATAGTAACGAACAATAATAAAATAGTGCCCATCATGTACCAGAAAATCCAATGCCTCCTAAAAAATAGAACTGCCAAGGCAAATTTAATCTCGGATGAGCCAACATTTCTCTGAACCACCTACACAAACAGCCATGAAACCGGAATATATTGACAACATAATCTACCAAATACCTAAATTAATTAGGAGGTGTCTATCGTCAAAATACAGTGACATAATCTGTCTTCCATTGAACAAGAGCAAGCAACAGTTTCCCCTGGTCGGTTTCCTTTTGAAATCTTGTAAAATAAAGCTTTAAGAATTTCATACAACGAAGACTCCAAACATTTATAAAAAAATTAAAAAAAAAGTTTTAACATTGACGCCCCCTTTTTACCCATCACCAAATAGAAACCCTAAACTCATACCTTCGCTGATGTAGCCATGATTTCTTGTCCGATTTCAGTGAGAAGAAGATAAGAAGAGTGATGAGAAGAAGAGAGAAGAAGAGGGATAAGAAGAAGAGGGAAGAAGAGGGATACGAAGTAGATAGAAGAAGAGGGAAGGAAGGAGGGAAGACGAGGGTCGCAGGAGGAGGGAAGGTAGCCGGAGGGAAGACGATGGATGGTCGCAGGAGGAGGGAACATCGCCGGAGGGAAGACGATGGATGGTCGCAAGAGGAGGGAACGTCGCCGGAGGGAAGATGAAGGATGGTCGCAAAAGGAGGGAACGTCGCCAGAGGCTTCACGCAGTGGCTTCACGCAGAGGCTTCACGCAGCTTGTTTCGGAAGACGAGGGAAGAAAAGAGAAAACAAATGGAGATGAGAGAAGACGAGAGAAGAAGAGGGATGGGCGGGAAGATGAAAATGTTCTTAACCCGGACGTGCGCCGAATCGGATTTTTGGCCGGTTTAAATTTTTTTTTTTTTGTCTGTTGAACGACCCGGTTGAGACCCGGATCCGCGCATGGTGGAGCGCCGCACGGGCACCTCGTGCCTGGGCGCTCCGCCATTGGCCCTGCGTACGCTGGCCATAAATGGCTGTGGCCAGCGGATCCGGGTCCCATGAAATTTGCACGAAAGCCTGGCCTTTGATGTCGTAAATTAATTACCTTGGATCATTTTTATCAGTGTGAGAAACTCTGTCGTTTACGTTATCATCCTGTTGGCCGAATTTTGTCGCCGAGATCCTTGATGGTTGATTATTTCCTTCTTCTTCTTCTTCTTCTTCTTCTTCTTCTTAAAACATATAATGAATTATTCCCCTTGTATCGAAGCTCGATTATGTCGGTCACCACACCATAATAGTCAATGTAATTGTTGTTATAGTAACCTTTAACAACGACACTAATGTTCTGTGTTCAACGACATGTCTCAAGTTGTTTTGTGTGAATACGCATTCCATTGATAATACAACTCGAGTAGCGGCTGCTAGAAGTCAGTCCAAAACCAAGATTAAATATGTCATTGCATACATCAAGCTTCTCTTCATTGACTAAATCCTTCACCTATATATATAGAAATTTTATTCAACATACTTGAATTGTTAGTGGTTTAAGTCAATGAAAAGTGCTAGGTAATTTTAACTTTCACTTTAAACCAGTCCACAAACTGGCTTTCGTGTCGTTCCTCTAAATTAGAGGTGTTTGATTGTTGTAGGAGACTAAAATGCTCATTGATGAACATAAAAATAAAACAAGTTAGAACACATGGCTTGACACTATAACTAATAGAAAACAATGTACCTTGTACTTACTCGAGGTAATCGTCAATTTCGTCGTAGTTGTTTAATACGACCCACAACAACTTTTTATACAATGAAGGACTGAGGACCAACTCATTCCTTCCACTCAATTCACGAGTTGTGTGTGAAAACACCAAAATCTTATTTTTTAGGCTCACAAGGTCTTCATCATAATTTTGATCTGCCCGATTAAATTTTGTCTCAACCCCATCTATATACATACAACAATAGGTGAGTGCTTCATTGTCTATATATGTTTCCGCAATCGAACCTTCGGGTGGCGCTTTATTTCACACTGATGTCTTTGATTTGTGGACAAACCTATTGACCATGTGAGTTTAATTCAATAACCAACTCCACATACATAAATCATTTTAGACTTAGACTAGAAAGAACATAATTTTCAATTGGATACATCCAGCGGTATTGGACAGGACCGCAAGGTAATGCCTCTCGTGGAAGATGAATTGCTAGATGGACCATGATATCAAAAAAGTCAGGTGGAAAAATTTGTTCCAGCTTACACAATATGAGTATGATGTCCACTTCTAATCTTTTTAAAACATCTGTATTAAGAATTTTTTAATACAACTCCTTAAAAATTAACCCGGCCTCAATCAAAGGAGTGTTCACATTCCTACTAAAAAAACTATGCAAGATCACTAGAAGAAAATGTTGGAGCATCACATGGCAATCATGACTCTTCAAACCAAATAATGATGTCGCTCTTGTGTTTTCATATTTTGAAATGTTAGAAGCATATCCATTAGAAAATTTGATATTTAATAACCATTCACAAAATTGTTTTTCTTCGGTTGGTGACAAAGTATATGAAGCATGAGGCATACTCACTAACTCACTGTCTCTCCTTAAATGAAGTTCTTTTATTACCGCAATAAGTTCTAAATCTAATCTTGCATTCATATAGTCTTTAGATTTCCCAAGTATATTCAGAATTGTGCCTAGGATATTGTCATAGATTATTTTCTCAATGTGCGTCACATCCAAATTATACATCAAATTTAGCTTGAACCAATAACTCAACTCAAAAAATATATTCTTCTTCCTCCAATTTAATGTAGTAGGTGATTGTTTTCTTTTCCTTGTCATTTCAATTTTACCAAAAGGGAAGAAGTGGGTGATCATTTTCTTTTCCTTGCCATTTCAATTTTTCCAAAAAGGAAGAAGGATAGCTCATTCAACTCTCTCTCAATGTCACTGCCAGAACCGGGTATGGGTGTGTTGAGATGGTCTTGTTTTCCATTAAACTTTTTATCCTTTGGCCACTTGTGATCTCTCGATAAGTAACACCGATGACCCATATAATATTATTTTTGGCAATGTTTCAACCTAACAGAACGTGTATCATGCATACACGTTGGGCATGCTAACTTAGCTTTAGTGCTCCAACCAAATAATGAGTCATATGTAGGAAAGTCATTAATTGTTTAGAGCATTGTCGCATGCTCGTGAAGATTTCCCCCCTTATGAGCATCAAAAGTTTGGACACCATCATTTCATAGATCTTTTAACTCGTCTACGAGTAGGCATAGATAGACATCAATGTCATTGTCAGTTGTTGTGGATTTTGGGATAAGGAAACTCAGCATAAAGTAATGATCTTTCATACTCTTTCATGGAGGTAAATTATAAGGCATCAATACCACTGGTCATATGTTGTAAGATGTACTCATGTTACCAAAAGGATTGAATCTGTCACTCGCCAAACTGAGTCTTACATTCTGAAGACCTGCCACAAACAATAGGTAGTCATTATTAAATTCCATCTATTATTCTGAATCAGCCGGATGTCTCAACACATTGGGTTCCCCTACACGCACTTTGCCATGCCAACACATGTCCCTCACATTTTCCTTTGATGCAAATAGACGTTGTGTTGGCATTTTATATGTGGCTCTGCTCTGAACTATCTTGTATGTTTAATTTTACATGATTAATAAATTTTATTTATTGCATGCATTAATTTGTTGTCCATGGATTTCATCCATTTGGCATTGGATCACTGGGAGGTGGGTGTCTACATGACACTGTGTCCTGGAGCCTTGTGCTCAGAATACGTCCGGGTCATTGAGGTGAGAATTGGGGCAGCTCACTTAGACCTTTGTATGTTTAGATGGCCTTATAAGGGGTGTTGGGCGTTGGACCATACACTGACCTAAATGTTCTATCACTAAACAATATTGTGTGTGTCACACATAGAACGGGTGACCAGTGATCTAGTAAATGGGCCTTGAGCCTATGAGACCGATCGCCTTCGAGTCTAGCTTCCTTTGATCTTGAGCATTGGCCCGACTACTATTAGAGTGTATAATTCTTTTGGAGTGGAATTGATAGCATTGATGATGCTTTTTGGTGCATCAAACCACTCTGGAGAATTAGTATTATTAACATTGTCGGGAGGTTATTATTCCAAGAGAATCTCAACCAGGGGCAAAATTATAATTTTGACATATTTTGATTCCCATAATTGGTTTTATTAAATAACTATTTCTAAATTGTTTTCTCAAAATTATTTTCAAATTATTTTGGTTTAAAATGTTATGGGAATTGGGCCTCTTATGGCCCACTTGTTGGGTTCTATTTTTATTGGACTTGGGCCTTTGGGGGACACCTCAATTGACCTAAGTCTGAGGTTGAGTAGGAAGCGATGATGGAAGGAGAAATCCTCGTATGGGTCCATTAGGTAATGGATCGGGCCATTTAGATGATGGGCTTTTGGGCTAATTTGGTTAATGGGCAATTAAGGTTCGTTCGGTTGATGAGCCACGAATTCTATATATACACATGCTGAGGAGGTCACACCAACTCTGGAACCAGATTTCATTCTTCGTCAAAGGAGCCTTCCATCAAGGGAAATCAAACTAATAGAGTCGGTGGACTGACAACGATTCGACAAAAACGGTGGAGAATTCAACAAACTGGTACGCAAAAGTTTAAGTTTTTATTATTTTATAATTTTATTAGGACAACAATTGGTATCAGAGCCAGTCTTTGTTTGTCAATTTTATAGGATTTTCGTAGATCATTTTTCATTCATTTTCTATTTTAGAAAAATTATTTTTTGGGATTTTTCTGGTTTGGGAAATTTTGTCTCCGTCGATAGTTCGACGAGAATCAGGTGACCAAAGGTTAGGGCTTTAGAAGCATCATATTTTGATGAAATTTTAACCGAATACTCATTAAAATATTTATGATTTTCCTATATATTTATCATAATTTCTTATGAATGAAAAATATTTGTTTTAGGATAAAAATGGAATTTGAGTATTTTGGTTCAATAAAATATAAATATGTACATTGAGTTTTAACTCAAAATTTTCACCATAAATGCATTTTATTATTTATAAATTAATGATAAAATTTTTCATTAATTTTATGTGTTTTTATTTGTTGTATTATTTATGGTGAGTTTTATGCATTATTAATTACCCTTAATTGTGAATTATATTATGTTATACATGTCATGGATGTGTATTTGTTAGATTTATATTTCTATGATAAATCTTGTTGCACAATGATGGGTTTGGTTGCATGAAATAGTGGGAGCATGTTATCTTTAAATTAAGTCGCATATCTGTTTATTATATTTTGTATATAATTTTATTGTCATGGTCTCTGGTAAATGCCCAAAGGATTGTGCCTTTGACTGTGCTAATAAAATTATAAATATTTTGTGTGTGACTTCTCATTCCAGAATAAGTGTGATGCCCAAAGGATAAGCATTTATTTTGTGAATGAGTTGTTTGTGTGTGGAATCATTACTACAGTCAGGGAATTGACAATTATCCCAAAGGCAATGGCTGTCTAATTCAAGGGATGTGTAGTGTGATGGGGTTGTAGACTCCACCTGAAAGTGGCAGTGAATGGTGGACCAAATAAATCCAAGATCTGTTAACGGTAGGGTTCTAGCTCCCAAAATTGATGTTATTATTTTGTTTTAATTCATGTTTATATATATGCATGGAATGAATTGTTTATTGAATATGTGCATATGTGTACTTTAGATATGACGAGGACATCTTCTTCACTCTTAGAGATATTGAATAACGACAAGTTGACCGGGCCTAATTTTCTAACTTGGAAAAGGAAGCTGTCCTATGTCCTAACTGCAGACGATTATGATATTTGTTTGAGAAAGCTTAAACCCAAAAAATCGCAGCCCAATGATGATGAGAAACTAACTTCTAAATTCAAGAAATAGATTATGGCGAATAAGATGGCCAGGGTTATAATTTTGGGATCCATAAGTGAGTCATTACAACAGACTTATGAGCGGTATAAAAGTGCATCACAAATCCTGTGAAGTTTAGAGGCTAAGTTCAGTAGGATTTGTGAGTAAGAGGTGACAGTGCTACTAGAAAAACTAAATCAAGCTAAAATGATTGAAGGGACTTTTGTAGTGGACCATACCAATTATGTATGTGGATTAACTGATCGCCTACAAACTGTAGTGATGAATTTAGAGGTTAAGAGTTGTGTGCATTACATCATGAAATCTTTGCCTAAGTCCTATGAGAATTTTGTGATGAATTATCAGATGAATGGTTTAGAATGGGGCATAGAAACTATTGTTGCCAAACTTAGAGCAGAAGAGATTTGGAGAGGCATAATAAAGGTTGAAAGTGCACATTTGACTTTGAAACCTAAGGTATTCAAGAAGAAGGGATTTAAGAAAGGTGGGAAGAAGAATAAAAATTTTATCAATGAAAAGAATGGCAAGAAGGACATCACTTGTCACTAATACAAGAAATCAGGCCATATAAAAAGACAATGTTGGAAGTTGCATAGAAAACCAAACTCTTCCACAGCTCCAGGTACACTCACTAGCCTCATCTGCACAGAATTTAATACCACTTATGTTCCTCTTTATAGTTGGTGGATGGACTCAAGTTCCACATCTCATGTGTCACATTCTGTACAGGGGTTCAAGGAACTCAGGGAGAAAAGAAGTGAAGCAGAATATATTTACATGGGAAATGGTGACCAGATTGAATTTGAAGGAGTTGGATCATATGAGAATCAACTAGAAGATGGGTCATCTTGGATTTTGCCAGAAGTTTTGTATGCACCTAAAATTAGGATAAATTTGATTTCTATTGCTTTATTGGACAAAACTGGATATTTTGTAATTTTCAAGAAAAGTATGGTTATTATCAAGAAAGTCAATTTGGTTATCAAAGGTTCACTTTATGATGGTCTTTATAAATTGAATGCAACTTCTCCCACTTTGTGTGTGAGTGTGAAACGATCTCGTGATTTAGACTCTTCAATTCTTTGGCATCATCATTTAGGGCATATAGGGAAAGAAGGAGTTATCAGATTAGTTAAAGAAGGAATTATTCCTGAAATGTCCTTTGATGAATTTGGAATATGTGTGGGTTGTTTAGATGGTAAAATAACACAAAAACCCTTTGATGTCAAGAAGAAGAGAAAAAGATCAGAAGAATTGTTGGATCTGATTCATTAAGATATATGTGGCCCGATTAATGTACCTTCTAGTCATGGTCATAAGTATTTCATAACTTTTATAGATGACTACTCCAAATATGGCTATGTGTATCTTTTGAATAAGAAATCTGATGCATTGGAGTCATTTAAGGAATTCAAAGCTGAGGTGGAAAAGAGCACAGGAAAAGCGATTAAAGGATTGATGTCCGATAGGGGAGAAGAGTATTGTTCTGATTTGTTCAACTCTTATTGCATTGAAAATGAAATTGTGCGTCACTTATCTATTCCTAGGACACCTCAACAGAATGATGTTTCTGAGAGGAGAAATAAGATTTTGCTTGATATGGTTAGATCTATGATGAGTGAAACAAATCTGCCCCTTATTTTGTGGAGCGAAGCTTTGAAAACTGTTGCATATCTTCTTAATAGAGTACCAAGTAAATCTATGCAGAAAACACCATTTGAATTATGGGTTGGTCGACCTCCAAGATTAGGTCACTTAGTTACGTGGGGATGCCCTGCAAGGGCACTATATACAGGAGATGACAGATCAAAGATAAAACCTAAGACATTAGGATGTTTCTTTGTGGGTTATCCTCTACATTCCAAAGGGTTAAGATTATATGATAAAACCTATGGTGTTATTTTTTAATCCTGAAATATTACTTTCCTTGAAAGTATATTGATTGAAAAGACAAAAAAGGATCCTGTTGATATTTTAGAGATTCAAGAAAATGTAGAACATGTGGAACCTATATCTTCTTCTTTACCAAGTACTTCAGAGGTTCCTCAACATCTTCCAGTTCAAGATAATGTCAGAAGAAGTCAAAGACAAACCAGAGCACCTAAAAGGTATACCCTAGTAGGTGATTCATATCCTAGATTGGAGGGCAAAGACATTCTTGACCCACATGATTATGATAGTGCCATATCAGATATTGATGCTAAGAAATGGGATATTGCCATGAAAGAAGAGATGGATTCAATGTAGAAGAATAAGGTGTGGACCCTAGTAGAACCTCCTAAAAATTGTAAGCCGATAGGTTGCAAGTGGATATTTAAGAGGAAAAGAAATTCAGAGGGTCAAGTTAAAAAATATAAAGCAAGACTAGTTGCTAAGGGTTATACTCAAAGAAAAGGTTTTGATTATGACGATACCTTTTCTCCAGTAGCAAAAATCACATCAATTCGAATAATATTGTCAATTGTTGTATATTTTAATTATGACTTATTTCAGATGGATGTGAAAACTACATTTTTGAATGGAGATCTAGAAGAAGAGCTTTATATGGAACAACCTTATGGTTTTGTTACAGATGCTACAAAAGTTTGCAAGTTAACAAGGGCAACATATGGCTTGAAACAAGCTTCTAGGCAATGGTACATGAAATTTGACCAATCGATAAAAGCATTTGAGTTTGAAAGTAACTCTGAGGACCCTTGTGTTTATATTAAAAGGTTCAATGGTCAAATAGTCTTTTTTGTATTGTATGTGGATGATATTTTAATTACAGGGAGTAATAGACAGTTGATTCAAGAGACAAAGAATTGGCTGCAAGAGAATTTCGAGATGAAAGATCTTGGAATGGCTTCTTATATACTCGGGATAAAGATTGAAAGAAATAAGAGTGTTAAGATGCTTTGTCTCAGACTGCTTATGTGAATAATATTCTTGAAAAATATTGTATGAGTGCTTGTAAGCCCACTGCAACACCAATTTCTAAAGGAGATATCTTTAGCAAATCTCAATGTCCACAAAATAAAATTGAAAGGCAAAAAATGGATAATATGAGATCAACATATTATTTTGCTATTGATAGTCTGATGTATCTTATGACTTGCACTAGACCGGATATATGTTTTGCTATGAGTTTACTTAGCCGCTATCAGTCAGGCCCTGGGTCACATCATTGGGAAGGAGTGAAACGGGTTTTGCTCTATCTCAAAGGAACTAGGACAGCTCGACTTGTCTTCTCATATTCTACCCTCATGGTTGAGGGATACTCTGATTCAGATTACCAGGGTGATCAAGTTGATCGCAAATCTACTTCTAGTTATGTGTTTATGTTTGGTGGAGGCGCAATTTCTTAGAAAAGCAAAAAACAATATTGTATTGTGTTGGGTGTCTTGCAAGTACACTAGGTCAGCAAGTAATATAGACTCGAGAGTCAAGATATCGATCCTGCAGAGACTTTGATGAGAACTCAGTTTAAGCAAAGATTTTTCTACTGATTGAGGAAAAGAATTTTTGGTTTTGAGAACTGGAAAAACAAAACAGAATTAAACTACTGGAAACCTTATAGAGATGAGATGTTGGGGAAAAGTTCAATCCTTCCTAGTTGCTAACATGCAAAGTTCTGATTTTATAGCTCAAATACCCTTACCTTGACTTAGCTTTTGAAAACCTGGTTACCCATATACAGGAAATAACTTTCACTTATTCTTTGAACTCCTTCACAAACCGGAACATTCAAATCCTAAGTGCATAAATATAAAATCTTATAGATTAACTCTCTCTTATTCAGAACAAGAGTTTAACAAGTCACATCGCCTTCTACTGTCTCCTTCATAATCGGAACAATCTAGTTAGAAAAATAAGTTGTTTTAGAAAATATGAATCGAATAACTAACCCAACTCTCTACTAAAATTTAACTTCTCTATTCGAACCTCATTAAATTCTAGAATAGAATTCAGATCAGAAATAAGCAATGAACTCAGTTTCTAAAACAAAAGCAATGTACTATATTGCTATAAAATTCAAAACTTAAACATGTAATAACTAGGAGTTCATGACTTCCCCAACAAAGAGAGACTACTCCATGCTAATAGAATAAACACAGTAAAAAGGATTCAATTAAAGCCATAGATGTAAAATAAACCAAGTACAGAAACCCCCTTGAAGGACTGCCTTTAGCTTCTCTTACACCCTTGACTGAAATCTCCACCTCCTCTCTCTAAAGTGCCAAGAGGTCGTGTAAGACTCCCTCTGGACTTTCTCTCAACTCTCAACTAACTAAAAGAATAAGAAAAATCTAAACTACAAACTATTCTAAGATCTAGAACTCAAAACTGGATGAAAACTTGATTCTAACTGGATTATTAGTGCTCTGCCTCGGACCCTTATTTATACTTGTCCTGCTGTCCAGGCCTTGTAAATTGGTCTCTGTCCAGGGGTATGAATTATGCCTTCCTGACCTTAGAATTGGCTGAAATTACATACGAATCTTCCTTCCAGGGTCCTTGCCATGCTCACGAAATTTGAGTTCAATCTGAGTTGGGAAACTCGAGATATGATGTGAAGAGTTGCTTGATTCTGCTGCAAATTCCAGCACTGGGTCCACCACTTGGAAGATCTGAAACTTGAGAACCCCGACTTGGACTTGCCTGAATTTTCGTGATATGATCCCTAATATCCTCAGGAATCTTCAGTCCAAATTTGGCTTCAATTGGAACACAGGAACTCCAGATATGTTCTTCATAAATTTCGGATTCAACTTCTCCTTCTAGAAGCAGTTTCTTTCTTTGTGTGGACTTCTCCTTTTTTTATCATTCAATACACCTAGACTCGAGAAATATTCCATAAAATCTTCGTGGATACCTTACTTTGACAATTAGGACTTCTTCTCCCCAGTTTGGGCTTGATTGGTAGTCAGAATCTCGAGATTTCCGCAAATCACGTTGCTGAGTCAGCGGCGCGGTCGCGCCACATTTTCTTCTGATATTGGCGGGGTTGCGCCACTGGAGTAGAGATCTTTCTAAGTCTGGAAACGGCCTTCGAGCACGAACTGAATTAGGAGACTTCTTGGCGCGGTCGCGCCACTCCTTAGAATCTTTATCGACTTCCCAAAATAGCACTTTGAACTCTTTGTAAGGCAACTGTTCAGCGCGCCAGCGCCACTGGTAGCGCCATCTTCCTAGCGTTGTGCAGTCGCGTGGTTTCACATTCCCGAATTGTCCTCTTTTAAGCCTTGCTAGTCATTGGGAATTTCTGTCATTTATTTGAATTTTCGTACATTTTCCCGGCGCAGTCGCGCCGTTCTCTTTTTGGCTTGATTTTGCTCCTTTTTCCTTCATTTTCCCTCAGAATCCAGATTTTCTTCTTTTACCAGGTACCTGAGACACAAAACATGTATTTGAGTTATATATGTCACTTTCATGCTCATAATCAACTCAAATTAGGAATTTATAGTGAATAATTCATGCTAAATAAGTGTCTTTTAGACACTTATCATATTGCAATATCCACTATAGAAGCAGAGTATATTGCTTGTAGCTTGGCTACTCAAGAAGCAATTTGGATCAAGAACTTCTTGCGGGAGTTATGTATTGTAGATTCTATTAAGGATCCGATCACAATGTATTGTGATAATGAGGCTGCTCGAAGCCTAACCAAAGATTCTCGATATCATTCAAAAGCCAAGCATATTGATGGGAAGTATCACTTTATAAGAGAGAGTGCAGAAAAACCAGCTGGTCGTTGAAAGGAAGAGCTCTAGAGAGATGTTAGCTGATCCCATGACTAAGGGATTAAATGTAAAAGTTTTTATTGATCATGTAAGGAGCATGGGCATTGTAATTAATTCTCCTTGGTTCTGATTGAGCCAAGTGGAAGATTGTTAGCATTTTATATGTGGCTCTGCTCAGAACTATCTTGTATGTTTAATTTTACATGATTAATAAATTTTATTTGTTGCATGCATTAATTTGTTGTTCATAGATTTCATACCTTTGGCATTGGATCACTGGGAGGTGGGTGTCTTCATGACACTGTGTCTTGGAGCCTTGTGCTCAGAATTGGGGCAGCTCACTTAGACCTTTGTATGTTTAGATGGCCTTATGAGGGGTGTTGGGCGTAGGACCATACACTGACCTAGATGTCCTATCATCATACAATATTGTGTGCGTCACACATAGGACGGGTAACCAGTGATCGGGTAAATGGGCCTTGAGCCTATGAGACCGATCGCCTTCGAGTCTAGCTTCCTTTGATCTTGAGAATTGGCCCGACTACTATGAGAGTGTATAATTCTTTTGGAGTGGAATTGATAGCATAGATGATGCTTTTTGGTGCATCAAACCTCTCTGGAGAATTAACATTATTAACATTGTCGGGAGGTTATTATTCCAAGAGAATCTCAACCAGGGGCAAAATCGTAATTTTGACATAAATCGATAAACCCGGGAAATTATCGATTTACTCAAATTATGGATATTCCAATTCCCATATTTGGTTTTATGAAATAACTATTTCTAAATTGTTTTCTCAAAATTATTTTCAAATTATTTTGATTTAAAACATTATGGGAATTGGGCCTCTTATAGCCCACTTGTTGTTTTTGTTGGACTTGGGCCTTTGGGGGACGCCTCAATTGACCTAAGTCTGAGGTTGAAGCGATGATGGGAGGAATCTGCATATAGGTCCATTAGGTAATGGATCGGGCTATTTAGCTGATGGGCTTTTGGGCTTATTTAGCTAATGGGCAATTAGGGTTTGTTCGGTTGATGGGCCACGAATTCTATATAAACACATGTTGAGGAGGTCACACCTACTCTAGAACCAGATTTAATTCTTCGTCAGAGGAGCCTTCCATCAAGGGAAGTCAAACAAACAGAGTTGGTGGATCGACAACGATTCGACAAGAACGGAGGAGAATTTGACAAACAGGTACACAAAAATTTAAGTTTTTATTATTTTATAATTTTATTAGGACAACACGTTGAAGTCCTTCATTGAAAAATGACGTAACACTTTATGTGGGATCGATTTGCCTTTTGTGCCGGAGTGAACATACCTCGGCTCATGACATTGAGGGCATTTTACCTCTTTCTCATGTTGGTTCCACGATAATATTCAATCATTCTTGCATGCATCTATCTTCTCGTAAAAGAATCCCAGCTTTGGCAATAGCATTTTAGCCTCATAGTAATTACGGGGCAATGTCTCACCAGTGGGCATGGCTTCTTTCATGAGACCAATGAAGTCATCCATTGTTTTATTACTCAAGTTTCTTATTGTCTTAATGTTGGGTGTCTAGAAACTGCACTAGGTCAGCAAGTACTATAGACTCGAGAGTCCAGATATCGATCCCACAGAGCCCTTGATGAGAACTCAGTTTAAACAAAGATTTTTCTACTGATTGAGGAAAAAAAATTTTGGTTTTTGAGAACTGGAACAAAAAAAAAGAATTAAACTACTGAAATAGATGACTAAACTTTATGGAGATGAGATGTTGGGGAAAAGTGTTAATCCCTCCTAGTTGTTAACATGCAAAGTTCTGATTTTTATAGCTCAAGTACCTTTACCTTCACTTAGCTTTTGAAAACCTGGTTACCCATATACAGGAAATAACTTTCACCTATTCCTTGAACTCCATCACAATCCGAAAACATTCAAATCCTAGGTGCATAAATATAAAAGCTTAAAGATTAACTCTCTCTTATTCAGAACAAGTGTTATAAAAAGTCACATCGCTTTCCACTAGTCTCCATCACAATCCGGAATGATCTAGTTAGAAAAATGAGTTGTTTTAGAAAACAAAGAATCAAATAACTAACCCAAATCTCTACTAAATTTTAACTACTCTATTCAAACCTCGTTAAACTTCAGAAATCAATTCAGATTAGTAATAAGCAATGAACTCAGATTCTAAAACAAAAGCAAGATGGTACTTATATTACTATAAACTTCAAAATTCAAACATATCACAACTAGGAGTTCATGACTTCTCCAATAGAGAGAGACTACTCCATGCTAACAGTATAAACACATAAAAAGGATTAAATTACCGCCATGAAAATTAAATTAAACTAAATACAGAAACCCCCTTTGAAGGACTGCCTTTAGCTTCACTTGAAGCTTGACTGAAATCTCCTCCTTCTCTCTCCAAAGTGCCAAGAGGTCGTGCAAGACTCCCTCTGAACTTTCTCTCATCTCCAAAATAACTACAAAAACTGGAAATTAAACTAAAGACTGAATTTTGAACTAAAAACTGGATGATTTGCACTCTGCCTCGGACCCCTATTTATACTTGTTCTGCTGCCCAGGCCTTGTAATTTGATCTCTGTCCAGGGGTATGAAGTATACCTTCCATAACATGGAGAACCTCATGGAGGAGCGAGGAGAATAAGTTCACTCGTCTGCTGACCCTCGCAAAAAGGGGAAGGCACCAGCCGCGACCGCACCCAAAGACTCGAAGGAGAAAACAAAAGCTTCCTTTGCGATGAACCCTTTCGAACCAACCAAGGTCGGAAGCAAGGTCAAAGCTACTTTCCCACGGCAACTAACCGGGGGCACGTATAGGAGGCCTTCGCTGGAGGAACGACAGGCCAAGACATACCCGTTCGCCGACGCGGATGTTGCTGTCATGCTGGACCAGCTCCTCGACAATCAATTACTAAAGTTGCCAGAAGTCAAAAGACCCGGCGACTTGTCCAGGAGCAAAGATCCCAACTTCTGCAAGTACCACCGCTTGGTCAGGCATCCGACCGAGAAGTGCTTCGTCTTGAAGGACAGGATCATCGAGCTGGCAGCTCAAGGCCATATAGAAATCGAAGCAACCGAAAACACGGCATCCTCGCATGTCATCTCCATCCAAGCCGAGCCATATCGGCGAACTCGGCCACACAAACAACAGGTCACAAAGAAGGAATACCGTCCAAAATACGGTCCCTCCAACCAACCGCACAACAACAGACGACCACGAGCTAAGGTCGCACCAAAACTGGCACCCCGTGAACTAGCTGTTGCCGACGCAGAGGGGTGGATCCTGGTCACCCGGCGAAAGAAGCCTGTTTGAGAACTCGAACCAACGCCGGCAAACACCAAAACCAAGGCGAAGCGGCCAAACAAAAAAGCCCGTGAAGCGCCAAAAGAACGCTCCCGGGACTAACGTTCAGAGAGCAAACAAAAAGAAGAGAAGACCCGTCACACTGGCGGAGTTCTATCCAAAAGAATTCTTTGCACCACCAGCAATGGTGGCGACCTGTTCGACAGCTCCTCCCGAGTACACCGCACCAAGCGACAAAGGCAAAAGACCGGTCGTCGAATGCGACGACCTCGAGACGTCACTCAAACAAATCTCACCACTTAACGAGATAGAAGACGACCTCGACTTAGCCATTCGGTCAAGACAAGCTCTAATTCGAGTCCTCGACAAACCAGAGGAACTCCTAGCCGAAGTCGAAATTCTGCTCATGAGGAAGCACGACTTGTCGAAAGTCGGGTTAACTCCACCTTACAGAAAGGAGGAAGAAGATGTGCAATCCCCTCCGCAACTAGCAAAGTCGGAGGAAGCGCACGCTGTCTCATGTCCGCCATGCATCACATTCCGAGAAGAGGACGCGCAGTTGGGGACGAAGAACCACAACAGGCCGTTGTTCGTCTCCGGCTACATCAGAGACCATAAAATCAATCGCATTCTCGTCGATTGTGGATCCGAAGTCAACATTCTTCCGATTTGCACAATGAAGAATGTCGGTCTCTCTGCTGGCGACCTCTCCCCGAGCTCTCTCCTCATCTATGGCTTCAACCAGGAAGGCCAGAGAACGCTCGGTATGATCAATCTCAAACTACATATCGGCGACATGATGGCTGAAACTCCATTTCAAGTCATCGACTCAAGAACATCTTATAATCTGCTCTTGGGTCGATCGTGGCTACATGCAAATGGAGTTGTGCCATCCACACAACACCAGTGCTTCAAGTACTAGGAGAACAACGAGCAAAAGACTGTGTATGCTGATGAAAGCCCGTTCACCGAGGCTGAGGCATCATTTGCAGACGCCAAATTCTATCTGACGACCAGGCTGACAGTCAAATTGTTAGCCTGGCCGAACCAGGCGCCAAATGCCAAAAGCACTCCGACGCAAGCTGCATTGCCCAAACAGTCGACGCAATCCACGTCCACCAAACAGTCGACGCAAGCTATGTCCACCAAAGAGTCGACGCAAGCCGCTTCCCCGAAAAAGACCACGACGCAAGTCGTGTCTCCCAAACAGTCGACACACAACAAACAGTCAACACACGACTACAAACCGGCCACAACAACTCCATTATCAACGCAGCGTAATGTACTTATCTTACGCATCGAGAAGCAATTCCCGAACCTCGCGTAATTTTCGTCCACTCGCTCGAATGAAGGCTTCGACCCAAACGCATACCGACTGATAGCTAGAGCCGGGGGCAATCTTACAAAAGATCAGATCCATGAGAAACCACCCGTCACTCTACCAGTCCTTACTCCAGAAAAGGAGAAACTGAGAAACGAAGGTCACTGAATCAATCAGGGTCGCGTAGGCCTTGGCTACCAAAAGGAGAAGCCGATCAAAATCTATTGAGCTCAAGCGAAGCCAATCAAAATAACCAGAAAGGCATCGGAAGATGTACATCAAGTTTCAGCCAGCCAAACTCCGACGAAAAAGAAAAATGCTTCGGCCCCGATGGTCATCTACACCTTGAAAGCTGCAACAGCACGAGCTCACGCATACAACTCCGACTTCTTCTCCTGGCTGCAGTTTCCTTCTTTGAATTGATCTTCACTTCTTGGTCATTCAAAGCACTTAAAACTTGAATATAATTCCTTAAAATTTTCGTGGATACCTTCCTTAGACGCTTAGGACTTCGTTTCCCAAGTTTAGGCTTGATTGGATGTCAGGATCCCGAAATTTTTGCGAGTTTATGTTGCTGAGTCATCGGCGCGGTCGCGCCGGAAATAAGCCTGAATCTGGCGCGATCGCGCTACTGGAGCGAAGTACTTTCTAAGTCTGGAAACGACCTTCGAACCCGAGCTGAATTAAGAGACTTCCTGGCGCGGTCGCGTCATATTTTGCTGTAGAAGTGGTGCGGCAGCGCCACTACTTAGACTTTTCTTTGCTCCCCGAGCGACAACTTCTCTTTCCTTCTTCAAGTAGCACATTGGCGTCCCTGCTCTCTCGGATGAGGTAAGCGCCAACTCTTTGGCGCGGTAGCGCCCTCAGATGGCGCAGTCGCGCCATTTCACATTCCCCAACCGTTGGCTTTCATGTTCGTTGAGTCGTTGGACATCTTTCTACATTATTTTGAATTTTTGCATTTTTATCTGGGGCGGTGGTGCCGATTTTGGCACGGACGCGCCATCCTTCTTTTTTGCCACTTTTGCTCATTTTTCCTTCGTTTTTGCTCCAAATCCAGTTTATCTTCTTCGATTGGGTACCTGAGACACATAACATGAAATTGAGTCATATATGTTGCTATTATACTCAGAATTGATTTGGAATAAGATTTTTCACTCAATTTTCATGTCTAAAGATAGTGTCTTTTAGACACTTATCACAACTCGGTCATGGTAAACCATATCTCCGTCGCCGACGACAGCCAAGAAGACGACGAGTTCATCCTGGATGACGCTCCAGCTACGTTCGAGGAAGGCGGCCAGTCGACCGTCGACGAGTTAAAGAAAGTTGACGTGGGCACAACAGAAGACCCGAGGCCGACATTTCTCAGTGCTTCACTGTCGGCCGAAGAAGAAGTCAAGTACATGTCGCTACTTCGTGAATACTGTGACATATTCGCCTGGAATTACACAGAAATGCCAGGCCTCGATCCACAAGTCGTAGTACACAAATTGGTAGTTCATCCCTCTGTTCGGCCAGTCAAGCAATCGCAACGACGGTTCCGGCCAGAGCTTGTGCCAGAAATTGAAAAGGAAGTCGACAAGTTGATCGCTACCAATTTCATCAGGGAGGTGAAGTATCTGTCCTGGATCGCAAATATTGTACCAGTCAAGAAGAAGAACGGCGAAATTCGGGTCTGCGTCGACTTTTGCGATTTGAACAAAGCTCGCCCGAAGGACGACTTCCCTCTGCTGATAACTGAACTCATGGTCGATGCGACGACGGGTCACGAGGCTCTCTCTTTCTAAATTGGAAAACTTGAGATATGATGTTGAGACGTTGGATTGCTTCTGCTGCCAATTTCCGTACTAGGTCCGCCACTTTGGAAGTGTAAAACTCTAAAAACCCGACTTGGATTGACCTGAATTTTTGTAATAAGATCCTCTATCTCCCTAAAAATATTTAGTCCAAATTTGGATTCAATTGGGAATATGGAACTCCAGATATTCTCTTCTTGAAACTCGAATTTTTCTTCTCTTCTGGCAGCAGTTTCCTTCTTTATATGGAACTTCACTTCTTGGTCATTCAAAACACCTAGGACTCGAGCAAATTTCCTTGGAATCTTTGTGTATACCTTCCTTAGGCATTTAGGACTTCTTCTCCCAAGTTTGGGTTTGATTGGTTGTCAGGATCCCGAGATTTTTGCGACTTTGTGTTGCTGAGTCAGCGGCGCGGTCGCGCCGATAAAGTGTCTGTTCTGGCGCGGTCGGGCCACTGGAGCAGAGTTCTTTCTAAGTCAGGAAAAGGCCATCGACATCGCTGTCGTGCCACTCCTTAGCCTTCTTCATTGGTCCCTAGAACGACAACTCCTCTTTCTGTATTTGGCATCTCTTTGGCGCGTCCATGCTGTCTGTGTGTGAGGTAGCGCCTATTCCTTGGCGCGGTAGCGCCTTTTGAAGGTGCGATCGCGCCATTCCACTTTCCCGAGTTGTCTTCTTCGAAGCCTTTCTAGCCGTTGGGTATTATCCTCTATTTATTTGAATTTTTGACTATTTCCCCGTCGTGGTGGCACCAGAATCGGCGCGGTCGCGCCATACCCTTTTTACCTCATTTTGCTCATTTTTGCTTCATTTTCACTCAGAATTCAGATTTTCTTCTTCGACCAGTCACCTGAGACACAAACCATGAAATTTAGTTATATTTGTCATTTTCATGCTGATAATTAACTCAAAGTCATTTATTCAAGCATAAATAGTGTCTTTTAGACACTTAACTTAATGTGGAGCAACCGTATGAGGAATTTCAACTTAGAGAAACTCTGGCACCCGGGATACAATTGTCTATTAGCATCTACGAATAAATTTTTAAATTGTTCACCTCCCATTGTATCTTGTTCAGGTTCTCCTTCAACACCACCAAATTCCTCAACATTCCCATGAGCTACAATATGCTCTACTTCTACTTCATGTAGTAGTTCATGAATCCTAGTTGTATGTTTCAATCCGTCTAGACTGTCTTTCTTCAATAACTTCTTCTATAGTATCACTTTCTCCATGGAAGACCCAAGGGGTATAACTTGGCAACATCCCATTTACAAACAAGTGCTCCTCCACTAAGCCTATCTAAATAAAATCCTTATTAGCACAAAAATAGCATGGAAAACGGATTTTATTGTCTAACCCAACTACAGTTTGTGGTTTTTGCATAAAAGACTTGATTCCTTCCTTGTATTCATTGCTGAATAGCTTAGAACGCCAATTCTCCATCCAACTCTTGTCCATTCCTGATAGGCAATAAAATTTCTTATATTAGTTGACAACAACTTCCAACTCTACTAAAGCCACCTCGATGCATAAAAAACGAGTCATGGGGTGGATAACTCAATTCCACCAACTTCATAGAGTAACTAGTAAAAGCTTAAATGGGGTTAAATATGTTGCAGAAGGTGTTGATTTTATTCAAATTAAAAAGAATAAAAAGAAATACAATAGATCATGACATGAGATAAACAAAATCAGACGAGAGACACCTCTATGTAAGGAGTAGAGTCTAAGCACACTCACTGAGGACTTGGAGCTGAAATATTCATTCAAAATGATTACAAAAATACAATGGACATTATAAATGCAGTTCATTGTGGCAGTAATTGGTAGAAGTAGACAATCAGACTGACTGAAAAGGAAGTCACAAAACTAGGCTACCATGCAAAATACTATAGTAAGTAAACAAGGCAAATTTGTTCCATGATCAAACAAGAAACTGAATAACCACATGTACACTATTAGTCAACGCACAAAATAAAAGTTATCATGTGAAATTCCAAGATACAGAGATATATAAGTTGTTCAGAACTCGTCCTAGTTGGTTATAAGCCTTTGCAAGGCTTGTATGGGACTGCTGTTACTTTTGATGATATCCATTTAATCATGCCTACCTATACTGCTGAGCTGCCTGACCATAAATATCAATCAGCACCGAGTTCAAAGCTTCCAAGTTGAGTCTTGGAGATTAAGGTTTCCGAAGGGGTGGAAACAGATCGAAAGCTATATTGTTGGCACCGGTTACCATAATTGACTCCCACTTCTTTTGTGATTGTATCCAAGTATCTTGTATTTATAAGAGTATGATAATAGTATCCACTAGCTCAGGTGTCTCATGCTTATAGATGCAAAGATTATGAGTATCTTAACTAAGAAATAAAGAAATAATAAAGCAAAACAATAAATAAATAAGATTGTCGGCACAGAAGAGTGCGGGTACCTACAAAAAGTAGTTGAGGTATGATGTTCAAACCTCAATAAATAAATTAGTTGAGAAGTCTTGTTCACGTTAGATTTCTCTTATGTTTCGATCTCCTATAATGGACATTCCGTGTGTGTTGCACACTTCCATATCTATTAGAAAACTTACTCTCTTTTACTTCAATCAGGACTCATCTGTCAAGTGTGTTTTATCAGAATTAGCCAACCACACATACGTGTACTAACACTTTTCCGAGTTCAATCGGTGAATACCAATAGATTAGTCTCGGGTGCACAAGATTTGAGAAGGAAATCAGACCAATAGAACAGGATTTGAGAAAGAAATCAAACAAAACTAAAAGACTTACCTTTTTCGCACTTTGAAGTTTTGAGCCCCTTTGCAAATCCGTGTCTTGTTTTGATATCAAGCAACAATGCTTCCTTCGCCTAAAAATCGCATCGGAACAAAGTAAGAAAGCTGCAACCTCTCCATTTTCTTCCTGATGCTTCAAATCTCGACTTTGCACCAGCGGAAATTAAAATCAAATAGTCTATTCGGTTCAAAGGCTCAAAGGGCGAACCAATAAAACCGGCTGAGTCATCTAGTTTTCTTCCCTCTTCCAGGTTTATATAACCTTTTCAAGCCGCGATTCGGTTGAAAGCTTTATATATAATCTTTTAGTATGAAATTTACTCGCGTAGTTTTTTATCAAAATATTTGATAACTATTAGTAGTGTTTTTGAAAAAGGAACCGAACTGGCCAGTCCGACCTGGTTGAACCCGAATTGGAGGCTAATCCGGTTCTTATAGACACACCCAGGTTCAGTATAACGAGCACTAATTTTTGTATTTTCCTACAAAAATATTAAATATATAAAACTATACAATATATTATTTAATGGTTGAACCATTGGTCCAACTCGGTGTAACCAGGTTTGACCAAAAGGGAACATATTTCCAATTTGATGGCTAGTTCGGTTTTTGAAACACTATGTTACACATTTTTTTTAAATAAATTTAATTAATTAAATTAAAGTCTTAAAAAATTATTATTAAATTCTAATTTTCGTGCAAAGAATAACGTGACATTTAACTCTAAAATTAATTATATTGTGTCAACTATTAAACGTGAGAAAATAATTTTTTTGCAGGGACCAATGTATAGTCACAAATTGAATAATTGTGACAAATCAAAAAACTTATTTGTCACAATATTAATATTTCGTAACAACAAAGTAAAATAAAAAATACTTGCGTTTATTATATGTCACAAATTAGTCCATTTTGTGACAAAAAAGTAATCTATCTGCCATGAAAAAACTTTTTGTAACAAAATAGGTGATACGAGGATTTTATTTGTCACGATATAACTAGTTTCGTAACAATTTAGATTTGCGGGAAGAAATACATTTCGTGCAAGTTTTACTTGTCACGAAAAACATTTTCGTAGTACAATGTTCGAAATGATGATTTTATTTGTCATGATATATCTAGTTTCGTAACAATTTATTTTCATGGAAAGGAATACTTTTTACGTAGGTTTTACTTGTCACGAAAATAAATGCTTCGTGACAAAAAAGTAAATTATCTGTCATGAAACACATTTTATGTAACAAAATGTCTGATTTATGTATGTTATTTGTAACGATATAACTTGTTGCGTAACAATAGTTTTGCGGGAAGGAATACATTTCGCGCGAGTTTTACTTGTCACAAAAATAATGGTTTCATGACAAAATTTGGAATTATCAGTTACGAAAACATATTCCTAACAACATGTCCAATTTTTGGATTTTATTTATCACGATTTAATAAATTTTGTAACACTATAGTTTCGCGGGAAGAACAAAATTTTGCACGAATTTTTCTTATCACAAAAATTGAGGTTTCATGACAAAAACATTACTCCAGAAAAAACATATTTGGCTTTTTTAATGTGTTACGAAAGCACTAATTTTGTGACAAAAGTGTCATTATGTGTCACGAATTATATATTGTTACAAAAAAATTACAACAACAACTTTTTCTTGTAGTGTCGATCGATCCACAACAGTTGTATATGGGGGTAACAGGTGGCTGAAAACAAGGAATTAATTCGATCTCTTGGATTTTGGATTGCATGGACCTTGCTAGCTAGCTAGCTAATTAATTGAATAATATATTTTCCTGAAACCTATATATATACAAGAATTGGACAAATTAAATGATTTTCCATATGCTCAAAGAAGCTAGTTAGCACTGATTAATTACTAGCAAGTTTGCCCGAGTTGGGGGTAGATCGAGTACTCATCCATTCCATATTGTACGCACTAAAATATGGCCAGCACAAATTCGACGAGCCCATAAATCCATCAATCCGTCAATCGATCTTCGTGGGTAGGCTCCGTCAAAGTTTGAAGACCTCAACCGCAGCCCATCATTGAGTCCACTCACACCGTTGCATTAGCGATACACTCGACGCCCCAGTCATCCGAAATTCGTCGCGTCAGCACCAGTCAGCATCCAAACTACAACTCAGCTACCCCAACGGTTAAACGACCAAGTCTGGTCGTTAACCGAAGGAGTCGAGAAAGAAGACAAGTGCGATCCTCATTCGATGGATCTAGGAGAGAAATTCTCCAGTCCTCCTCCTCTCTCAAAAGTAGTAGAAAAGGAATCGTGATCCCCCTTTCAAGCATCAACCTCAACAATAGCACAAAATTGGCTACAAATAGCCAGATAACCTCCGTCACAGAGGTTCAGAAAATTCTTTATCAAAGAATCGTTCTTAAGTGCAGAAGTTCTCTCTCTAAAACGAAGGTCTAAAATCTCCTTCATCGAGAAGAACTTTCACGCACAGAGGTTCTTTCGAACCAGAGAAGTTCAGCAACTCATAGTTCGTCGTCGCTCAACAGTTCGACCCGAACAACTCTACACGTTCTCTAGTAACGTCACAAGTCGATACACGCGGAACACAAATACTTCCGCCCGACCGACCAAAGCCACAACAGCTCGAGCACACTCGTTCTAGAACTAAAACTTCGACGTTCTAGTCAGAAGCTTACACTTCACCCAATTCACACGGAGATCGAATCAGAGGAAGAAAAGGAGATTGTACTCGTAATTTTCAGATATTCAAACACAATTGTAACACAAATTATTCTGATATAATCGAATTACTCTCTCGGTCGCGCCTCTTCACGGACCGGCGGATTTTCAATTAAACACATTTGGCACGCCCGGTGGGACATTTCCTACCTCTCATCTCCTTCTCCGTTCAACAAAAAAAAGACCTTCAGTCATGGCCAACAACGCCAACAACGGCAACAACAACAACAACAACAACAACAAAGGCAAGATAGATCACAGGAGCTCGCGGACCAGCTGCCGCACCTCCAGCCGACCTCCGCGCTCCTACCTCTCCACCACCGGCACTCGCCCAATGACCAGGGCCTTCGCCAGGAGCTTGTCCACCGAACAAGCTCCCTTCATGCGTGACGCGCACCGTCCAAGCGCTGTGTTCGTGCCACAGGCTACTGCGGCCACCACCAAGCCAACCGCGACCTCGGCCATGCCAATTCCAGCGATGGCCAAGCCGACATATTTGGCCGTCGCTGCCACTCCTCCTCCTCGCAGCCCGACTATTAGCCCGCCTCAGTCGCCACCATCGCGAAGGAGTTCCGTCGTCTCTGCCTTGGTACAGCGCTACGACCGACAAGGGGGCACAACTCCCTCTTCCGTGGAAAGAACATATTCATCGCCGGCCTCCTCCTTACTGAGAGCAACAGCCGAAGATACATCTCCGATCGTGAGTATATCCCACGATCTCTTGGCTGCACTCAATGCAGCAGTAGGTTCACCACCAACCCGCTCACCGCGCCGACAAACACCGGCGACCTCCCCTGCTGCGCTATCACCCATTCCTCCCTGCCAAATCTCACCGGTGGCTGCTACCGCAAATCAGTCACCAGCCAAAACCACCTACCGCACTCAATCGACAACGGCCGGTTCTCAAGACCGGTCACCTACAACAACTTCTCCACACCCAAGAACACCGACGACCGTCTCCCCAATGCGGTCTTAGATAAAAATTTCTTCACTTCAATCCACGCCGGGAACAGCTTCGCCGACGCAAACCGTCAGAATGGCCGCGATGACGACATCGGCCAAGACGGTAGAAGATCAGCTTGCCAAAATGCAGGCGACACTTAAAGAATAGAGTGAGCAGCTGCATATCAAAGACGCGCAGCTCGCAGCTCGCGACCTCCAAATCACGAGGATTTGGAGCGGCTCGAAATGGGCGCGGCCACCAATAACTCTGGTGGCATTTCTCAACAAGTCAACCGAAACCGGCCGACTACCAGTGGTTCAGCCAAACCACCGCAAGAGGACCTCGCCTCCGACGATGAGCTGCCGCTCGTCGCACCAATAGCCATTCGTCGAGGTCCAACCGAAGCAGGCCCGACTGCTCTGACACTCGACGCAGTCACCGAGCTCATCAACCACGCGGTACGAAACAGCTCGGGTGACAGCAAATCTGTCGCATACCGGAGACCTTACACGTAGAGGACTCAAAACATCCCGATGCTGGTTGGCTACCATCCTCTGAAATTCCAACAATTCAATGGCGACGGGCACCCAATACAGCACGTCGCCCACTTCATTGAGACCTGCAACAACGCCGGCACCGATGACGACTTGCTGGTTAAAAAATTTGGTCAGTTGTTGAAGGGAAATGCCTTCGACTGGTATATCGAGCTGGCCCAGGAGTCAATCGATAGCTGGGAGCAACTGGAGCGAGAATTCCTCAGCCGTTTCTACAGCACTCAGCACACCGTTACACTAGTGGAGATCGCCAACCTAAAACAAAAGAAGGGTGAAAAGGGTGTTGACTACATCAACCGATGGAGGAACTTGAGCTTAAACTGCAAAGAAAGCTCAAACCTGTCCCTCGAAGCCGAAATTGAAATGTGCTCTCGAGGGATGCAATGGGAGCTCCTGCGCTACATACGAAGTCGGAGGTCGACCGACTTTCAAGAGCTTGCGACAGAGGCTCATAACATGGAGAACCTCATGGAGGAGCGAGGAGAAGAAGTTCCCTCGTCAGCTAACCCCCTCAAAAAGGGGAAGGCACCAGCCGCAACCGCACCCAAAGACTCGAAGGAGAAAACAAAAGCTTCCTTTGCGATGAACCCTTCCGAACCAACCAAGGTCGGAAGCAAGGTCAAAGCTACTTTCCCACGGCAACTAACCGGGGGCACGTATAGGAGGCCTTCGCTGGAGGAACGACAGGCCAAGACATACCCGTTCGCCGAAGCAGATGTTGCTGTCATGCTGGACCAGCTCCTCGACAATCAATTACTTTAGTTGCCAGAAGTCAAAAGACCCGGCGACTTGTCCAGGAGCAAAGATCCCAACTTCTGCAAGTACCATCGCTTGGTCAGGCATCCGACCGAGAAGTGCTTCGTCTTGAAGGACAGGATCATCGAGCTGGCAGCTCAAGGCCATATCGAAGTCGAAGCAGCCGAAAACACGGCGTCCTCGCATGTCATCTCATCCAAGCCGAGCCATATCGGCGAACTCGGCCACACAAACAACAGGTCACAAAGAAGGAATACCGTCCAAAATACGGTCCCTCCAACCGACCGCACAACAACAGACGACCACGACTAAGGTCGCACCAAAACTGGCACCCCGTGAACTAGCTATTGCCGACGCAGAGGGGTCGATCCTGGTCACCCGGCGAAAGAAGCTTGTTTGAGAACTCGAACCAACGCCGGCAAACACCAAAACCAATGCGAAGCGGCCAAACAAAAAAGCCCGTGAAGCGCCAAAAGAACGCTCCCGGGACTAACGTTCAGAGAGCAAACAAAAAGAAGAGAAGACCCGTCACACTGGCGGTGTTCTTTCCAAAAGAATTCTTTGCACCGACAGCAATTGTGGCGACCTGTTCGACAGCTCCTCCCGAGTACACCGCACCAAGCGACAAAGGCAAAAGACCGGTCGTCGAATGCGACGACCTCGAGACGTCACTCAAACAAATCTCGCCACTTAACGCGATAGAAGACGACCTCGACTTAGCCATTCGGTCAAGACAAGCTCTAACTCAAGTCCTCGACAAACCAGAGGAACTCCAAGCCGAAGTCGAAATTCTGCTCATGAGGAAGCACGACTTGTCGAAAGTCGGGCTAACTCCACCTTACAGAAAGGAGGAAAAAGATGTGCAATCGCCTCCGCAACTAGCAAAGTCGGAGGAAGCGCACGCTTTCTCATGTCCGCCATGCGTCACATTCCGAGAAGAGGACGCGCAGTTGGGGACGAAGAACCACAACAGGCCGTTGTTCGTCTCCGGCTACAACAGAGACCACAAAATCAATCGAATTCTCGTCGATTGTGGATCCGCAGTCAACATTCTGCCGATTTGCACAATGAAGAATGTCGGTCTCTCTGCTGGCGACCTCTCCCCGAGCTCTCTCCTCATCCATGGCTTCAACCAGGAAGGCCAGAGGACGCTCGGTATGATCAATCTCAAACTACATATCGGCGACATGATGGCTGAAACTCCATTTCAAGTCATCGACTCAAGAACATCTTATAATCTGCTCTTGGGTCGATCGTGGCTTCATGCAAATGGAGTTGTGCCATCCACACAGCACCAGTGCTTCAAGTACTAGGAGAACAGCGAGCAAAAGACTGTGTATGCTGATGAAAGCCCGTTCACCGAGGCTGAGGCATCATTTGCAGACGCCAAATTCTATCTGACGACCAGGCTGACAGTCAAATTGTCAGCCTGGCCGAACCAGGCGCCAAATGCCAAAAGCACTCCGACGCAAGCTGCATTGCCCAAACAGTCGACGCAAGCCACGTCCACCAAACAGTCGACGCAAGCCATGTCCACCAAACAGTCGGCGCAAGCCGTTTCCCCGAAACAGACCACGACGGAAGTCGTGTCTCCCAAACAGTCGACACACAACAAACAATCAACACACGACCACAAACCGGCCACAACAACTCCATTATCAACGCAGCGTAATGTACTTATCTTACAATACATTCCGCAGTCACAAAGAAAGAAGGGAGAAGCTCCCTTGGTCGTCTGCCACAAAATTCAGCCGACCCCTTTGATAGAAAAGGTGACTCTCCCACTGCCGAAGCTCGAGGAAAGAAGCATCGTGAAGCAATTCCCGAACCTCACGTAATTTTCATCCACTCGCTCGAATGAAGGCTTCGACCCAAACGCATACCGACTGATAGCTAGAGCCGGGGGCAATCTAACAAAAGATAAGATCCATGAGAAACCACCCGTCACTCTACCAGTCCTCACTCCAGAATAGGAGAAACTGGGAAACGAAGGTCACCGAATCAATCAGGGTCGCGTAGGCCTTGGCTACCAAAAGGAGAAGCCGATCAAAATCTATAGAGCTCAAGCGAAGCCAATCAAAATAACCAGAAAGGCTTCGGAAGATGTACATCAAGTTTCAGCCAGCCAAACTCCGACGAAAAAGAAAAATGCTTCGGCCCCAATGGTCATCTACACCTTGAAAGCTGCAACAGCACGAGTACAACTCCGACTTCTTCTCCTGGCTGCAGTTTCCTTCTTTGAATTGTTCTTCACTTCTTGGTCATTCAAAGCACTTAAAACTTGAATATAATTCCTTAAAATTTTCGTGGATACCTTACTTAGACGCTTAGGACTTCGTTTCCCAAGTTTAGGCTTGATTGGATGTCAGGATCCCGAAATTTTTGCGAGTTTATGTTGCTGAGTCATCGGCGCGGTCGCGCCGGAAATAAGCCTGAATCTGGCGCGATCGCTCTACTGGAGCGAAGTACTTTCTAAGTCTGGAAACGACCTTCGAACCCGAGCTGAATTAAGAGACTTCCTGGCGCGGTCGCGCCATATTTTTCTGTAGAAGTGGTGCGGCAGCGCCACTACTTAGACTTTTCTTTGCTCCCCAGAACGACAACTTCTCTTTCCTTCTTCAGTAGCACATTGGCGCGTCCCTGCTGTCTCTGGATGAGGTAGCGCCAACTCTTTGGCGCGGTAGCGCCCTCAGATGGCGCAGTCGCGCCATTTCACATTCCCCAACCGTTGGCTTTCATGTTCGGTGAGTCGTTGGACATCTTTCTACATTATTTTGAATTTTTGCATTTTTATCTGGGGCGGTGGTGCCGATTTTGGCACGGACGCGCCATCCTTCTTTTTTGCCACTTTTGCTCATTTTTCCTTCGTTTTTGCTCCAAATCCAGTTTATCTTCTTCGATTGGGTACCTGAGACACATAACATGAAATTGAGTCATATATGTTGCTATTATACTCAGAATTGATTTGGAATAAGATTTTTCACTCAATTTTCATGTCTAAAGATAGTGTCTTTTAGACACTTATCACAACTCGGTCATGGTAAACCATATCTCCGTCGCCGACGACAGCCAAGAAGACGACGAGTTCATCCTGGATGACGCTCCGGCTACGTTCGAGGAAGGCGGCCAGTCGACCGTCGACGAGTTAAAGAAAGTTGACGTGGGCACAACAGAAGACCCGTGGCCGACATTTCTCAGTGCTTCACTGTCGGCCGAAGAAGAAGTCAAGTACATGTCGCTACTTCGCGAATACTATGACATATTCGCCTGGAATTACACAGAAATGCCAGGCCTCGATCCACAAGTCGTAGTACACAAATTGGTAGTTCATCCCTCTGTTCGGCCAGTCAAGCAATCGCAACGACGGTTCCGGCCAGAGCTTGTGCCAGAAATTGAAAAGGAAGTCGACAAGTTGATCGCTACCAATTTCATCAGGGAGGTGAAGTATCCGTCCTGGATCGCAAATATTGTACCAGTCAAGAAGAAGAACGGCCAAATTCGGATCTGCGTCGACTTTCGCGACTTGAACAAAGCTCGCCCGAAGGACGACTTCCCATTGCTGATAACTGAAATCATGGTCGATACGACGACGGGCCACGAGGCTCTCTCTTTCATGGATGGGTCATCCGGTTATAATCAAATTCGGATGGACCCGAAGGATGAAGAGCTCACTGCTTTTCGAACTCCTAAACGCATCTTCTATTACAAAGTGATGTTGTTCGGACTCAAGAATGTTGGCGCGACATACCAGAGGGCAATGCAAAACATGTTCGACTACTTCTTGAACAAGCACGTCGAGTGCTATGTCGATGACTTGGTGGTAAAGACGAAAGAGCGGTCAGATCATCTTCTCGACCTCAGGGCGGTATTCGAGGGGCTTCGACGATTTTAACTCAAAATGAATCCGTTGAACTGCGCATTCCGTGTCACCTCGGGCAAATTCTTGGGATTCATTGTGCATCACAGAGGAATTGAGATCGACCAATCAAAAATCGATGCAATTCAAAAGATGCCAAAGCCCAAAAATATCTCTGAACTCAAAGCTTCCAAGGCCACCTAGCATATATCCGGCACTTCATCTCGAATCTAGTCGGGAGATGCCAGCCGTTTAGCCGCCTACTGAAAAAGGATACGCCGTTCGAGTGGGACGAATCTTGCTGGAACGCCTTTAACAACATAAAGGCGTACGTCACCAAGCCGCCGGTGCTCGTTGCCCCAATCGTCGACAGACCACTTCTGTTGTACATCGCAGCGCAAGAGAAATCAGTCGGAGCTCTGTTAGCCCAATGCGATGAGGACAACAAAGAGCGTTCTCTCAATTATCTGAGCCGAACACTGGTGGGCGCTGAACTCAATTACACATCGATTGAGAAGACATGTCTGGCACTTATCTTCGCAATTCAAAAGCTTCGGCACTACCTCCTGGCGCATTCGACGAACTTAATATCGCGAGCCGACCTGCTGAAATACATCATGTCGCGACCAATCCTCTCTGGTCGACTGGCTAAGCTGGCATTGCTTCTATCAGAGCTCGAAATCAATTTCGTACTACAACGCGCAATCAAGGGGCAAGCGCTGGCGAACTTCTTGGCCGACCACCCGGTGCCAGCCAAATGGGAATTAACAGAAGAGTTCCCAGACGAAGATATCTTCCTGGTCGAGGTGCTCCCCTCTTGGGAGATGTATTTCGACGACGCTGTGCGAAGAAATGGAGCCGGCGTGGGAGTTCTATTCATTTCACCGAGAAGGGACCTGCACCCGTATTCGTTCGTTCTTACCCAAAATTGTTCGAACAACGAAGTAGAGTATCAAGCTATCCTCCTCAGACTCGGTATGGCGGTCGAGATGAAGTTGTCGCAGCTAAACATCTACGACGACTCGGCTCTTGTCATCAAGCAGCTCACAGGGGAGTTCGAAGTGCAGAAACTCGAACTCGTGCCATTCTGGAGACATGCCGGTGAACTTCTGGCCCAAATTTCGGAAGCCTCACTCCACTACATTCCTTGATCCGAAAATGGGTCAGCCGATGCATTGGCTGGAATTGCGGCCAGTCTAGCGCAATTCGAAGAACGGCCGAGCCAAGTCCCCATTTGCGAACGATGGGTAATCCCACCACCGGCTGAGGAAGAAACAGAAGAAGAACAGACAGTAGAGATGGAAAAGTCTTTCCGAATATCAGCCAGTCAAAATGAAATCGAAGATTGGAGAGTGCCTATCGTAAACTTTCTTCGCCATGACATACTCCCGGTCGACCTGCGAGAGCGAGTCCAAATTCGTCGAGCAGCTCCAAAGTACGTTTTCATCAATGACGCACTCTACCAGAGGTCGTATGAAGGTATGCTCCTTCGATGCTTATCTGAAGAAGAGGGACAACAAGTGCTAAAAGAAACGCACGGTGGAATTTGCGGCGCGCACCAGGCTGGCCCGAAGCTCCACTTAGAATTTAAGCGATTAGGTTATTACTGGCCATCAATGCTCGGAGACGCCACCGAAATGGCTCGAACCTGCAGACTATGCCAGCTCCACACCGATTACATACATCAACCACCGGAGCCGCTTCATCCGACGATCGCATCATGGCCATTCGAAGCTTGGGGGATGGACATCATAGGTCCCATCACTCCTAAATCCGACTCCGACAGGCAATACATCCTGGTGGCCACGGATTACTTCTCGAAATGGACCGAAGCTACTGCCTACTGAGAAGTCGAGGCAACTACCGTCGCCGACTTCACTCGAACCCAAATTATTTACCGATATGGAGTTCCTCGGTATATAGTGACGGACATTGGCACGCAGTTCAGGAACAGAGTCATGGACAGCTTATGCGAGAAATTTTGCATACAACAGCGGACATCGTCAGCTTACAATCCGGCAGCCAATGGACTTGCAGAAGCATTCAACAAAACGCTCTGCAAAATCCTAAAGAAAACCATCGGCGCCAACAAAAAGAGTTGGGACGAAAAGCTCGGCGAAGCCTTGTGGGCATACAGAACGTCATTTCGAACGCCAACCCAGTCGACCCCATATTCGCTGGTTTACGGCACCGAAGCAGCGCTCCCTCTCGAAGTACAACTTCCCTCTCTGCGAATCGCTATTAGAGAAGGGCTCACGACGGAGAAATGCGCCCACTTGCGATTGGCAGAACTCGAGTCACTCAACGAACAGCGAATTCAAGCACAACAACGGCTCGAATGGTACCAATCTCGCATGACCCGAGCCTTCAACAAAAAAGTACGGCTCAGGTCATTCCAGAAAGGCGACCTCGTGCTCGCAGTCCGACGGCCAATGCTCTTTACGAGCAAAACTGGGGGCAAGTTCGCGCCGAAATGGGAAGGACCGTACGTGGTGCAGGAGGCCTACACCAATGGCACCTACAAGGTCATCACTTCAAACGGTTTGGAGCTGTCGATAACGAACGGTAAATTCCTCAAACGATTTTACCCGTGAAGAGGGCAGCGAAAAAAAAAAGAGAGAAAGAAAAAGAAAGTCGAATAAAAAAAAGAGTACTTCTCATTGCAAAAATGTGTGTGATGAGAGTAATACAAGCCTCACAACAAAAATGGGAGGCCACGAAAAAAAAGAGTATCTCTAGTCTCGCAAAACAAAAAGAAAAAGAGAGACAACAAAAAAAAAAAACTACATCAAGGTAAAAGAAGCTCGAAGTCAGCCACCCGTTGCCGCAGTCGCACCACTTCGGCACGGACCTCAGCCAACTCGCGCGTCTCGACCTCGTCGAGAACAGGGCGTGCACGAACATAAGCGAGTTGACCCAAAAGAGCAGAAGCTTCCTCCTCAGCAGTGTCAATCCCCCTACGGATGGTCGCAAGCTCAGCGTTGATGGAGTCGAGCTGCGATGAGCCGAATGCCAGACGAAGACGAAGATCTTTTTGCTCAGCCTCCGCAGCTTCACGCTCGGCCTGAGGTCTATCCAAATCCACTGTTAAGTCATCGCGCCGACGGTTCACACGCTGGACAGACTGCGCGAGTCCAACTTCAGCAGCAAACCGCTCGGTCAAACTAAGCTTCCCGGCCAAAGAGTTGTGCAGCTGCTGAAAACGAGCCGCCTCCGAAGCAAAGTCTTCCACCCACTGCTCCAGAACCGAAGTGTCGACGCCGGCTCCTCTCAAGTGCTCAAGAATGGCACGGGTGTCCGCCACGAGCTCGGGCGAACATGGATCGTCGGCAGGCAATAAAGCCGACTCGACGAACACTGTCCACAACCCCAAGGCAGAGCGCTGCAGCAACAGCCTCGACCTTGACGAAAGACAGGAGGTCGACACCTAACAAAAAAGGGGGAGATATAAAAGAAAAAAAAGAGAAGGAAAGAATACAAACAAAAAAAGGGGAAGGAAGAGGACGATAGGCGCCTACCGACGCAGGTTGTGAAGTCGACGAATCCTCACTAACGGGTTGACAAGTTGAACCCGGAGCTCCCTCCTTGGCAGCAAAAGTCGCTTCTCCACTACTAGGAGGAAACGTCACTAAGGGTTCCCTCCTCGAAGTCGCAGCAACCGGAGGACTCGGATCAGAAATAGGGTGCTGAAATCCACCCGCGACAGCCACTCCGGCGTCCACCACAAGTCCCTCGGACACAATTGGCCCAGTCAAAGGCTACAGAGGTGCTATGCCCTCACCAAGAGTCTTCGTCGAGCACTCGGCTTCATCAGCAACGACGGCAGACGGAGCTCCTTCCTCAACCCACTCCAACTCACGGGTAGCCTCCAACTTAGCAAGATCGAACAAGTCTTCCTGCCGAAAATTGGGCTGGTCCGCAAATGGGGCTACGACGATGGCAAGATCATCGGAAGGGAGGTCGCCAAGCTCCTCGACTGCCTGCACTCCATCCTGGGTCGTCGCCGCAGGTGACAACGGCGCTGGCTCGGCAATTGCCTCCCGAGTCGCCAAAACAATCGACCCGTCAAGGGGTGTCGTCTCCCTAGCCTTCTCTCCCGGCTCTGACATAGGAGTCTCCGAAGGCTGAACGACAGAAAGCAGAGTCAAGTTCGTCAAAGGCTTACCTAGACCGGTCCGCAACCGCTTCTTGAAAGGAGGGGGGACGAAAATGAAAGGCTCTGACTACGGAGCAGCAGACTTCTTCTTCGAAGCAGTCTTCTTCGGTGAGGCCGCCGACTTAGCCAACCCTTTCCCCTTGCCCAAAGGATCATATGCTGGTAAAGAGAGCACTATTGGCCACGAATCCTCTTGTGCTGGAGCTGCCTCTCTAATAATGATGCCCTTCGTCGGCACGACTTGCGACGGAGACGACGTATTCTCTTTCGCAACCTTCGGCCGGGCGCCTTCTTCTTCGCAACTTTACTCTTCTTCGCCTTCAGAGAAGTCGGAAGCTTTGCACCTTTTTGCGAGCTCTTTCGAACGACGACCTTCGCATCACCATCTCCTTGCGCAGGCACCAAAGCTCTTTCCGGCGCAGATGCATCGGCAAATTTCTTCCACGCATGCAAAATACAAAAAGAGGATGGAAGAAGTCAAAAAAAAAAGGAGAAAAAAACGAAGAAACAAAAGAGAATGTGAAGAAGTCAATACCTCGAAGAGGGGAACGACCGCCTGAGCCAGGACTATCGAAAAAGAAATGTCACACCCGGATCGGAACCTAGACTCACGAAGGCAGGCACCTCCACGCTGTCGAGAGGACAGGCAGTCCCGGCTCGCCATACCTCTACCAGCGCATTAACTGTGGCCGCCTTTCGTTGGTCAGTAAATAGCATTCTCGACAAGTCTTGGCAGAACCCGAACTGACGAGCAAACCTGTGAGGACTGTAAGGCTCCACTATAAGATGGTCGCACTGCCGCAAGACTAGAAAGGTCGCTCGTAAACAACGGAAGTACTCCACTTCGATCCGAGAAGCAAAGTGACCAGGCTTGTCGATAATCAGGCCGGGGGGAAGAGCCTCCGAAGGATACCAGCATCGCATTCCACCGCACCAAAACAGAGAACGAGCCTCCTCCTGGGTATAGAAGCGACCAAGCTCCGGGTTACGGTACAACATCATAAGGGGTCTGTCGCCTTCGGTGGAGTCAGCCTCATGGACAACGAACCGCTGGGCGAGCCATACATAAACGAACGGCCAAGAGATCCTCCCCGATGAGAAACTATTGAGCCCTCAATAAAGACTGGCCAAAGCTGTGCCGGCCAAGCTGCATTTCTTATTGCTGGCCATGAAGCAGGACATCTTGAAAATAGTGAACCTCAGCATGCCGCCCGGCAAAGGAACTGCGAAACAGCAAAGCCATAGAGATAAGAAGGCAGCCAGATATACCTCATCTGCAAGGGCATCAGGAACTCCGAGCTCGGGGAGTGGTTGATTCTGCACGGCTGACCGGTCGCGACTCCGAGAACCAGTCATCTTTCCACGATCAGCCCACGAGTCTTCTGAACGCTGCGCATCCCCTTCGGCGCGGAACCAGAATGACGCCCACTCGGACATACGAATCCCAAAGAATCCATCCGAGTTCGAAGACCTTGGACGACAGAAAAGGCGATAATACGCGAGAATCAAGTATCGAATGCTCTCGGGCAGCGGCAGGGAACGACTATGAGTGAAATCTTCAATAGTCAGAGTCACCTCATCGAAAATGCTCCCGAAAATGGGCAGTCCACCAAGTCGATGCATATCCCACAAGGAGATCAACAGCTCCCCCTCCCGAGTAAAGATGGTGTTGGTGGAAGAACACCAGATCTCCAGAAAGGCGTGGATAACATTGCTGCAGCATCAATATGAAAACATTGAAGCTCTGACTGCATGAGTAAGGTCTACCGTGGCCAACAGCTCAGTACAAGTGTAGAGGATGACGTTTGTCCATTCAAAGTAGAAGGGCACACGATAAGGACTTGAGCACACCATCGGTTGACTGTCCCAAGAACCAAGCCAGTCGTTGTCGATGGGAAGCTTCAGCACCGAAAAGCGAACCAGATGGTCATGCATCGGACTCAACAAGATGTTGCCTACGGTCTGATGTGGAGACGATGAAGCTTCATCGACCCCCAGGAGATAACAAATTTGGTCGTCCTCGTCGACAACATGGCGACTCCAAAGGTCATGGATAGCTCAAACCACGGGCGCAGTTACGTCGCAACCACCATAGGCCGACGGCCTCCCAAGAGGTATCAGCAATGGTCTCTGCTCTTCCTTAGAATCACAGATTCGTAAACAGTCTCGAAGAGTACCCTTCACAAGGGTCTTGACGTTCGAAAGAGTTAGGCCGAGGAAGGAGAAAGAGGTTGTGGCAGACATCTGCGACAAAGCAAGCAAGGTCAGGTACGCAATCCATATCCCTCTCAATTCAAAAAAAAAAAAATATACATCTCCTGTGACCAGAGACAAAGAAGTCGTAGTCGCAAACAAAAAGGGAGAAAGAAAAAAAAACACAAGTCAAAAAAAAAAAAGGGGCGACAAAAAAATACCAGTCACCAAGAAGAAAAAGTCGGAGAAGCAAAAAAAAAGAGAGAGGGTAAAACATCGGTTGTGTCAGAGACCCGGCCAGCAACCAAACTGCTTTCAAGACAAATCTCTCCACGAGCGCAGTTCAAAAGCCTCGGGCCCGGCGACAGAGCCGGACGTGACCAAAACAACAACACTGTGCCTCGGCGACCAAGCCAAGCACAGTCCCAAAAGCGACGCGCATGGCGACAGAGCCTAAGCGTGACCAAAACAAACAACCTCTCGTCTAACAACTAAGCTGGAGGCAAACAAAAACAAACTCCAGTGTCCAGTGACCGAGCCGGGCAGAACCTAACAGAGAATTCAGCATCTGGCGACAGAGCCGGACATCGCACACTCGATCCCTGTGTCGGACGATTTAGTTGGACGGGAAATGAATGCTGAAAAACAACAAACAAGTGCCCGACGATCGAGCCGAGCACAACTCAAAGCCTCGCGACCAGCCAAACAGTCGGCAGCGATCAAAACAACTGCCCAGCGACCGAGCTGAGCACAACCCAAAGCCTCGCGACCAGCCAAACAGTCGACTGCGATCAAAACGGCAAAATCTGCGCCCGACGATCGAGCCGAGCACAGTCCAAAGCTTCGCTACCAGCCAAACAGCCGGCCACGATCAAAACAACAAAATCTGCGCCCGGCGATCGAGCCGAGCGCAGCCCAAAGCTTCTCGACCAGCAACAAAGCCGGCCGCGATCAAATAACAAAACAAGTGTCCGACGACCGAGCCGAGCACAATTCAAACCTCCACGACCAACCACAAAGACGGCAGCGATCAAAACCAGTGCCCGGCGATCAAGCCGAGCACAATTCAAAGCTTCGCGACAAGCCAAATAGTCGGCCGCGATCAAAACAAGTGCCCGACGATCGAGCCGAGCACAACTCAAAGTTTCGCGACTAGCCACAGAGCCGGCCGCGATCGAAACAAGTGCCCGGTGACCTAGCCGAGCACAATTCAAAGCTTCGCGACCAGAAACAAAGATGGACGCGGCCAAACAGCACCCGGTGACCGAGCCGGGTGCAACAAAAAAATCTTCGCCAGTGGTCAAAATAAGAGGTCGAAACATACTCGCGCTTTGGAAAGTCTCGTCAGCTGCGACCACATCATTCAGCGACCAAGCCGAATTGCAGCCAATTCGCGCCCCGACGGCCAAGCCGGAGGCGACCTACACTACCCGGCAACTCTGGCCAGCTACAACTACACAGAAATCAGCACCCGGCGACCAAGCCGGGTGCGCCAGCATAGAAATTCTGCCTCGCCGCGACTCGGCGGGCTCAATCGAATCGAAATCTCGGTACCCGACGACCAAGGCAGATGTTCAACCTCCCGGCGACCGAGCCGGTCAAAGTTAAAACAAAAATCAGCATCCGACGACCAAGCCGGATGCGACCACACAACAATTCACATCCGACGACCGAGCCAGATGCGACAACAGCACCCGGCGACCAAGCCGGATGCGACAGCAAGGAGATCCAACATCCCGGCGATCTAGCCGGGTTCACTCAAAGCAGAATTCAACACCCGGCGACCTAGCCGGGTTCTCTCAAAACAAACAACAACACCCAACGACCGAGCCGGATGCGACATGCACTTCCCAAAAACTGAGCCAAAAGTCACGAAAACAAACTCATAGCTCTCGGCGACCAAGCCGAGTACAACACACAGAAGCCCAACCCCGGCAACTGAGCCGGGTGCGACCAAAACAGAATCCAGCATCCAGCGACCAAGCTGGATGCGACCCAGATCAATTCCAGCACATGGCGATCAAACCAGGTGCGACACAACACTTTTCTGTTCGGCTGCCTAGTCAAATCTCTCACCAAAATTGGCCACCACATATATTGACAAACCGGATGCACACCAGAGTGCACAAAAGAGAGAAAAGAGAGAGAGAGAGAGAGAGAGAGAGAGAGAGAGAGAGAGAGAGAGAGAGAGAGAGAGAGAGAGAGAGAGAGAGAGAGAGAGAGAGAGAGAGAGAGAGAGAGAGAGAGAGAAGAATACAGAGAGAAAATACGAGGGAAAAGCAATAAAAAAAAAAGGAGAAAGAGAAAATCGTGAAAAAAAAAATGAGACACTGAGGGAGAATTTGAAAATGAGAGGAGAGAAAAAGAAGAAGAAAGTGGGAGGAAGAGAAGAAGAAAGAAAAGAGTGTGGGGACCCCGGCTGACTCGAATTCAACCCGAGGCTGCCGGGAGAGAAGAAATTGTTTACAGTACCTTGAAAGTTTGACTCGCGGAGAGTTTAGATGCAAGCCGGGGGCTCAAAGAAGACAGTCAAGTTTCAGTAGGTCACAGACTCCCAAAATCTCGCAGGTAGTCAATTCACAAAAAGTTAGAATTCGCAGACAGCAGTTCGTAGCCTCCCAATTTGCAGTCTCCCAAATCCTCCCAAATCGCAGACAAGGAGAAGACCTAAATCCACAGACTGACTCCCAAATTCGTGGTCAGCCAAGGTTGCAAGAAACACCAGAATCGCATACAAGAGAAGAAGCCAAATTCCCAGTCGCAGTCTGTCTTCCAAATCGCTGTCACGGACTGTCCAGTTCGCAGACAGTCAAATCGCAGAGATGCAAGTCGCAGGTAACCAAGGGTCGTCGCAAAAGAAGGTATAAGTCAAAAGAGCCACACATTGAGTAAAGAATTATTATTTATTAGGGAAGCCAAGGGGCCTCCTTTGATTTTGGGAGATCGACAATCCCCTCTCAAGAGGGATTCGATCAGAGCTTCTATACAGAATTCCATTCATGTGGGAATTCTATAGGGAGATTTGGTCAAGAGCAGCGCAGGAACCGCCAACAGGGCAAGAGCGGGTCCCATCACTTCGAGTTCCTTTCAGACTAAACAGGTTCGACTATAAGTCGAAGCGAATTCGAGAGAAGAAGAGAGATTCCAACACGAAGCCTTCCAAAGCTGCGCAGTTCAAGTGAAAACAACTGAGCCCTATTCATTCACATCGGCATCTTAACGCGACCCCATTCTCAAGTACTACGGCATTGCGAAGTTCACCGAAACTAATCCGAAGAAGCCATCGAATACTGGTGATATTCATGCATCTCCCTTCAGTTCGAATTTTCTCTAGTTCGGCACAACGGTCAGCATCGACGAAGTCATCGCGCCAAAGATTTCGCAACTCGTCAATCCTTCGACGCAGCGTGAAGGAGGGTCGCTAAAATTAAGTTAACCAAAATTTGTACACTTCTCTTCGGCGCCACCGGCTCTATTCCTTCATACCATCTGCCTCCTTCTTTCAATCTGAAGTTCAACAGGAATCGGGTCGTCCGGTCGCAAAATTCGACCAAACTAAAAAACAGAGTTACAAACGAGTTACAGTCCATATCAGTTTGCAACACCTTTCTCTGGTGCAACGGCCAGAGTCACCGAAACTTACAGAAGCCATCAAAACTCATCGTGACTGCCTCCTCTGAAGAACCGAAGCAACCTTCGACTGCGACATTCAAGCAAAATGCAGTCAGTTACACAGTCGACTTCAACTTACCGTCGACACTCAAACCTGAACAATACTTCTGCTCAGATATTCATCATCTCTCTATACCGTACATACTACATATGTACGCGTATACAAAAAAAAAGGAGAAAATCAAAAAAGCAAACAGCTCTAAAATAGCAAGAGAGCCAAAAAAAAAAAAAAAAAAAAATATATACATACAAGTGTACTGAAATATACACTGTCCTAAAAAAACAAGAGGACAGAAAAACATACGTACACAAAAGATAAACGATCCTAAAAGAGTAAGAGGATCAACAACAAAAAAAAAAAAAATGTTGTGTGTGTGCGTGGTGTTCTTCTTCACATTCGAAACTTGATCGTTTTCTCCAAAACGGTCAAGTCTCGAAGGGGGCAATCTGTATGCACTAAAATGTGGCCAGCCCAAATTCGATGAGCCCAGAAATCCATCAATCCATCAATCGATCTTCAGGGTAGGCTCCGTCAAAGTTTGAAGACCTCAATTGCAGCCCATCGTCGAGTCCACTCATGCCGCCGCGTCAGCGATACATTCGATGCCCCAGTCATCAGAAATTTGTCGCGTCTGCACCAGTCAGCATCCAAATTACAACTCAGCTTCCCCAATAGTTAAACGACCAAGTCTGGTCGTTACCCGAAGGAGTCGAGAAAGAAGACAACTGTGATCCTCATTCGATGGATCCGAGAGAGAAATTCTCCAGTCCTCCTCTCTCAAAAGAAGCAGCAGAACATGGATCGTGATCCCCCTTTCAAGCATCAACCTTAACAACAGCACAGAGCTGGCCACAAATAGCCAAAAAACCTCCATTACAGAGGTTCAAAAAATTCTTCATCAAAGCATCGTTATTAAGTGCAGAAGCTCTCTCTCTAAAACGAAGGTCTGTAAACTCCTTCATCGAGAAGAACTTTCACACACAGAGGTTCTTTCGAACCAGAGAAGTTCAGCAACTCATAGTTCGTTGTCGTTCAATAGTTCGACCGGAACAGCTCTACACGTTCTCCGGCAACGTCACAAGTCGATACACGCGGAACACAAATACTTCAGTCCGACCGACCAAAGCGACAACAGTTCGTCCACACTAGTTCCAGAACTAAAACTTCGACGTTCCAGTCAAAAGCTTACACTTCACCCAATTCACACGGAGATCAAATCAGGGGAAGAATAGGAGATTGTACTCGCAATTTTCTGATATTCAAACACAATTGTAACACAAATTATTCTGATATTATCGAATTACTCTCTCGGTCGCGCCTCTTCGCGGACCGGCGGATTTTTGGAGAAACACATAGGAATTTATCTCCTCCAACTCGACCCAAGTCTGGCCAAGTTTGGAGTTCGACTCTCTCAAATTTTAAGCTGTCGTACAAATCACAACCCCATTAATTCTCTCTAGTACTCTTTTACTCATAGACTACAGTTTCACCGAAAATCCGCCGGTCCGCGAAGAGGCGCGACCGAGAGAAGTTTTCAATTACTTTAGAATAATTTTGAGTTTACAAGGTGTGTGAGTCAGGAAAAAAGCGAGTTCACTCTCCTAATAACCCTCTGATTCGATCTCCGTGTGGTTTGGTTGAAGTTAAAGCTTCTGGCGAGGTCGTCGTCGAGACTTCGAGTTATAGAAACGAACGTACACGATCTGGTGTGGCTTTTGTCGGTCGAACGGAAGTATTTGTGTTCCGTGTGTTTCGACTTGTGACGATGCCGGCGACGGTGTAGAATTGCTTCTGGTCGAACTGTAGAGCGACGAACTGCGAGTGCTGGACTTCTTTGTGATTCGAAAGAACCTTTGTGCGTGAAGAACTCTTCTCGATGAAGGGAGTTTTGGACCTTCAATTTGAGAACGAGAGGATTTCTACGCTTGTGCTGAGAGAGCCTTCCGAGTATGATTCCTCTAACTTTTCAATTTTTCCAACCAACCTCTGGAACAGGGAACGTCTGGCCTTTTGTAGCCAGTCTTTATAGTTGTTGAGGGATTTTTTCTGGGAAAGGGGATCACGATCCCCTTTATGCTCGTGAAGTTGAGGGAGGAGGGGAGGAGGGAGACCAGGAGCTCCCCGTTGAGATCCCCTGAATGAGGATCGTGGCTTCTTTTATAGGTTTTCATCTTCCTGTTTGAAATGGCTGACTGTATGCTGACTCATGCTAATGTGGCGATGACTCATCGAGTCGTTGCTGACTAACGATGACTCACTGAGTTGACGATGCGGCGAGACGGCTCGCTGTGTCGATGATGCGGCGAGACAGATGAGTTCGACGATGGGCTGCGTCGAATAACTTCGACAATTGTCGAGGCCTGTCCACGAACTTTGTTTGTTGGGTCGATGGACTCCTGGACCTGTTGAATTTGGGTCATGCACATTTTGGTGCATACAGATTGCCCCCTTCGAGACTTGTTCGTTCGGGAGGAACGAACAAGTTTCGAACGTGAAGATGAACGAACACAACACACACACCCCCCATTTTTTTTTGTTTCCTTTTTTTTTTTTTTTTTTTTTTGTTGATCCTCTTACTCTTTTAGGATCGTTTATCTTTTGTGTAATGCGATTTTCTATCTGTCCTCTTGCTTTTTAGGACAATGTATATTCTCTGTACACCTTGTATGTATATTTTTTTTGCATTCTTTTTTTTTTTTTTTTTGGCTCTCTTGTTGTTTTAGAGCTGTTTGCTTTTTTTTTTTCTTTTTTTTTTTTTTTTGTATATCGCGTACATGTGGGAGTATGTAACGGTATAGAGAAATGATGAACACCTGAGCAAAAGTGTCGCTTGAGAATAACGCGACGACTTGGAGTTGAGCTGCTGGCTACTGGTCCGCTTTTGAGTATTGCCGAAAGTTGTTTGAAACCTCGGATGGCTAGTGAAATTCTGCTTGGCGTAATGGTTCTACACCGGGGAGGGAGATCGCGTGGTGCTGACTCATCTTGGACGACCTCCGGCCTCGGCAGAACTGTTCCCGCACAGGGGAGGAAGGGAGGACGACTTCGGCAGAATTGCTCCTGCGGCAGCGGAGTTGCTCTGATTTCGGCAGAATTGCTACGGCTTCGGCAGAATTGCTCCTGCGGTAGCGGAGTTGCTCTGATTTCAGCAGAATTGCTCCGCTGCGCGGAGGAAGGGAGGCAGCGCCACGGGCCCCGCCTTTTGTGGCCCTGACTCATCGGTGTGCTCCTGCGACGGCGGAGTTGCTCCGGTTTTGGCAGAATTGTTCCAGTTTCGGCAGAAGGAGAGGCAACGCTGTGGGCCCCGGCCTGTGTGGCGCTGACTCAGCGGCAAGCTCCTGCGGCAGCGGGGTTGCTCCGATTTCGGCAGAACTGCTCCCCCCGTGGTGACGGAGTTGTCTCGGCTTCGCAGAATTGTTCCAGGGTTCGCAAAGGGGAGGCAACGCCGCGGCCCCGCCTGTGGCGCCGACGGGCCGACAAGCTCCTCGGCAGCAGCGGAGTTGTCTCGATTTCGGCAGAACTGCTCCCCCCGCTGCGCGGAGGAAGGGAGGCAACGCCGGGCCCCGCCTGCTTCGTCGCTCAATTTCGCAACTAAACGACCCAAAGATTTGTCAATTTTGTAGAACTGGGTCGCAATGAAGATCGGTGTAGCTTTTGGTGACACACCTTCGCTATGCTCGCAATAGGCGAAGAAGAGCAATTTTTTTTTTTTTTTTTTTTTTTTAATTTTCCTTCGGTGGAGCGAGAGCATAGGTCCTCTTGCACATAGTCGTCAGCACGAAGTCGAGCAAGGGATGGGGCTGCCGCAGCCTATCGCGACCATTAAAATTTCAAGGCCGTCGACCGGACTGCAGTTTGCTGCTGAAGGCAAGCGAGAGTCGACGCGAAGGTCGACCGATCTGGCCGTTGTCAAGGGGAAGACAGAGGAAGATTGGGCCGGGGGGAAGAGAAAGAGGAACAGAGTGGAGGAGGGCGGGCGAAGTGAGAGAAGGAAGAATCGGGCGGGAGAGAGAATATACGCCGAAGGGAAGGGAAGGGAGGAGAACGGGAGAGGAGGGAGAGAAGAAGGCGGAAGGGAAAGAAGAAGGAGAGAAGAAGCTCGAGGCGGAAGGGGAAGAGGGGGAACAGGGAGGAAACATAACCAGAGGGAGGAAAAGAGAAAGGGGAAAGAATCAAGGAAGGGAGAGGGGGGAAGGGAGGAAGGGAGGGAACCATGAAGGAAAGGGGAGAACATGTCTCTGGAGCCGAGAGGGAGTCGAGGAGCCGAGGGGAAGGGAGGAGAAGAGAGCGGAAGAGGAAGGCCGAAGGGGAAGGAGAAAGGAGGGGAACGGGAGATTGAGGTGAAGAGGGGAGAAGTGGACGGGAGGGAGAGAAGATTGAAGCGGCGGCTGCCGCGGAATGAAGCAGGGGAAGAAGAAAAGAGGAAGAGAGGCGAAGCGGGAGGGAGAGAAGAAGGGAAAAGGAGGAGGGGATCGGGGCTTTGCCGTGGCCCCCATCCCAATAGGTTTCATGCTGACCTAGGGTTTTCCAGGTCGTGCTTCTTTAATCACGGAGTGTGGGTCCCGCCCTAATTGAATAGGCGCTGACCTAGGGCTTTCCCAAGTCGTGCCTCTTCAATTAAGGGATGTGGGCCCCGCCCTAATTCTCTTCTTTGATAACTTCACTCAATTAATCCCCCCATCAGAGGAACTCATTGACTTTCCTTAGATTCTCCTGTGATTCTATTCTAAAAATTCTCCTTTTCTTCTTGACTGTCTGCGACGACTGCTTTTTTTGTCAGTCCACGATTCGAGACTCTGTAGTTTGACATTTTTTCGTCAGTCTGTGCTCTGTCTGCCACTGTATTCTGGGAGACAGTCTTCGGACTGACTGTTTTGGTCTGCGACTTTGGGCGGCTGTACGTGGTCGTCTGCTATCTTCTCTGATCCCTCCGGCTTGTGTCAGAGCTTTCTGCGGATTCGATTCAAAGGTACAGTAAAAAACTTTTTTTTTTTTTTTTTTTTTTTCTTTCGGATTGGTCCGAGTCGACCAGTTTCCCCACTCTCTTTTTTTTTTTCTCTTCTTCCTTTTCCTTCCTCTTTTTCTCTCCTCTCATTTTCGGCTCCTTCCTCAGTCTCTCATTTTCTCACCTTTTTCTTTTTTTTCGAGTTTTTTTTTTTTTTTTTTTTGAGTTTTTTTTTCTTTTCTCTCTGTCTTGCGATCTAAGTATTTGTCAATTTGTCTGTTGTGACAAATCGGCAGTTTTTGTGCCAGCGTTGTGATTTTGTTTGGCGCCTGGCTCTGTCGCCAGGTGCTGTAATTCATTCAGGTCGCGCCGGGCTCTGTCGCCAGGTGCTGAAATTTCTGTGGATTGATCCAGCTTGGTCGCCAGGAGACAGTTTGCGCTAGCACACCTGTTTTGGATGCCGAGTGCAATTAGCAGTCTGGTCGCAGTAGGCCAGAGTTGATTGCTAATGCAAGGTTGCAGCCGGCAAGGGTTGACGGGTGCGAGTTGTTGTTGAGGTCGCAGCCGGCAAGGGTTGCCAGGTGTGAATTGTGTTGAGGTCGCAGCCAGCAAGGGTCGCCGGGTGCGAGTTGTATTGACCTTTTCTTTTTTTTTCTTACGACTGATTCTTTTTGTCGTAGCTCCTTTTCTTTTTTTTTTTAGCGACGGCTTCTTTTTGTCGCAGACTTTTTTTGTTTAGCGTCTGCTTCTTTTTGTCGCTGCTTTTTCTTTTGTCCAGAAATGAGTTACGTACCTGGTATGTTGGCTGCGTCTGGCTCGGTCGCCGGGTGTTGCAGTTTTCGTTTTAAACTTGGCCGGCTCGGTCGCCGGGAGGTTGGTCTTCTTGTTTTGGCCACCGAGTGCCGAGGCTTTGGTTCGGTTGAGCTCGGTTCACTCGCCAGGAGGCTGACTTCTGTTTTAGCCACCGAGTGTCGAGGCTTTGGTTCGGCTGAGCTCGGCTCAGTCGTCGCCAAGAGGCTGACAGGAGGCTGACTTCTGTTTTGGCCATCGAGTGCCGAGGCTTTGGTTCGGTTGAGCTCGGTTGGGTCGCTAGGGGGCTGAATTCCTGCGTTGGTGCACCTGGCTCGGTCGCCGGGTGCGAGCTTGTTCTGTTGGTTGCGTCCAGCTCGGTCGCCGGCCGCAGGAGTGTGAAGTGCAGCACCCAACTCGGTCGTCGGGTAGTGTTTTTGCACTCCTCTTCACGCCTGTTTTGGTACTGGGCGCCTGTTTTGATCACGGCCAACTGTTTGACTTGGTCGCAATGAGTTGAGTTGCGCCTGGCCTGGTCGCCGGGCATTTTGTTTCGCAATATCCCTTTCCTGTCCAACTCGGTCGTCCGACACTAGGATCGGATATGCGGCATCTGACTCAGTCGCCAGATGCTGAATTCTCTGCTTTGGTGCGCCTAACTTGATCGTCGAGCACTAGAGAACTCTGTTTTGTTCATCTCCGGTTTGGTGGCCGCGAGACTTTGGAACTGTTCTCGGTTTGGGTCGCCCAAGACAGCGTCGTTATTTTGGTCGCACCTGACTGCTTCTTTGCTGGGCTATCGGGTGTAGTGACTTTGCTTTGATTGCACTCAGCTCGACCGCTGAATGCTGCATTCTTTTGGTCGCGCCTAACTGCTTCTTTGCTGGGCGCGACATTGGCTTCTCGAGCAGAAGAGAATCGGTAGACCCATTCAGTTTTACCCACTCTCTTTTTTTTTGTTTCTCCATTTTTTTTTTGACTGACGACTGGTTCTTTTTGTCGTCCCTCTGTTTTTTCTTTTCTTGCGACTTCGACTTTTTTTTTTTTGTGTCGCAGGTTCCCCCCTTTTTTTTTTTTTATTTGCGACTTTGCCCTTTTTTTTTCGCAAGGGATGCATGATTTCTTTTTTTTTTTTTTGAAAGAGGAGTGATTGACGTACCTATTTGTTTTGTCGCAGATGTCTACTGTCTCAGCTTCAGTTTCCCTCCTTGGTCTGACCTTCGTGGATATCTCTGTTCTATCCGATGGTGTTGCGCGACGCTGCCTGCGGGTTAGAGATTCAAATGGACAAGAGAAGTCGATGTTGTTACCTCACGGCGAATCGGTATTTGGGGTCAGTCCGTGTCTGCGCCCACGCTCCTGAGTGTGCATGACTTGTGGAGTCGTCCAGTAGTCGAGGACGACCAGATTTGTTACCTTCTGCGACAAGCGGCCTTTCCTTCGCATCAAGCTGGGGGGAATGTTCTGTTGAGCCCTCTGCACAAGTTAGCCACGTACACAGCGCCCGAGTTATCGATTCATAGTCCTCGGTTTGGCGTTTGGGACGATTCACACCCTGCGCCACCAGTTCCTTTTCCCGCTCACGTGCCTTTTCACTTCGAATGGACTTGCACTATCGTTCGTACTTGTCCGGAGATCTTGGCTAGGCTGGGCATATTGACTGCAATCCGCGCTTCGGCTTTCACTTATCAATGTTCCACTCACGTGATCCATGCTTTCCTGGAGCTGTGGTGCCCATCGACAAACACAATTTTTACTCGCGGCGGGGAGCTCTCGATTTCTTTGTGGGACTTACATCACCTTTGTGGGCTGCCCGTTTCTGGCTCTATTTATGATGAAGTGGTGCCGACGGTGGCTGACTTTACTGTTGTCCGAGCTTTGCCGTTGCCAGAGAGCGTGCCATATTTACTGCTGGCTTCTACCGGATTTACAGTCGTCGCAACCCGGGAGACAAGAAGGGTCCCGCTGTGTCCTTTTCGGATTGGACGTCTTTCTGGTTCCGCACCGAGGAAGGGGCCGTTCCTTCTTTTGACCCTTGGACTGATCGCAGCAAGATGACGGAGTCCCGTAGCAGAGATCGTTCTACTATTCAGGATCGGGTCCTTGTTGAACTCGGCGTACCTGAGGCTCTTGCGGATGAGGTCTACTTGGCAGCATTCTTAGCCCTTTGGTTGTGCCGCAGTGTGATCCCCATGGCGGGTTTTGCCATGCGACCGGATACTTTCAAGATGGCGTGTTTTATGGCGAGCGGGACTAATGTAAGCTTGGCCGGGGCGGCTTTGGCGCATCTTTATCGGAGCCTCAACAGTTTCTCTCCGGGTCGCATAGCTTGGTCGTTCCTTTGTGCCTGGTTGGCGCAGCATTTCGGTGCTCACGGCGCAGATCCTAGCGAAGGCTCTGGTCCTCTCATGTGGATGTATCGGAACCCAGAACTCTGCCGACATTTTACTCCGGTCGAAGACCGTGCATTGTTTTGGAAGAGTTCGATCAAGACTTGGTATCCAGCTGAGGCTCTTCCTTCTGGCATTCTTCTTGACGCGAGGAGTCGCGTGGCTTCATCGATCGAATCGGACTATTTTCTATGTGTTCGATCGACTTCTTTGGTTTACCGGCAGCGCGACACTCTGGCTATTGAGCCGTACAGCCCTCACAGATTCGCTAGGCAGTTTGGCTTTTGCCCGGATTTGCCTGGCGTGCTTATTTCTGATCAGCGCAGGGAAGAGTCTCTTTCGGCCCTTTTGGAGATGTGGAGGACCAGCGTCGCAAGGCCTTTTGGTCACGTTGAGGTGCCAATTTTTCTGGGTGTTGACGCAGACCCTGGTGTCACTTTGAGCTTCAGGGAATCGTGGCTCGAGTACGTAGTCCCCCTTTTCGAGGTATGTGAACTTCTGTCTCTTTTCCTTTGGCTTCTTTTCTTTGCCTCCGATATTTCCTTCATCTTTCTACCCTCTTCTTTTTTTTTTTAGCATGAGTGGAAGAACCTTGCTCGAACCGTCGTGTCCGCATCTCAATCCGAGTTGCTGCGTGCGCTGAGTGATGATGACGCAGAGGCTCTCCTACCACGTCCTGCCTCTGCTAAGGCCAAGAAGGGGAAAGCCAAGGCTAAACGGCCTCGTCTGAAGGTAGTGAAGGAGAAGTTACCTGCGGCAAAGGCGAAGGGTATAGTGCTGAAGGAGCCGTCTGTGCCGGAGGAAGAGGCCAAGCCGGTGGTCCTTGCTTTGCTAGCGTCTCCAATTCCAGCTTCGCAGGAGAAGAAGAAGAAGGCTCCAGCCAAGCAGAAGGCACCTCTCCAGCCCCCGATTTTCGCTCCTCCACCCTTCATAAAGCGCGTCCGAAGTAGTGTTGCTAAGCCATCCGAGGATATGTCTGATGTCCCTGGCTCGTCAGCTCTTCTGTTGGAACCGCCCGAACCTTTGGCCGTTTCGACTCCTCTTCTTCTTCCAGGTCCGTCTCAGGGGCCTACTGGAGAAGCTCAGTTGGTTGACCCGCGGGAGATTCAGCTTACTCCGGCTTTGGACGAGCCGTTGGACCTTTCTGGGTTGGAGCTACCTCACCACTCCATGCTGGACGAGGAAGATCATATCTCTTTGGCAGACCTCGCCAGAATGCGATTCCGTAAGGGTCCGCTATCTGTTCCTGATCCTATACCCGATGAAGTGGAGGACGATACGACAGTGGTTGCTGATGGTGCATCCCCTCAGACCGGAGCAGAGGCGACTGTGGATGGAGTCACTATTGCCGGCTTGAGCCAAGTGGCTGTCGGGGGTATTCAGCCTGATGCCCCCAGTACCTCTCGTCCTATTCCAGCGACTCCAGTCACCGTGATCCAGCCTTCTATTGTGTCTTTGTCTTCGAATGGTGGAGAGCCGTCATCAGCCCTTCATACGCCTGGCAGCGATCATTCAACCTCTTCGAAGTCTTTGTCGGTGAGTCATGATTTCCTTTTCTCCTTTTCGTGTATATATTTGTTTGTCTTTCCTCCCTCGAACTCATAGCCTCTGTTTCTACAGGGGTCCTCGAGACGTCCATCAGCGAGGACGACTCTAAGGCTTCAGAGGGCGGCTTTGGGGTTGTGGGAGGACTTCATCCAGACAGACCTCTTACCCGCCAGCGACCCGAGTTCACCCGAATTGGTGGAGGATGCCTTCGTCTGCCTTGAGAAGCTGATTGAGGTAGGTATCGACACCTCTATATTGGGACATTGGGTTGAGGAGTTCGCATCCGGGGCGGCTCGACTTCAGCATTTGCGCTGTTCGCTGGAAGGGAAGCTCAGTCTAGAAGAACGCCAAGTTGCAGAGGCTGAACTTACTGAAGCTGAGCGACGTGTGACCAGCAGTCGTGACCAACTGTCCGCTAGTGTCGACCAGAATCGGGCGGCTAGGCAGGCTGCCGAAGAGGAGCAGAAGCGGCTTCGCGAGCAGCTTACTCAGGTTTCAGCTCGACTTGACTCTTTGGATGCACAACTTGCGACCGATAGGAGACAGCTTGATGCAAAAGATGAAGAGGCTGCCACTATTCGTCGACGTTTGGCCGAGGTTAGAGCTCGGCCTACCTTTAGCGAGCAGGAGGGACATGAGCTAGCTGACGCTTAGGCTGAGGTGATCCGTTTGAAGGGCCAACTTACCAGTTTCGAGCTTCCGCGACTTTGAGGCCATATCACTCTTTCTTTCCTTTGCATTTTTTTTGTTTGCCTCGTTTATGTTTTGTGAGGCTGAGAATATTCTCATTTGATTTTTTTTTTTTATGAGAAGTACTCTCCTTTATTCGACTACTTTTCCTTTTCTCACATTTTTTTTTTTTTCGCTGCCCTTTTCATGGGTAAAATCATTTGAGAAATTTACCGTTCATTATTGGCAGCTCCGACCCGTTTGCGGTGACAAGCTTATAGGCGCCATTGGTAAAGGCCTCCTGCACCACGTAAGGTCCTTCCCACTTTGGGGCGAATTTGCCCCCGATTTTGCTGGTGAAAAGCATCGGCCGTCTTACTGCGTGCACGAGATCGCCTTTCTGGAATGACCTGAGTCGTACCTTTTTGTTGAAGGCTCTGGTCATGCGGGACTGATAGCATTCGAGACGTTGTTGTGCCTCGAGTTGTTGTTCATCAAGAGACTCAAGTTCTGCGAGCCTCAATTGGGCACATTCCTCCGTCGCCAGTCCTTCTCTTACTGATATGCGTAAGGAAGGGAGTTGTACTTCGAGAGGGAGCACCGCTTCGAAGCCATAAACCAGCGAGTATGGAGTCGACTGGGTAGGCGTTCTGGCCGTCGTTCTGTATGCCCATAAAGCTTCGGGAAGCTTTTCATCCCAGCTCCTTTTGTGGGTGCCGACCGTTTTCTTCAGAATTTAGCAGAGTGTCTTATTGAAGGCCTCTGCGAGTCCATTGGCTGCCGGGTTGTAAGCCGACGACATCCGCTGTTGTATGCAAAATTTTTTGCAGAAGCGGTCCATGACTTTATTCCTGAAGGGTGTGCCGTTGTCCGTCACGATATACCGTGGAACTCCATATCTGTATATGATTTGAGTTCGGATGAAGACGGCGACGGTGGTGGCTTTGACCTCTCGGTAGGCTGCAGCTTCGGCCCATTTGGAGAAATAGTCGGTGGCAGCCAAGATGTATTGCCGGTCGGAGTCGGACTTAGGAGTGATAGGGCCGATGATATCCATACCCCAAGCTTCGAACGGCCAGGAGGCGATCGTTGGGTGAAGCGGCACCGGTGGTTGATGTATGTAATCGGCATGGAGTTGGCACGGTTTGCAGGTTCAAGCCATTTCAATGGCGTCCCTGAGCATAGTTGGCCAATAGTATCCGAGTCGTTTGACTTGTAGGTGTAGCTTCGGACCAGCTTGATGTGCACCGCAGGTCCCACCGTGTGTTTCTTTCAATGCTTGCAACCCTTCTTCTTTTGAAAGACAGCGTAGGAGCAGACCTTCATACGACCTTCGGTATAGAACATCATTGATGAAAACGTACCGAGGAGCCGTTCGACGGATTTGGACTCGCTCTCGTAGGTCGACTGGGAGTGTACTGTGACGAAGGAAGTTGATGATAGGCTTGCGCCAGTCCTCGGTCTGGTTTTGGGTAGCCGAGATAGGGAGAGATTCTTCTATCTCCTCTGTTTGCTCTTCTTCTTTTTCTTCCTCGAGTGGTGGAGGGATGACCCCTCGTTCGCAAATGGGAACTTGGTTTGGCCGTTCGTCGAAGTGTGCTAAGCTGGCGGCAATGCCGGCTAATGCGTCGGCTGGCCCATTCTCGGAGCAAGGGACAAAGTGGAGTGACACTTCCGGGATTTGGGCCAGAAGTTCACCGGCATATCTCCAGAGGGGTTCGAGCTCGAGTTTCTTGACTTCGAACTCTCCTGTCAATTGCTTGATGACCAAAGCCGAGTCGTTGTAGATATTTAACTGCGGCAGTTGCATCTCGACCGCTATACCGAGTCCGAGGAGGATGGCTTGGTACTCTGCTTCATTGTTCGAGCAAATCTGGGTGAGCACGAACGAATACGGCAGTAGATCCTTCTTCGGAGAGACGAAAAGGACTCCGGCACCAGCTCCGATTCTCCGTGCGGTGTCATCAAAATACATCTCCCAAGGAGGAAGCACTTCGACCAGGAATATTTCTTCGTCTGGGAATTCCTCAGTTAACTCCCATTCGGCCGGCACCGGATGGTCGGCCAAGAAATTAGCAAGAGCTTGACCTTTGTTAGCTCGTTGCGGAACGAAGTTGATCTCAAATTCGGAGAGAAGCAGCGCCCATTTTTCCAACCGACCAGAGAGAATTGGTCGTGACATAATGTACTTCAATGGATCAGCTCGCGAAATGAGGTTTCTCGAATGCGCCAGGAGGTAGTGCCGAAGCTTTTGAACTGCGAATATGAGAGCCAGACAGGTCTTCTCAATCGGTGTATAGTTGAGCTCGGCGCCCACCAATGTTCGGCTAAGGTAGTAGAGAGAACGTTCTTTGTTGTCCTCATCACATTGAGCCAAAAGAGCTCCCACCGACTTCTCTTGTGCTGCGATGTATAGCAGCAATGGTTTGTCGACGATCGGAGCTACGAGCACTAGTGGCTTGGTGAGATACGCCTTTATGTTGTTAAAGGCGTTCCGGCATGCATCGTCCCACTCGAACGGTGTATCCTTCTTTAGCAGCCGGCTGAAAGGCTGGCACCTCCCGGCAAGGTTGGAAATGAAGCGGCGGATGTACGCCAAGTGACCTTGGAAGCTTTTGAGCTCAGAGACGTTTCTGGGCTCCGACATCTTTTGAATGGCATCAATTTTCGACTGGTCTATTTCAATTCCTCTATGGTGGACGAGGAATCCCAAGAATTTGCCGGAGGTGACGCCGAAAGCACACTTGAACGGATTCATTTTGAGCTGAAACCGTCGCAGTCTCTCAAATACTGCCCGGAGGTCGAGAAGATGGTCGGCTCTCTGCTTTGTTTTCACCACCAAGTCGTCGACGTAGCATTCGACTCGCTTATGGAGGAAGTCGTCGAAGATGTTTTGCATCGGTCTTTGATATGTCGCGCCGACATTTTTGAGTCTGAACGGCATAACTTTGTAGCAGAAGATGCCTTTGGGGGTGCGGAAAGCAGTGAGTTCTTCATCTTTTGGGTCCATCCGAATTTGGTTGTAGCCGGAGGACCCGTCCATGAAAGATAGAGCCTCATGACCTGTTGTCGCATTGACCATGAGCTCGGTAATTGGCAGAGGGAAGTCATCCTTCGGGCACGCTTTGTTCAGGTCACGAAAGTCGACGCAAACCCGAATTTGGCCAGTCTTCTTCTTGACTGGGACGATGTTTGCAATCCAGGACGGGTACTTCACCTCCCTGATGAAATTTGCTGCAATCAACTTGTCGACCTCCTTTTCGATTTCTGGCACTAGTTCTGGCCGGAATCGTCTTTGCGATTGCTTCACAGGTCGAACAGAGGGATGAACCGCCAACTTGTGGACTGCCACTCGCGGGTCGAGGCCAGGCATCTTTGTGTAGTTCCAGGCAAAAATGTCACGATATTCGTGGAGCAGCGCCATGTATTCGACCTCTTCATCGGCCGTCAGTGAAGCACTGAGGAATGTCGGCCTGGGGTCCTCTACTGTGCCCAAGTGGACTTTCTTTAATTCATCGACGGTTGACTGGCCTCCTTCTTCGAATTCAGCCGGAGCATCCTTCAAAACAAATTCCTCATCATCTTGTTCGTCGTCGGTGACGGAGATGTGATTCACCATTACTGAGTCGTGTGCGCAAGCTCGTGCGAGGGCTGCTTTCAAAGTATAGATGATGACAAGCCCGCCGTCTTTCTTTGGTTGACGTCGATTGATGGCAGCTTTTGTGTAAATAATCACTGGCTTTGAAGTATTTTGTTCCTCTGTTAGGATTTGGCCAACTGAGACTTGGTGCACGTCTGCCGATGATTTTCTGGTTATCTTTATCGGCTTCGTTTGGCCTGTATAGATCTTGATTGGTTTTGGCCTTTCGTAGCCAAGGCCTAGGCGACTTTGACTGATGCGATGCCCTTCGTTCTTTAGCTTCTCCTGTTCTAGAGTGAAGACGGGTAAAGTCACAGGAGGCTTGGCGTGAATCTCGTCTTTTGTAAGATTGCCCCCTGCTTTGGCCATCAACCGGTAGGCATTTGGGTCGAAGCCTTCATTCGAGCGTATGGACGGCAACTGTTGTTGGTTCGGCAACCGCTTCACGATACTTCTTTCCTCTAATTTTGGTAGAGGAAGCGTGACTTTTTCTGGCAACGGGGTCGGCTGGATTTTGTTGTAGGCGACCAGGGGAGCCTCTCCTTTCTTCCTTTGCGACTGTGGAATGTATCGCAAGATGGGCATGTTGCGCCGATTTGGTGTAGGCGCGACTGTGGCCGATTTATGACTGTGGACTGGCTGCTGTGGAGATACGACTTGCGTCGTGGTCTGTTTGGGAGATGCAGCTTGCGTCGAAGTCTGTGGTTTGGCTGATCATGACGATCGCTTGAGTGTTGTATCCTGCATCTGTTGTTTGGACGATGCGGCCTGCGTCGGAGTGCTCTTGGCGTTTGCTGCCTGGTTCGACTCGGTGACAATTTAACCGCCGGCCTAGTCGTCAGGTAGAATTTAGCATCTGCGAACAACGCCTCTGCTTCTGTGAATGGGCTTTCGTCGGCATACACCATTTTCTGCTCGCCGTTTTCCCAATACTTGAAGCATTGGTGCAGTGTAGAGGGCACGACTCCGTTTGAATGGAGCCACGGTCGACCCAGGAGCAGGTTGTATGAGGTCCTCGAGTCGATGACTTGAAGAGGCGTGTCAGCTACCATGTCCCCAATGTGCAGCTTTAGATTCGTCATGCCGAGTGTTCTCTGGCCCTCCTGGTTGAAACCTTGAATGAGGAGAGAACTTGGAGAAAGGTCGCCAGCAGAGAGACCAATGTTCTTCATCGTGCGAATGGGCAGAATGTTGACTGCGGATCCACAGTCGATGAGGATACGGTTGATTTTATGGTCTCTGATGTAGCCGGAGACGAACAACGGTCTGTTGTGATTCTTCGACCCCAATTGTGCGTCTTCCTCTCTGAATGTAATGCAGGGCGGGCATGTGACGACCAATGCTTCCTCCGACTTTGCGAGATGCGCTTTGGTGTAGGCATCTTCCTCTTCTTTTCGAAAAGGAGGGGTTAACCCGACTTTCGGCAGGTCGTTCTTTCTCATCAGCAGCGTCTCGAGCTCAGCTTTGAGTTCCTCTGGTTTGTCGAGGACTCGGATTAAGGCTTGTCTGACCTGATGTCCAAATCGAGATCATCTTCTATTTTGTTGAGATGTGAGATTTGTTTGAGCGACGCTCTCGAGGTCGTCGCATTCGACGACTGGTCTTTTGCCCTTTTCTTTTGTTGTCGTTTGCTCGGGAGGAGCTGTTGAGCAGGTCGCCACCATTGCAGGCGGCGAGAAGAACTCCTTCGGGAAGAACTCCGACAATGTGACGGGTCTTCTTTTCTTTTTGTTTGCCCCCTGGACGTCAGTCTTGGGAGTTTTCTTTTGGCGTTTTGCGGCTCTTTTGTTTGGCCGCTTTGCCTTTGTTTTGGTGGTCGCCGGTGCCGATTCGATTTCTCGAATAGGCTTCTTTCTCCGGGTGACCAAGATCCACCCCTCTGCGTCAGCTGCAGCTTGTTCACGGGGTGCCGGTTTTGGTGCAACCTTAGCTGGTGGTCATTTGTTGTTATGAGGTCGGCTGGAGGAACTGGGCTTTGGTCGGTACTCCTTCTTCGTTGCCTGCTTCTTGTTTGGCCGAGTTAGCTGGTTCGGCTCGGCTCAGATGGAGATGGCATATGAGGAGGCTGTGTTTTCAGCTCCTTCAATTTCAATACGGCCTTGCGCCGCGAGCTCCATGATGCGATCCTTCAAGACGAAACATTTTTCCGTCGAGTGCCCAACCAGTCGATGGTATTTGCAAAAATTGGGATCTTTGCTTTTGGATTGGTCGCCAGGTCTTTTGATTTCTGGCAGCCTCAATAGTTGGTTGTCCAGCAGCTGATCGTGCATGATAGGAACGTCTGCGTCGGCAAAGGGATATGTCTTTGCCTGTCGTTCTTCCAGTGTCAGCTTCTTGAAGCCTCCCGTCAATTGTCGTGGGAGGTTAGTCTGCTTGACCTTACTGCCGACCTTGATTGGCTCGACAAGTATTTGTCGCGAAAAGAGGATTTTGATTTCTCTTTCGTTTCTTTGATGCAATCGCAGCAGGTGCCTTCCGTTTTTTGAGGGTCGGCGGAAGAGGATCCTTCTTCTCCTCGTTCTTCTATCAAGTTTTCCATATTGTGAGCTTCGCTTGCGAGCTCCTGAAATCTTTTCGCCTTCGGCTCAGATGTAGCGAGGAGGTTCCATCGCATTCCCCGTGAGCACATTTCTATTTCGGGCTTCAAGCGATAGATTCGAGCTTTCTTTGCAATTGAGGCTCAGGTTCCTCCATCGATTGATGTAGTCGACCACTTTTTCGCCCTTCTTCTGTTTGAGATTGGCGATCTCGACTAGCGTTACAGTACGCCGAGTACTGTAGAATCGACTAAGGAATTCGCTCTCCAGTTGCTCCCAACTGTCAATAGATTCTTGGGGCAGCTCGATGTACCAATCGAAGGCATTTCCCTTCAACGATCAGCCGAACTGCTTGACCAATAGGTCGCCGTCTGTGTCGGCGTTGTTGCAAGTTTCGATGAAATGTGCGACATGCTGCTTTGGGTGGCCGTCGCCGTTAAATTGTTGAAACTTGGGAGGGTGATAGCCAATTGGCATTGGGATGTTCTGGATCCTCTGTGTGTATGGTCTCTTGTAGGCGACTGATTTGTGGTCGCCAGCGCTGTTTCGTACTGCACGGTTGATGAGCTCTGTAATGGAGTCAAGGGTAAGAGCAGACGGATCCACTTCGGGTCGGCTTCTGCGGATGGCCACTGGAGCGACGGGCGGCAGCTCGTCGTCAGAAGAGGAGTCTTCTCGCAGCAGTTCGGCTGAGGCGCTGGTAGTCGGCCGATTTCGGTCGACTTCTTGAGAGACACCACCGGTGTTATTGGTGGTTGTGCCCATTTCGAGCCGTTCAAACAACTTCGCAATTTGATCATTGCGAGCTGCTAGTTGAGCATCACGGGCTGCAAGCTGCGCAGCTGTTCGCTTTGCTCCTTTATTGCAGCCTGCATCTCGGCAAGCTGTTCTTCAATAGTTTTGGCCGAAGTCGTCATCGCGGCCATCTTGACAGTTTGCGTCGGAGTAGTTGTTCTCGACGCAGCTTGAAGATATGAAGCCTTCGTTGGTGACTTCATTGGAGAGGTGGTTGTTGTGGGGGACCGGTCAGCAGGACCAGTCGCAGGTTGATTGCGGAAGGTGGCTCTGGGCGACGACTGGCTTGCAGTGACTGCCGTCGGTGAGAATCGGAAGGATGAGATAGGTGATGTTGCGGTAGGGGAGGTCGCCGTTGTTTGTCAGCGAGGTGAACGGATTGGTGGTGGACCAGCTGCTTACGCATTGAGTCGCGCCGTAAGGTCGCGGTGAGACCAACATAACCGGCGAAGTTGTTCCGTCGCCGATGTTCTCTCAGACGGAGGAAGCCGGCCTGAGTGTGTTCCTGGTCGCAGGGGAGAGGGAGATGCCCCGCTTTGCTCGTATTGCTATACCAAGGTGGGAACAATAGAGCTTCTCCATTACGGCGGCGACTGCGTCGGGCTGGCGGTCGGGCTGCGAGAAGGTGAAGCGACGACAGCCAGATATGTTGGCTTGGCCATCGCCGGCATCAGTTTGGTGGAGGATGCGGCAGGTTTAGTTGAGGCCGCGGTAGCCGGAGGAACGAACACGGCCGTTGGGCGACGGGTGTCGCGCATGAAAGGAGCTTGTCCAGTGGACAAACTTCTGGCCAGAGCCCTTGTAAATGGGCGTGTGGCATGTGGAGGAGATGTCGGAGCGCGGAGGTTGGCCGGAGATGCGGCTGCTGGTCCGCGAGCTCCGGTGGTCGAGCTTGCAGTCGCGGCGGGGCGCAGTTGAGCAGAACTCGAGGAGGCAATCTGTTTGCCTCCGTTGTTGTTGTCGTTGTTGTTGTTGCCATTGTTGGCGTTGCTGGCCATGGCTGAGGTTGGGGATTTTTTCTTTGGACGGAGAAAGAGATGAGAGGTAGGAAAGGTCCCATCGGGCGTGCCAAATCTGTTTCACCGAAAATCCGCCGGTCCGCGAAGAGGCGCGACCGAGAGAAGTTTTCAATTACTTTAGAATAATTTTGAGTTTACAAGGTGTGTGAGTCAGGAAAAAAGCGAGTTCACTCTCCTAATAACCCTCTGATTCGATCTCCGTGTGGTTTGGTTGAAGTTAAAGCTTCTGGCGAGGTCATCGTCGAGACTTCGAGTTACAGAAACGAACGTACACGATCTGGTGTGGCTTTTGTCGGTCGGACGGAAGTATTTGTGTTCCGTGTGTTTCGACTTGTGACGATGCCGGCGACGGTGCAGAATTGCTTCTGGTCGAACTGTAGAGCGACGAACTGTGAGTGCTGGACTTCTTTGCGATTCGAAAGAACCTCTGTGCGTGAAGAACTCTTCTCGATGAAGGGAGTTTTGGACCTTCGATTTGAGAACGAGAGGATTTCTACGCTTGTGCTGAGAGAGCCTTCCGAGTATGATTCCTCTAACTTTTCAATTTTTCCAACCAACCTCTGGAACAGGGAACGTCTGGCCTTTTGTAGCCAGTCTTTGTAGTTGTTGAGGGATTTTTGCTAGGAAAGGGGATCACAATCCCCTTTTTGCTCGTGAAGTTGAGGGAGGAGGGGAGGAGGGAGACCAGGAGCTCCGTTGAGATCCCCTGAATGAGGATCGTGGCTTCTTTTATAGGTTTTCATCTTCCTGTTTGAAATGGCTGACTGTATGCTGACTCATGCTAACGTGGCGATGACTCATCGAGTCATTGCTGACTAACGATGACTCACTGAGTTGACGATGCGGCGAGACGGCTCGCTGTGTCGATGATGCGGCGAGACAGATGAGTTCATCGATGGGCTGCGTCGGATTACTTCGACAATTGTCGAGGCCTGTCCACAAACTTTGTTTGTTGGGTCGATGGACTCCTGGACCTGTTGAATTTGGGCCATGCACATTTTGGTGCATACAACTACAATAATATTTTGAAGGTTGAAGTTTTTTCAGTAAATTATAATCTTATAGTATTTTGCATTAATTTCTTTTAATTGGGAGTGGTCCATCTCAGGCAAGAGATCGCCTTGCCTCCATTTTCTTCCTATTTGAGCTCTGTTGTACCCTTTCAAAAGGTGCTACGTACGTAGTAGATCATCAACTCAAGTCTCTGTTATTCATTGCTCCAAGGAAGAGTAATTAATTAATTATATATATTCACTTGCATGCAGAAGAAATTAAATATTGTGATCGATATATTTGTGCAACTCCAAATTATTCTAGGAAGAAATTAACATCTCAAAATTAAGTAGCAGACTGAAATCAACTTTCAGTACAAACAGAAGACCGTAAACTGACACAAGACATCATGAGTACGTGCTCAAACATGACATGAGCTTTGGAGGAAATAAAAAGCACAAGCAGCTGCTGCAACCAGCTGCGCTAGCTATACTTGAAACATGCATACTCACAAGAAACATAGACAGACACGTATTTACATAATATGGCCGGTAATCCTGTAGGACTCCCGGACCTCAGACCAGCTTTCTTCACTCCCCTGAAACAGTACTACTCCAAACGACGACTCAGACACCCGAACAGCGTAAACGCCCTCACTCCTGCTGTCGACGCTGGTTCCTCGCAACGACGGCGAGAGCGGCAGCAGCCTGCAGCCCACAAGAGACCACACAAAATATATATATTGGAAATCCATGTATGTATATATTATATATATATATATATATATATATATATATATATATATATATGTATGTATTACTAGTGAAGATGCATGCATGATAGGAATTAATTAATGTGGGACTTACACGGCGGTCCCTTCTGACCTTCCTGCGATACAGCATCCGAAGGAACTGCATCATGCAATACAAGGGCAGCAGGAAGCCGGAAAACTGGATGCATGCATGCAGAAGAGAATTAAGAACAAAAGATACCGGAAAAAACGAAGTCGTATACCCCGATTAGTACTAAATAGATGGGTTCTTACCACATCACGGATAAAATGCATGTTGGCATAAGCACTTACGTTGAGGTAAGTTTCCGGGTCGTTCAGCAGGTTGGTGTCCTTCATCACCGTGTGGATGTGGCGGACGAAGAGGACCAGCATCAACTGCATGCGCATCCAAATTAAATCACTGTGTACGTTGTGTACATCAGACATGCACCTCAACACTACTCTCGATAATATAATATGGATTAATGAAGAAGTAATTAATTATTAGTTACCGCAAGCGCAGCAATGCGCAAGCAAGAGATGCCGAGGATGCTGGGACCGAAGTCTCTGCCCTCGTCGGTGTCCTCCGCGTCCTCCTCATCCTCGAAGTCGCGGTCAAACGCGCCGTTCCTCCCCACGTGTGATGCCCAGCTTTGGCTGTTTAAAATCCAAATCAGAGGCTAAAACCTCACAGAATTCATTCGCAAATCGATGGACTACGACGACGTATATATATATATATATGATCAGGCGGCGCAGGCGTTACCGGATTTCAATGGCGAAGCACTCTGCAGCATTAGGCGGGGCAGTGTAGCCAGGAGTGTAGTTCTGTCAAATGTCACAAAGAAACAGAGAACAAATTAAGATGAAACGGATATATTATGTAGAAGGAACAATAGGACATGAAAATAAAGAAAGTAAAGTATATAAGCTAATTAGCTTGATCGATCGACTGAACCTGGTGGCAGATCTCGCATCGAATGCTACCCTTTTTTGAACACCACTTTTGGACGCATTCCCGATGAGCATACTGCAGATCATAATTAAGCAGATCATCAAAACAACCCATCTTAATTAACTCCCAATTATGTCAAACAAAGAAAAAACAACTGAAAAGTAAAATGTTCTGTCCGTATAATAAAACTCAGAAACTTTAAACAGCCATGCAAGTATATATATATATATGCATATGAAGGAACTAGGAAGAAACTGAAAGTAATTATAAGCGATAATTACGGATTCCAAACAGTCAAAGCTCACAGTATGCTGTACAGCACGGGGCATAAAAACCCACTGCATGCAAAGAATTGACAGAGAAATATTCAATCCCAAAAAACGGAGCCATTACCCCAAACATTGAAATTCACGATGTAATGTAAAATGAAGAAGGACCCACAAGGTAGAAAATTAATAAAGAAAGAGGGTACACACTATACATATAATTAAATGTAAAAGAGATTTACCTTGAGTGTGCCATTACAACCGCAGGGTGCCTCCATGCCATCGACGAAGTCCTCGTCGTGGCACATCCTGCACTCCGCTCGCGGCGGAGGCTCGGAGCACCCTTCCCCGGAGTCGGCCACGGCGTTGCCGGTGACGTTCCACTCGAGGTCTTGGACTTCGTCGGAGGCGGAGGCGGAGGAGGAGGCGTTATTATTCATCGCGGGGGAGACCAATTGCGCGCATGGCTGGACTTGGGGGGATTCGGAGGAGGCCAGCACCTCCTCCATCTCGTACATACGTCTTCTTGAAACTGCAGAATGGGGCCGATGAGAAGGGTGAGAGTACCTCCGCATGGAGGCGGTTGTGCTTCTCCCCCTTCGGTGACGCCGGAATTTATGGGGGGAGAAGGGAGAAAGCTGACAAAGAGGAGGAGCCCTGCATGGCCACCAGGTTACAAAAAGGAGAAACTGTTTCTTGCCACCCATTTGACACAATTGTCCCTCTCTTCAACATGGGATTTGCCGCACATAATTAATTAATACTCAGCTAATCCTCTTCCACCTTAATTTTCACTCACCTGAAGCTTAATTTTTTCCATTTAGTAATTTTCCCATTTATTGTAGAAAAGGGAAGAAAGGGAAAAGCTGATCATATATATTATATTGCTCTTCTAATAGAAAAAAAAAATGAAATTAAAAAATACATGAAATTACCTAAATTTGAAAATAAATACACAAATATACCACTTCCATCTACTAGCCTATAGTTAAACACTTACTTGGTGCTATATTACCAAAAACCTAAGTATATATATATATATATATATATATATATATATATATATATATATAGTGTGAGCCTCATACTTGCATGGCCATATCGAACAACGTTAACCGATTCTTTTGTCGGATTCGATCATAAAATCGAACAATGCGCGACAAAATAAGCTTTATCCTCAATCAAAACTTACCAATTATAAATCTTTGTTATCCATTTTGTCGCATAACACGCGTCACTAGCTAACACAAGTTCGGATATTCAGTTCGTTACACAAACCTACATGTTACTAGCTCATTGGCTATATAATCATCGAAAAAACGACAAAAAATGTTGCTCTAAATTCACAATCATTAATCAAGTTCCAAAATGGCAATCTAATTTTTGGTAACAATATAAAAGGTTGTAACATTATATGCGACAAAAATTAACTATTAATGTATAGCTCATATATATGTGACAATAATATTTTTATATTGGCAACTAGAGACAACAATATAATGTATCTTATAGTTTAAACATTGCTAAATTAATGGGGAAGGAAAAATAATTGAGTTTGCAATGTAGGAGTATTAGTTGCCATGTAACAAAACTTATAGAGATCAGCCCTAAGTTCACCATGGGAGCATACAATGGCATTTCGGTAAATTAATATTGATAACACGGAGAACCTTAGACGCAAGAAATGATGATATATCTTCGGGGGGACAATATGGATAAACGTCTGAAATATATAGAGAAATTCCACGTTTTTTAATTTTTCTATTTTCTTAATGTCCGTTTTTATGTGTTTAATTAAGTCGCTATTTTTCCGGTTTAGTTTAAGAATTTGTCGGCGTTGACGTGGCAGCGGAGGTTGGCCTTTAACCGCGAGGGCGAGTCAGCATTTGGTGAGAAATAATATTCCGAGAAGGCCCCCACGCTAAATCCAAAACGCACGGCGTGCACTTTAACCGTCTCGCACCCACCGGGCGACGGACGGGCACGCGGGCGACGCCCGTTTTATTGCTTAGCGGGGCCAGGCCCGAGACGTGGAGGCCCAAACCTGCCGTCCACGGCCTGCTCGACTCGTGGCACCTATCTCTTTGTCCTCGTCCCCACCTTCCGTTGTCAACGTTCCGACTATCCGTTTCACTGACCCACCGTCCGATGAGACTCGATCCGGGCCCTTCCTTTGGGATCGACGATCCAGGGACCTCCAGCGCTCGGTGGGATGTGTCAGGCATGAACTAGGGGGAACGCCACGACGCGGCCGTTACGGCCCCGGAGAGGGCACGTCGGGTAGAGTCGGATACTTGGAAGGAGGAAATCGACATTTGGCATGGGTTGGTGAATTAGGTGTGAGAGGGGAGGGGGCTACAAAAGGCAGGGGAAGGGAAGGCAGGGTTCCTTCGAGTTGCAGTGGTGCGCGCCAAGGCAGGCAGAGAATCATGTGAAAGCTGCAACTCCTCCGCCGGCGAGGCGTCCGCCGGCGGATCTGTCTTGTCGGAATAAGAGCCTCCGGTATGATCTCTTCCGAGCTTTTATCTATCTTTTCTCTGGTTCTCTCCGGTTTTCAAGTTTAATCTTGTCAATTTTTCTGTTTCGAATTTTGCCTCTTTTTTCACTCTTCCGATCCATGAGGAAAAAAGAGCTAGCCGAGTTATGGAGAGAAAACAAGGCAATTTGGTGAAATATTCCTGTAATAAGTATGCATTCCACTGATTTACTTGCATAACTATGAATCGTTTCATGCATCGACATCGTCGGATTTGCGAGTTGTCTTGGATTCGTCAGCCTTTTGAGGTTTACTATGTTATTTCATTATTAATTACTCTTTAAGTATGAACCGACTGATTTACTTGCATAAAACGTTTATCACCTATCGTGCATTGACATAAATCTCATTTGTGAGAGTCTTAGATTCGTCAGGCTTTGGATGTATACTGTTTAATTTGTTTCGTGATTTCGTGCTCTTATTGCAGAGTTCAAATTCCGCTTCGTGAATTCATGTCTTGGTTTCATCTGAGTGCGTGCGTGCGTCTTACCTTCATTAATTATTTTACTTTTTTATCTAATTTTATTATTAGGTCTAGATGCGTATGAATTATGAAGTATGGTTAAAAAAATTATGGCTAGCTACCATTTTTCTTCTCTGGTCGATTGTAATCGTTTTATATAATTTTAACGAGTTAATTTTACTGCCGTACGTATCTATCTTCCAGTTTTAAGGCTCGTAGTTCTCTTCGGAAGGGGCAGCAGCCAGCAGACCGGTTTTCTTCACTCCCCAGCTAAGAGTCCTTGTGCTGTACTGTTCCCTTGCAACATCACGGAGCTTCCAGGTTAACTATCGACACAAGTATTCGCCGTGGCACATCCTGCACTCCCCCCTTCTCGGTCGGGTCTGAGCATCCTTCTCCGCTGTCGGCGGCTGGCGTTCCACTCCAGGTCGATTTTAAGTGTCGCGCGAACTCCTCGACGGCCAACATGAAGTCACTGGCGGCTTTATCGGACATTCGTCTTCTTACAACTGCGGAATGCGTCTGAGAGTACCTTCGCATGGAGCCCCCGCTACGGATTACAGTGTTCAATGTTTGTATTAGAACGCGGGTTGGTGTAACGAGAGACAACAGAGGAGCCCCTCTGTGCCGTTGTCAAGTTATCACAATAGGAAACTGCTTAGCGCCAAGTTAACTAAATTATCCCTCCTGAAGAGGAATTTCGTATCTCCACCTGCTCAAGTTTTGTTTCCAATCTAACTATAATGTCTAAATTAAAATGATAGTCAAATTAATTAATTTAATTGCTAAAAATTCTCTCGGTCGCGCCTCTTCGCGGACCGGTGGATTTTCGGTGAAACAGATTTGGCATACTCGGTGGGACATCTCCTACCTCTCATCTCCTTCTCCGTCCAACCAAACGAAAAAGAAAAACTCCAACCTTAGCCATGGCCAACAACGCCAACAACAACGGGGGCAAGCAAAGTGCCTCCTCGAGCTCTGCCTAGCCGCGCCATGTCACGACCGCAAGTTCAACTACTGGGGCTCGCGGACCTGCTGCCGCACCGCCGGCCAACGTTCGCGTTCCTACCTCACCACCACCGGCCACTCGCCCAGTGACGAGAGATATGGCCAGGAATTTGTCTGCTGGACAAGCTCCTTTCATGCACGACGCGCGCCGTCCAAGCGCCTTATTCGTGCCACAGGCTACCGCGGCCTCCAACAAACCAGCCACGGTCGTCGCCAAACTACTACCAGCGATGGCCAAACCAACATACCTGACCGTCGCTGCATCTCCTCCTCCTCGCAGCCCGACTGTCAGTCCGACGCAGTCACCGCCGCCGTGAAGAACCTCTATTGTCCCTACCTTGGTACAACGGTACAAACAGAGTGGTGGCGTTCCTTCATCCTCTGCGGCGAGGACACATTCATTGTCGACCTCCTCCGTGCAGAGAACATCGGCCACAGATAACTCGCCAGTTATGCTGGTCTCAGACGACCTCCTTGTCGCACTGAACGCAGCTGCTGGTCCACCACCTATCCGCTCACCTCATCGACAGACATCGGCGACCTCCCCTATCGCAACATCACCCATCTCATCCTTTCGACTCTCACCAGTGGCTGTCGCCACAAGCCAGTCATCACCCAAAGTTACTCCCTGCAACCAAATTGCGACCGGTTCTTGCGACCGGTCGCCCACAGCAACTACCTCTCCAATGAAGTCGCCGGCAACGACTTCATATCTCAAAGTTGCGTCGAGAATAGTTACTCCAACGCAAACCGTCAAAATGGCCGCAATGACAACTTCGGCCAAGACGATTAAAAAACAGCTCGCCGAAATGCAGGCTGCACTGAAGGAGCAAAGCGAACAACTGCGTATAAAAGATGTGCAACTTGCAGCTCGCGATGCTCAACTCACAGCTCGCGATGATCAAATCGCGAAGATACAGGAAAGGCTCGAAATGGGTGCTGTCACCAATAACACCGGTGGCGTCTCTCAAGAAGTCGACCGAAAATCGGCCGACTACCAACGCTTCAGCCGATCTACCGCGAGAGGATCCTGCCTCTGACGACGAGATGCAGTCCATCGTACCGACGGCCATCCACAGAGGTCAAACTGAAGCAGAGCCGGCTGCCCTCACCTTAGACGCGGTGACTGAACTCATCAACCGCGCCATGCGAAAGCAAGTCGGTGGCCTATCGAAAGCCGTACACGCAGAGGATACAAAACATCCCAATGCCGCTCGGCTACCATCCTCCGAAATTCCAGCATTTCAATGGCGATGGGCACCCCAAACAACATGTCGCACATTTCATTGAAACCAACAACAACGCCGGCACAGACAGCTATCTGTTGGTCAAGCAATTTGGCCGATCCTTGAAAGGCAACGCCTTCGACTGGTACATCGAGCTACCACAAGAGTCGATTGACAGCTGGGAGCAACTGGAGAGCGAATTCCTCAGTCGGTTTTACAATACCCGGCGCACCGTCACTCTAGTCGAGATCGCCAATCTAAAACAAAAGAAGGGCGAGAAGGTAGTCGACTACATCAATCGGTGGAGGAACTTGAGCCTAAATTGCAAAGAGAGCTCAAATCTATCTCTCGAAGCCGAAATTGAAATATGCGCTCAAGGGATGCAATGGGAGCTCCTGTGCTACATTCAAAGCCAGAGGCCGACAAATTTTCAAGAGCTCGCAACGGAGGCCCACAATATGGAGAACCTCATAGAAGAGCGAGGGGAGGAAGTTTCATCATCTGCCGTCGCGACCGTACCCAAAGACGCGAAGGAGAAAACTAAAGCATCCTTCACGACGAACGCTCTCGAACCAATAAAAGTCGGGAGCAAGGTCAAGACAAGCTACGTTCAACGGCAGCCAGCCGGAGGCACGTACCAGAGGCCTTCACTGGAGGAACGACAGGCCAAAACGTATCCGTTCGCCGACGTGAACGTTCCTGTCATGCTCGAGCAGCTCCTCGACAACCAGCTACTCAAATTGCCAGAAGTCAAAAGACCCGACGACTTGTCTAGGAGCAAAGATCTAAACTTCTGCAAGTACCATCGCTTGGTCGGGCATCCGACCGAGAAGTGCTTCATTTTGAAGGACAAGATCATGGAGCTCGCGGCTCAAGGCCGCATTGAAATTAAAGGAGCCAAAAACACGACCTCCTCATATATCATCTCCATTCAAGCCGAGTCAAACTGGCGAGCTCGGCCAAACAAACAATAGGTCGCAAGGAAGGAGTACCGTCCAAAATCCGGTCTCTCCAACCGACCGCACAACAACAGACGACCACCGGCTAAGGTCGCACCAAAATCGGCACCCCGCGAAGAAGCTGCTGCCGACGCAGAGGGGTGGATCCTGGTCACCCGGAGAAAGAAGCCTGTTCGAGAACTAGAACTGGCACCGGCGAATACCAGAACGAAGGCGAAGTGGCCAAATAAAAAAGCCGCGAAGCGCCAAAAGAAGACTCCCGGGACCGACGTCCAAAGGGCCAGCAAAAAGAAGAGAAGACCCGTCACATTGGTGGAGTTTTTCCCAAAGGAGTTCTTCGAGCCTCTAGCAATGGTGGCAACCTGCTCGACAGCTCCTCCCAAGCATACAGCAACAGCCAAGGACAAAGGCAAGAGACTGGTCGTCGAATGTGACAACCTCGAGACGTCGTTCAAACAGATTTCGCATCTCAACGAGCTAGAAGATGATCTCGACTTGGACATTAGGTCAAGACAAGCCTTAATCCGGGTCCTCGCCAAACAAGAGAAACTCAAAGCCGAACTCGAAATGCTGTTGATGAGAAAGCACGATCTGCCAAAGGTCTGGTTAACTCCTCCTTTTCGAAAAGAAGAGGAAGATGCTTACTCCAAGGCGCATTTAGCAAAGTCGGAAGAGGCACTTGCTGTTTCATACCCGCCGTGCATCACGTTCCGAGAACAAGATGCACAATTGGGGACTAAGAATCACAACAGACCGTTGTTCGTCTCTTGCTATATCAGAGACCATAAAATCAATCGTATCCTCATCGATTGTGGATCCGCAGTCAACATTCTGCCTATTCGCACGATGAAGAACATTGGTCTCTCTGCCGGCGACCTCTCCCCAAGCTCTCTTCTCATTCAAGGTTTCAACCAGGAAGGCCAAAGAACACCCGGGATGACGAACCTCAAGCTGCACATCGGAGACATGGTCGCCGACACTCCTCTTCAAGTCATCGACTCCAGGACGTCTTACAACCTGCTCCTGGGTCGGCCGTGGCTTCATTCAAACGGAGTCGTGTCGTCCACACTTCACCAATGCTTCAAGTATTGGGAAAACGGCAAGCAAAAGACAGTGTATGCCGACGAAAGTCCATTCACGGAAGCAGAGGCATCGTTCGCGGACGCTAAATTCTACCTGACGACCAGACCAACAGTTAAATTGTCACCTTGGTCGAACCAAGCAGCAAATGTCAAAAGCACTCCGCCGCAGGCTGCATCGTCCAAACAACCGACGCAGGATGAAACACTCAAACAGTCGTCGCAGCCCACAAAATCACAGTCTCCGACGCAAGCTACATCTCCTAAACAAACCACGACGCAGGTCGTGTCTCCAAAGCAACCGGCGCACAACAGCCAGTTGGCACACGGCCACAAACCGGCCACAGTCGCGACAACATCAAATCAACGCAACACGCCCATCTCGCGATACATCCCGCAGTCGCAAAGGAAGAAAGGAGAAACTCCCCTGGTCGCATGCAACAAAATCCAGCCTACCCCTGTCCCAGAAAAGGTCACGCTTCCTCTACCAACATTGGAGGAACAAAGTATCGTGAAACAGTTGCCGTCCACACGCTCCAATGAAGGTTTCGACCCAAACGCCTACCGACTGATGGCCAGAGCAGGGGGCAACCTTACAAAAGAGGAAATTCATGCAAAGCCACCGATTACTCTACTAGTTCTCACGCCAGAACAAGAGAAGCTGAGAAACGAGGGCAACGAATTACTCAAGGTCGCTTGGGTCTCGGCTACGAGAAGCAATAGCCGGTCAAAATCTACACCAGCCGGGCGAAACCAGTCAAAATAACCGGAAAGGTTTCAGCAGATGTACACCAAGTTTCAGTCGACCAAACTTTGACTGAAAAGAGAGATGCGCCGAAACCAGTAGTTATTTACACTTTGAGAGCTGCAATCGCACGAGCCCGTGCATATGATTCCATCATGGTGAACATCTCCTTCACCGACGACGATCAAGAAGAGGAGGAATTCATCCTGAAGGAGGCCCTGGCCTAATTCGAAGAAGGCGGCCAGGCTACTGTCGATGAATTAAAGAAAGTCGATTTTGGTACAACAGAGGGGTCACGGCCGACATTCCTCAGTGCTTCGCTGACGGCTGAAGAAGAAGCTGAATATATGGCGTTGCTCCACGAATACCGTGACATCTTCGCCTGGAATTACACGAAGATGCCAGGTCTCGACCCGCGAGTGGCAGTCCAAAAATTGGCGGTTCATCCCTCTGTTCGACCAGTAAAGCAGTCGCAACGACGGTTCCGCCCAGAACTTGTGCCAGAAATTGAAAAGGAGGTCGACAAGTTGATCGCGGCGAATTTCATCAGGGAGGTGAAGTACCCGTCCTGGATCACAAACATCGTCCCAGTCAAGAAGAAGACTGGCCAAATCCGGGTCTGCGTTGACTTTCGCGACCTGAATAAGGCGTGCCCGAAGGACGACTTTTCTCTGCCAATTACCGAGCTCATGGTTGATGCGACAACAGGTCACGAGGCTCTATCTTTCATGGACGGATCCTCCGGCTACATTCAAATTCGGATGGACCCAAAAGATGAAGAGCTCACTGCATTTCGCACTCCTAAAGGCATTTTCTGCTACAAAGTGATGCCGTTCGGGCTCAAGAATGCCGGCGCAACATACCAGCGAGCAATGCTGAATATCTTCGACGACTTCCTTCATAAGCGAGTCGAATGCTACGTCGACGACCTGGTGGTGAAGACAAAACAGAGAGCCAACCATCTTCTCGACCTTCGGGCAGTGTTCGAGCGACTGTACCGGTTTCAGCTCAAAATGAATCCGTTGAAGTGTGCTTTCGGCGTCACTTCAGGCAAGTTCCTGGGATTCATCGTCCATCACAGAGGGATCGAAATTGACCAGTCAAAAATCGACGCCATTCAAAAGATGCCAGAGCCCAGAAACGTCTCCGAGCTTAAAAATTTCTAAGGTCACCTGGCGTACATCCGACGTTTCATTTCGAACCTTGCTGGGAGGTGCCAGCCTTTCAGTCGTCTGCTAAAGAAGGGTACACCGTTCGAGTGGGATGACTCTTGCCAGAACGCCTTTAACAACATAAAGGCGTATCTCACCAAGCCGCCGGTGCTCGTAGCTCCAATAGTCGACAAACCATTGCTGCTGTACATAGCAGCACAGGAGAAATCGGTGGGAGCTCTCCTAGCTCAATGCGACGAGAACAACAAAGAACGTTCTCTCTACTACCTAAGCCGAACACTGGTGGGCGCCAAACTCAACTACTCCCCGATCGAGAAGACCTGTCTGGCTCTCATCTTCGCGATTCAAAAGCTTTGGCACTATCTCCTGGCACATTCGACGAATCTCATCTTGAGAGCTGACCCGCTGAAATACATCATGTCGCGACCAATCCTCTCTGGTCGACTGGCTAAGTGGGCACTGCTTCTATTAGAGTTCAAAATCAACTTCGTTCCGCAACGAGCAATCAAAGGCCAAGCATTGGCCAATTTCTTGGCCGACCACCTGGTGCCGGCCGAATGGGAGTTAACAGAAGAATTCCCGGACAAGGAAATATTCCTGGTCGGAGTGCTTCCCCCTTGGGAGATGTACTTTGATGGCGCCGCCCGAAGAAATGGAGTAGGCGCCGGAGTCCTTTTCGTCTCACCAAAGAAGGATTTGATGCCGTATTCGTTCGTGCTCGCACAAAATTGCTCGAATAATGAAGCAGAGTATCAGGCCATCCTCCTCGGACTCGGCATAGCGGTCGAGATGCAGCTGCCGAAGTTAAACATCTACGGCTACTCGGCCCTGGTCATAAAGCAACTCACAGGAGAATTCGAAGTAAAGAAGCTCGAACTCATGCCTTTCTGGAGACATGCCTGAGAACCTCTGGCCTAAATTCCGGAAGCCTCACTCCACTACGTTCCTCGATCCGAAAATGGGCCAGCCGACGCATTGGCTGGAATTGCTGCCAGCTTAGCACAATTTGACGAACGGCCAAGCCAGGTTCCCATTTGTGAACGATGGGTAATCCCTCCACTAGACGAGGAAGAAACAGAAGAAGAGCAAACAGAAGAGATAGAAGAATCTCTTCCTATATCGGCTAGCCAAAACCAGACCGACGATTGGAGAGAAGTTATCACAAACTTCCTTCGCCACGACACACTCCCGGTCGACCTACGAGAGCGAGTCCAAATTCGCCGAACAGCTCCAAAGTATGTCTTCATCAACGACGTACTCTACCGAAGGTCGTATGAAGGTCTACTCCTTCGCTATTTATCAAAACAAGAGGGGTTGCAAGTGTTAAAAGAAACACACAGTGGAATTTGCAGCGCACACCAAGTCGGCCCCAAACTCCCCTTACAAGTCAAACGACTGGGCTATTATTGGCCGACAATGCTCAGAGACGCCATTGGAATGGATCGATCGTGCAAACAATGCCAACTCCATGCCGACTATATCCACCAGGCGTCGGAGCCGCTTCACCCAACAGTCGCATCATGGCCATTCGAAGCTTGGGGGATGGACATCATTGGCCCCATCTCTCCCAAATCCGACTCCGATCGGTAGTACATCTTGGCCGCCACCGACTATTTCTCGAAATGGGCAGAAGCTGCTACTTACCGAGAAGTGAAGGCTGTCACCGTCGTCGACTTCATTCGAACTCAAATCATCTATCGATAAGGAGTCCCTCAATACATAATGACAGACAACGGCACACCGTTCAAAAACAAAGTCATGGACCGCTTTTGCGAGAAATTTCACATACAACAGCGGACCTCAACGGCTTATAATCTGGCAGCCAACGGACTTGCAGAAGCTTTCAACAAGACACTCTGCAAAATCCTAAAGAAGACCATCGGCGCCAACAAAAAGAGTTGGGATGAGAAATTGCCTGAAGCGTTATGGACATACAGAACGTCGGTTCGGACACCGACCCAGTCAACCCCATTCTCGCTGGTCTACGGCACTGAAGCAGTGCTACCCCTCGAAGTACAGCTCCCTTCCCTGCGAATTGCAATGAGACAAGGACTGACGACGGAGGAATGCGCTCAGCTGCGATTGGCAGAACTCGAGTCTCTCGATGAACAACGACTCGAGGCACAACAACGTCTCGAGTGCTATCAATCTCGAATGACCAGAGCCTTCAAACAAAAGGTACAACTCAGGTCATTCCAAAAGGGCGATCTCGTACTCGCAGTTCGACGTCCAATGCTCTTTACGAGCAAAATCGGGGGCAAGTTCGTACCAAAGTGGGAAGGACCTTACGTGGTGCAGGAGGCCTATACCAATGGCGCTTACAAGCTCTTCACTGCAAATGGGTCGGAGCTGCCAATAACAAACGGTAAATTTCTCAAACGATTTTACCCATGAGAAGGGCAGCGAAAAAAAAAGAGAAAAAAAAAGTAGGTCGAATAAAGGAAAGAGTATTTCTCATCAAAACCAAATGGGAATATTCTAAGCCTCACAAAAAAAAAACGAGGCAACAAATAGCAAAAAAAAAAATGCAAAGAAAAAGAGAGCGAAATGATATCAGAGACGCGGAAGCTCGAAATCAGCAAGTCGCCCCTTCAGTCGGATCACTTCAGCTTGGGCGTCAGACAACTCTTGTTCTTCCTGTTCAGTGAAGGTAGGCCGAGCTCGAACCTCAACCAAACGCCAACGAATAGTGGCAGCCTCTTCATCTTTTGCATCAAGCTGTCTCTTGCCAGTCACAATTTGTGCCTCCAAAGTGTCAAGGCGAGCTGAAATCAGAACGAGCTGCTCGTGAAGTCGCTTCTGTTCCTCTTCGGCAGCCTTCCGGGCCATCTAATCTTCGTCAACACCAGCAGATATTTGGTCACGACTGTTGGCCACACGTTGTTCAGCGTGAGTAAGCTCAGCCTCTGTGATTCGGCGTTCTTCTAAATTGAGCTTCCCCTCCAGCGAACAGCGCAAATGCTGAAGTCGAGCCGCCCCGGATGCAAATTCTTCAACCCACTGCTCCAAAGTAGAGGTGTCAATACCCACCTCCATCAACTTCTCAAGGAAAACGTGGGTATCCTCGACCAATTCATGTGAACTCGGATCACTGGACGGTAAAAGGTCCGTCTTGACGAAGTCCTCCCATAATCCCAAAGCCGCCTTCTGAAGCTTCAGCCTTGTTCTCGCCGAAGGACGCCTCGAGGACCCCTGCAGAAACAGAGGCTATGAGTTCAAAAAAAAAGAGAAAGGGAGAAAGGCGAAAAACAAAAAAAAAAGAAAAAGAAAGTATGGGAAGGAGAAAAGAAATCGAGACTTACCAATAAAGGCTTCGAAGAGGTCGAATGCTCACTACTGGGAGGATGGATGGCTGACGATGGTTCTTCACCATTCAAAGGCACAGACACAATCGGAGGCTGAACCACTAAGACCGGAGATGCAAGAATAGGATGAGAAGAGCTGGGGGCTTCATATCGACCCCCATCACCGGCCACTTGAGTTAAATCGGGGGTCGCGACTCCGTCCATGGTTGTCTCTGCCTCGACCTGGGGGAATGCATCATCGGCAACCATTGTCGCATCATCCTCCATGACTCCATCAACAGGATCAGCAGCAGATAGAGTGGGGAGATCCTTACGGAACCGCATACCAGCAAGTTCCGCCAAAGAAACATGATCTTCCTCGTCCAGCGTTAAGTGTTGAGGGAGTTCCAACCCAGAAAGATCCAAAGGCTCGTCTAAGGTCGAATCAACCCGGCCTTCCTGCGGGTCGACAGATTGAGTTTCCCCTCTAGCAGTCCCTTGAGACGGACCCGGCAAAAGCAGAGGAGCCGTGATCGCCAAAGGTTCAGGGTGTTCAGGCTGAGGAACTGAAGTGCCAGGAACCTCAGATAAGTTCTCGGACCGCTTAAGAACACCACTCCGGATACGCTTCTGCGACGGCGGAGGAGTAAAGATCGGAGGCTGTATGGGTGGCTTCCGCTTGGCCGAAGCTCTCTTCTTCTTCTCCTTAGAGGCTAGAACTATACGCGCCGGCAAACCAAGGACAATTGATTCAGTCTCTTCCCTCGGTACAGACGGTTCCTTCAAAACTATACCCTTCCCCTTAGGTGCACCTTTCGAAGCTAGTAACTTGTCCTTCGCTACTTTCGGTCGCGACTGCTTAGCCTTCGCTTTGTCTTTCTTGGCTTTGACGGATGTTGACTGATCATGACGTGGTCGGAGAGTTTCAGCTGCGTCATCATCACTTAGCGCTCGTAGCAACTCGGACTGGGACGCAAACACGCCAGCTCGAGTAAGGCATTTCCACTCGTACTAAAAAAAAAAAAGGAGGGAAACATCAGCAACAAGAAAGAGAAACCGAAGAGAAAGAAGCAAAAGCTCACACACCTCAAAGATAGGGACTACGTGCTCAAGCCACGATTCCCTAAAACTCAGAGTGACGCCAGGATCCACGTCAGCGCCCATGAAGACTGGCACTTCCACGTGACCAAAAGTCCTCACGATGCTGATCCTCCACATCTCCAAGAGTGCCGAAAGAGAGTCTGCCCTGCGCTGGTTAGAGATGGGCACACCAGGTAGATCTTGGCAAAAGCCAAACCGCCGAGCGAACCTATGCGGACTGTAAGGCTCAATCGCCAGAGTGTCGCGCTGCCGATAAACCAGGAGAGTCGATCGAACACACAAAAAATAGTTTTATTCGATCGAAGAAGCCATGTGACCCCTCGCATCAAGAAGAGTGCCAGAAGGAAGAGCTGCAGCAGGATACCAGGTCTTGATCGAGTTCCTCCAAAATAGTGCACGAGCTTTAGTTGGAGTAAATCGCTGAACGAGCTCTGGATTCCGATAAACCATCATGAGAGGACTAGAGCCTTCACTAGGGTCTGCACCATGAGTACCGAAACATTGTGCCAACCAGACGCAAAGGAATGCCCAAGCTATGCGGCCTGGGGAGAAAATGTTGAGACTCCGATAAAGATGTGCCAGAGCCGCCCCAACTAAGCCTACTCTAGTCTCGCTCGCCATAAAACATGCCATCTTGAAGGTATCAGGTCGCATAGCAAAACCCGACATAGGGATGACACAACGACATAGCCAAAGCGCCAGAAATGCTGCCAAGTATACCTCGTCTGCAAGGGCCTCAGGCACGCCAAGGTCAACAAGAACCTGGTTTTCAACGGGCGAACGATCTCTACCACGAGGTTCCACCATCTTGCTGCGATCGACCCAAGGGTCAGAAGAAGGAACGACCCCCTCCTCGGTGCGAAACCAGAAAGCCGCCCAATCCGAAAAAGATACGGCAGGACCCTTCTTGTCTCCCGGGTTGCGACGACAGTAAATCCTGTAAAACGCCAGCAGCAGAAATGGTACACTCTCCGGCAACGGCAAAGCCCGGACGGCAGTAAAGTCAGCCACCGTCGGTACCACCTCATCATAAATAGACCCTGAAATGGGCAGTCCACAAAGGTGATGTAAGTCCCATAAAGAAATAGATAACTCCCCACCTCGAGTGAAAATTGTGTTTGTCGACGGGCACCACAGCTCCAAGAAAGAATGGATCACGTGAGGGGAACACTGATAGGTAAAGGCCGAAGTATGGATTGCAGACAAGAGGCCCAGCCTGGCCAAAATCTCCGGACAAGTATGAACAATAGTGCAAGTCCATTCAAAGAAAAAAGGCACGTGCCCAGGAAAAGGAACCGGTGCAGGGTCTGAGTTGTCCCAGGTGCCGAACCGAGGGCTATGAATTGATAGCTCGGGTGCTGTGTACGCGGCTAACTTATGCAGAGGACTCAACAAAATGTTCCCCTCAGACTGGTGTGGAGGAAAGGTTGCTTTTCGCAGAAGATAATAAAGCTGGTCGTCCTCGACCACTGGACAACTCCACAAATCATGCATACTCTTGGGCGGAGGTTCAGATACGGATTGACCACCAAAAATGGATTTGCCATGAGGTAACAACATCGACTTTTCTTGCCCGTTTGAATCTCTAACCCACAGGCAGCGTCGCGCAACATCGTCAGACAGAACAGAGACATCCGAGAGGGTTAGACCAAGAAGGAAGACTGAAGCCGATGAGGTAGACATCTGCGACAAAACAGGAAAAGTCAGGTACGCAATCCACCTCTCCCTCAATTAAAAAAAAAAAATGCATCCCCTGCCACCAAAAGCAAAGTCGTAGATAAAAAAAATGGGGGAAACTGCGACAAAATAAAAAAAAAATTGAAGTCGTAAGCAAAAAAAAAAAGAGGCGACAAAAAGAACCAGTCACCGATCAAAATGAAAAGAACGGAGAAACAAAAAAAAAGAGAGTGGACAAAACTCAAACAGTCTACCGATTCTCTTCTGCTCGAGAAGCCAATCTCGCGTCCAGTAACGGAGCCGGACGCGACCAAAAGAATTCGGCATTCGGCGACCGACCCGAGTGCGATCAAAACAAAGTCGCTGCACCCGGCAACCAAGACGGGCGGAGCACATCTCCAAACTTGCGGCCAGCCACAAAACCAGCAGCCGCGATCAAAACAAGTGCCCGGTGACCGAGCCGAGCTCCCTTCGAAGTTTTGCGACCAGCCAAACAACCGGCCGCGATTAAAACCAGTGCCCGACGACCGAGCCGAGCATAGTTCAAACATTCACGCCCCAAAAACAAACAAGACGTGAAAAAAAAAAAAAAAAAAAAAAAAAAAACTCCCCGTGGACCGACAACCAAATCGGACACAACCAAACGGAGGACTCAGCATTTGGCGACAGAGCCAGACTCCGTTCATTCGAACCCAGCGTCGGACGACTGAGTTGGACGGGAAATGAATGTTGCGAAACAACAAACAAGTGTCCGACGACCGAGCCGAGCACTACTCAAAACTCCGCAACCAGCCACACAGCTGGCCGCGACCAAAGCAAGTGTCCGGCGGTCGAGCCGAGCACTACTCAAAACTCCGCGACCAGCCACACAGCTGGCCGCGACCAAAGCAAGTGTTTGGCGATCGAGCCGAGCACTACTCAAAACTCCGCGACCAGCCACTCAGCTGGTCGCGACCAAAGTAAGTGCCCCGCGACCGAGCTGAGCATAATTCAGAATTGCGCGAACCGAAAACAAAGAGGGACACGACCAAACAACTCCCGACGACCAACCCGAACGCAGCCAAATGGTGCCAGGTATGTAACTCTGCTACGAAACAAAAAAAAGCAGCGACAAAAAGAAGCCGTCGCTAAAAAAAAAGAGCGACGACAAAAAGAAGCAGTCGTAAGAAATAAAAAAGAAAAAAGAAAAAAAGAAGTCAACACAACTCGCACCCGGCGACCCGGCTACGACTTCAACACAATTCCCACCCGGCGACCTTTGCCAGCTATAACCTCAGAACAACTTGCATTAGCAACCAACTCTGGCCGACTGCGACCAGACTGCTACTTGCACCCGACGACCAAGTCAGGTACACTAGCGCAGACATTCTGCCTCCTAGCGACCAAGCCGGGATCAGCCAACATTCAGCACCTGGCGACAGAGCCCGGCGCGACCCAAATCAACTTCAACACCTGGCAGCAGAGCCAGGCGCCACACAAAATTACAATATTTGGCACAAAAGCTGTCAGTTTGTCACACAGTCAAGCTGACAAACACTTAGAGTGCGAGAAAGAGAGAAAAGAAAAGTCAAAAAAAAAAAAAAAAAAAAAATCGTGAAAAAAAAAATGAAAGAGAGAGACTGAGGGAGGAGTCGAAAATCAGAGGAGAGAAAAAGAAGAAGGAAGAAGAAGGAAGAGAAAAAAATAAAAGAGAGTGGGAAACTCGGCTGACTCGAATTCAATCCGAGGCTGCCACCATAAAAATTTCTTTACAGTACCTTTGAATTGGATTCGCAGAGAATTCTGACTCAAGCCGGGGGCTCAGAGAAAACAGCAGACAACCAACGTGCAGCCTCCCAAAGTCGCAGTTCAGACTGTCTCCCAGAACACAGTCGCAGACAGTATCCCAAAGCACAGGCTGACAGAATACGCCAAATCAAAGACAGTGTCTCAAATCGTGGACTGACAGGAGGTGCTGGATCGCAGACAGTCAAGAAGAAAAAGAGGATTCTTTAGAGCAGGTTCACGGGAGAAATTAAAAGAAGTCAATTAATTCCTCCGTCATGGGAATTAATTGGCAGAAGTTAACAGAGAAGAGAATTAGGGCGGGGCCCACACCCCTTAATTGAGGAGGCACGACCTGGGGAAAACCTAGGTCAGCGCCAAACCAATTAGGGCAGGACCCACACTCCCTGATTGAGAAGGCACGACCTGAGGAAAAACCCTAGGTCAGTGCCAGACCAATTAGGGCGGGGCCCGCAATGCCTCCCCTCTTCTCTGCTTGGCCCGAAGCAACTCTGCCCGGCGGGAGGTGGTTGATGAGTCGGCCCCGCGCAGGCCGGGGCCGCGACATTTGCCTCCCCTCTTCCCCTCTTGCCCGGCGGTTTTGCCAAGCAGAGGGAGGCGATGAGTCAACACCACGCGGGGGCGGGGCCCCGGCGTTGCCTCCCCTCTTCTCTGGCTGAAGCGGTTACGTGGGGAGGCGGTGATGAGTCGGCACCACACCAGGGGCCGGGGGCCACCGCGCCTGCCTCCCCTCTTCTCTTCTTGGCTGAAGCAACATTGCCGGAAGCAAGAGGTGGTTGATGAGTCAGGCCCATGCGGTGGGGCCCACTGCCTTTGCCTCCCCCTCTTCCCCTGCGGCTGAAAACAGTTCTGGCGGGCGGGGAGCTTCGCCGATGAGTCAGCACCACGCAGGGCGGGGCCCACGGCGTTGCCTCCCCTCTTCTCTTACGTAGATTCCATCCTACCGAAGCCGAAGTTCACCGGATGAGTCAGCGCCACATAGGGCGGGGCCCACTGCACTGCCTCCCTCTTCCCCTGCGCGGAAACATTTCAGCCGAAGCAGGAGGTCGCTGATGAGTCAGCACCACGCAAGCGGGGACCACGGCGCTGCCTCCCCTCTTCTCTTACGCAGATTCCATCCTGCCGAAGCCAAAATTTTGCCGTATGAGTCAGTGCCACACAGGGCGGGGCCCACGGCGCTGCCTCCCCTCTTCTCTTACACAGATTCCATCCTGCCGAAGCCGAATTTTGCCGGATGAGTCACCGCCACACTGCTCTCCTCTCCTCCAGCGCAAAATCAATTCTACCGAAGCAGAATTTCACTAGATGAGTCAGCGCCATGTAGTGTGGAGTTCACTGCGCAACCTCTCTCTTCTCCTGCGCTGAAGCATCTCTACTGAAACAAAATTCCTCCAAAGAAGCCATTCTCGCAGAGGTGGGACCCACGATATGTCCTCCCCTCTTCTCTTGCACAGAAACAAAGTCTGGCGGCCAGCATTGAAATTTGCCAAAGATCGTAAAAACGACAACTCCAAACTCCAAAATAGCTTCTAACCACGGCATTGCAGCAGACTCAATTCAGGTGCCTTTTTACTTCCCCGTGATATCTTGGTATGCGCACATCCCAGTATACAAACAAAAAAAAAATATAAAAAAAAATAAAATAAATCAATCATCATAAATCAAAAAATAAAAAGCAAATAGCTCTAAAACAGCAAGAGAGCCAAAAAAAAAAAAAAAAAAAAAAATACATACTAAGTGCACAATAAATATACACTATCCTTAAAAAGCAAGAGGACAGAAGAGCATACGTACACAAAAGAGAAACAATCCTAAAAGAGTAAGAGGATAAAAAAAAAAAAGGTGTGTGCGTTGTGTTTGTTCTTCTTCACATTCGAAACATGATCGTTTTCTCCAAAACGAACAAGTCTCGAAGGGGGCAATCTGTATGCACCAAAATGTGCATGGCCCAAATTCAACAAGTCAAGGAGTCCACCAGCCCAGCAAACAAGGTTTGTGAACAGGCCCCGACTATTTTTAAAGCTATCCGACACAGCCCATCATCAGATCCATCCATCTCGCTGCATCATCAACACAGTCATCGTCCAGTCAGCAACGACTCAGCGAATCATCGTCCAGTCAGCAACAACTTAGTGAGTCATCGCCACGTCAGCATGAGTCAGCATACAGTCATCTACTTCAAACTTAAAGATAAAAACCAAGAAAATAGGCCACGATCCTCATTCAAGGGATCTCAACAGAGGAGCTCCTGGTCCTCCTCCCATCTCAACTACAGCAGCAGAGATGCCCTTTCCCAGGAAAAATCTTCAACAATCGGACAGATTCTGCTACAAATAGCCAAAAGCGTTATGTTCACACATAGATTCTTCAACAATTAAATTCGAGAGCTCTTGCTGAGAAAATACTTCACACACAGAAGTTTTTTCTCTCTCGAACGGAGGTCTAAAAATCCCTTCACCGAGAAAAAACTCCACGCACAGAAGCTCTCTCAAGCCAGAGAAGTTCAGCCAGTCGTAGTCCGTCGTTCAACAGTTCAACCGGAGCTCTACACGTTCGTCGGCAACGTCACAAGTCGAAACACACGGAACACAAATACTTCCATCCGACCGACCAAACCCACACCAGATCGTGCACACTCGTTCCTAGAACTCAAACTTCGACGTTCTCGCCAGAAGCTGAAACCTCGACGATTCATACGGAGATCGAATCAGAAGAACCCAGGAAATTGTACTCGCATTCCTTGATACAAAACACACCCTGTAACACAAATTTATTCTAAAGTAATTAAAATATTCTCTCGGTCGTGCCTCTTCGCGGACCGGCGGATTTTCGGTGAAACAATACCCTCATCTAACAAATTAATCTCAGTTTGTGATTTTTTTTTTCATGACTCATTTGGAACTAGACTGTCATTTAGTTAATTAATTATATAACTGTTTCACCGAAAATCTGCCGGTCCGCGAAGAGGTGCGACCGAGAGAGTATTTCAATTATAACAGAGAATTTTCGTGTTACAATTTGTGTATTTTGTATCAAGGAATGCGAGTACAGTCTCCTATACTTCCTCTGATTCGATCTCCGTATGTTTGTGATGAAGTTGAAGCTTCTGCGAATGAACGAACGTCGAATTCAAGTTGCGAGAGCGAGTGTGCACGATCTGTTGTTGCTTTGGTCGGTCGGACGGAGGTGTTTGTGCTCCGCGTGTATCGACTTGTGACGCTACCGACGAACGTGTAGAGCTGCTCCGGTCGAACTGTAGAGCGACGAACGACGAATTGCTTGGCTTCGATGGTTTGATAAAACCTCTGTGAGCGAGAGCTTCTCCTCCGAGAAGGAATTTGAGTCCTTCGGTTTGAGACAGGGAGAGAGTTCTTCACTCGTCGGGATGTCTTTCGGAATCAATTTCTTCACCCTTGTGGACAGGGAACTTCTGGCTATTTGTAGCCGGTCTGTGTAGCTATTGAGAGATGTTGCTTGGGAATGGGGATCACGATCCTCATTCTGCTTTGAAGTTGAGGAAGAAGAGGGGAAGAGAGAGACCAGGAACGTGGCCCCTCTTTCTCTCCTTCTGTTGAAGACCGAAACTGGCTGTTGGTTGCTGAGGTGGGCGGTGAGCTGATGAAGCATGCTGACGAGTGCTGACTTGACATTTTTTTCTGACGAAGACGTCGACTGTGTTGATGACGTGACGACACAGCTGGACTTCGTGATGGGCTGCAGTGACGAACTTCAAAGATCGACGAGGCCTGTCCATGATCGTTGTGTAATGGATTGGTGGGTTGTTGGACTCATCGAATTTGGGCTATGCACATTTTGGTGCATACAGATTGCCCCCTTCGAGACTTGATCGTTCAGGGAGAACGAGCGAGTTTCGAAACTGAAGAACACAACTCACTCACGCTTTTCTCTTTTTCTCTTTTTTTTTTTGATCCTCTTACTCTTTTAGGATCGTTTATCTTTTTGTGTACTGTATCTTCTGTCCTCTTGCTTTTTTAGGACAGTGTATATTTTTTGTACACTTGTATCTAAATTTTTTTGGCTCTCTTGCAGTTTTAGAGCTGTTTGTTTTTTTTTTCGATTTTTTTTTGTATACGCGAACATACAGAGTATGCATGGTATGGAGAATTATGGTGAATACCTGAACAGAGGAGTTGTTTGAATGTAACCGAAGATCGGGCAGCCGTGACGGTTTCTGCAAGTCCCGGCGTATTGCGAATTGAGGTAGGCCGTGACCCTTCTGCTTCGACTGGCTTGAATTTCGCGACCAAACGACCCAAAGATTTGTCGAATTCATGTGCGGAGAATAGAGCCGATCGCAATGAAGAGCAGTGTAGCTCAGACGACCTGGTCATTGTGCGAGAGGAGCGCAGAGGCTTTTGCTTTGAGTTTAACTAGGCTCGAACTCGTCAATAGTAGCCAGGTGGGTTTGGGACCTTCCTCGGCTTTCATCTCCGGTGCCATGACTTTAGCGAGCTTCGGCTGGGGCGAAAGTGGTGGTCTAACTCAAATCAGTGCAAGGCGTTGGCGGGGGACAACAGAGAAGTCGATCATGAAGTCGGAGCGTGACCTGGTGTCGAAGGTCTTGAGGGTGCGCTTATCGACGGAGCAGCAGAGGTCGGCATGGTCGGCCTTCTTGCATACAACCGCTAAGTTTGAGAAGAGCGCCGAGGTGCCGGGATAGGGGACGGCAGCGAGCACAGCTTCGTCGAACCCAAATGGCGCCATGGATGAGGCATGCACCAGAACAGAGAACTCTGAGTTCTATTTCGGTTTAGGCGATCTCTAGACGAGGCGTAAAATCTTCTGAACTGTGGCTTCTATTGAAGCTGCTCGACTCTAGCACGATCGGTTCTGTAGTTTCGGAGTTGAATCGAACGTCTTTCTATCAGACCCGGTGGCTCTGCATCCTCCTGGATGAATTTTTGCCACCTCTGCTTCGGGATGGTGTTCGCGTATTCCGTCTCAAATTGGAGAAGGTCGAAGGATTTAATAAGGTTTGGGAAGAAGTGGGTCCCACTCCTCTAATTAGCGCCCCCTCCTACGGGTTTTCCAAACCGAATTCTAATTTGAACATGACTCTTCGTAGGGGATCTCCTTGATAAACCCTGGTATGCTCTTGAGAAGGCTAATCGATCCCCTTCTTAGAGAGACTCTTCGACCTTCCTTAATAACATCGAATCTCTCTCCCCCGTCTTTTCTTTTCTCTGCGGCTTGATCCCGCTTACAAGCTTGTTGCTTCTCATTAGTTTGCGACTTCGAATAGACTGTTACCTTATATCTATGGATTAGACTGTCCGTGAGTTCGATTTGCAATTCTGGTTTCGGGAGATTGCCTGCGACTTGCTGAGACTTGAATACTCTCTGCGATTTGGCTTTGCTTTCAGATTGAGAGACCACTTGCGACAGCGACCCGGAAGGTTCGGATTGGTTGACTGCGACTCGGGAGGAGGGGTGCGACCTACTGCTTGCTGTTGCTTGTAATTCGATTCTGCAATCCTCCCGGCTTGCGCCAGAATTTCTCAGTGAACCAGAATTCAAAGGTACTGTATAATTTTCTTTGCCCCGGCAGCCTCGAATTGGATTCGAGTCAGTCGGTGTTGACCCCGCTCTCTTTTCTTTCTTCTTCTCTTCCTCCCTCTTTCTTCTTCTTTTTCTCTCCTCTCATTTTCAACTCCTCCCTCAGTCTCTCTTTCTCTTACTCTCTTTTTTTTTTTTTTTTTTTTTTGAATTTCCTCTCTGTTTCATGTTCATTTTCTCTCGCGCTCTAAGTGTCTATCAGTTTGTCAATGCGACGACACTGACAATTCTTCATGCATCGCGTGCTGGAGTTGAATCCTGATGGCATCTGGCTCGGTTACTGAATGTTGGATTCTGCTTTGGTCGCACCTGACTCGGTCGTCGGGTGCTGAAGTTGTGTTACGGCTGCGTCTGGCTCGGTCGCCAGGACGCAGAATTCTGTTGTACAACTTGGCGCGGTCGCCGAGGTGCTGCGATTGCCTCCGGCATGGTTGTCGGGGTGTTGCCTTTTCATGTTGTCGCATCTGGCTCTGTTGCCGAGTGCTGTTGTCGCATCTGGCTCGGTCGTCGGGTGCTGTTTTTGTTCTGGCTTTGGCCGGCTCTATCGCCGTGAGATAGAAATTTTGTTTTGGTAGCCGCTGGCCGGGGTCAGTTGCGGCTAACAGGAGTTGCTAGGTGTGTTTGTGTGTCTCCCTTTGTGTTTTTTTTTTTCGCAACTGCTTCTTTTTGTCGCAGCTTTTTGGTGACGGCTTCTTTTTGTCACAACCTCCTTTTTTTTGTTCGCGGCGGCTTCTTTTTTATCGCCAGCCTTTTCCCTTTTGTTTTTGTATCGCATTTGCTTCTTTTTTGTCGCTTGCTTTTCCTTCCTTGCGACTTCTTTTTGTCGCAACCTCCTTTTTTTGTTGCGACGGCTTCTTTTTGTCGCGGCCTTTTCTCTTTTTTTTTTTGTTCAGAAAAGAGTTACTTACCTGACTCTCTCTTGCTGCGTCCGGGTTGATTGCCGGTTGCAGGAATTTGTTGCACGGCACACGGCTCGGTTGCAGAGTGTTGCTTTAGTCGCGTCCATCTTTGTTTTCAGTCACGCGGTTTTGAATTGTACTCGGCTCGGTCGCCTGGTATTTGCCTTGATCGCGGCCAGGCCATATGGCTGGTTGTGAGGGTTTGAACGATGCCCGGGTCGGTCGCCGGGTATTTTCCTTGATCGCGGCTAGACCTGTGGCTGGTCGCGGGGTTTCGGGGGTGTTCGGCTTGGTTGCCAGGTACTTTCTTTTTGTTTCGCAACGTCTTTTTCCTATCCGACTCAATCGTCAGGCACTAGGATCGGGTTTGCGACATCTGGCTCTGTCGCCAGATGTTGAATTCTCTGTTTTGGTGTGCTGAGCTTGGTCGCCGAGCACTAGAGAACTCGATTTTGTTCGCCTCCGATTTGTTGGCCGCGAGGCTGCTTGATTCGGTCGCGCTAAGCTCTGTTGCCGTGCGCGAGACTTTGGGACTATTCTCGGTTTGGGTCTCCGAGAACAATTGTTGTTGTTTTGGTCGCACCCGGCTCGGTCGCCGGGTGCTGTGATCGACTCCAGCCGGATTTGTAGTTGGCTGCGAATTTGGAGACATGCTCTGTCCAGCTTAATCGCCGGGTGAAAGAACTCCTATCTGATCGTGCTTGGCTCTGTAACCGGGCGCGAGATTTGTTTCTTGATCGGTCGAAGAGGATTGGTATACCTCTTCGGTTTGCCCACTCTCTTTGTTTTTGTTTCTCCATTTTTTTTTGACTGGCGACTGGTTCTTTTTGTCGCCCCTCTGTTTCTCTGCTTGCGACTTCTATTTTTTTTTTTGGTCGCAAGTTTCTTTCTCTTCTTTTTTTTTGTGCGACTTTGCTTTCGGCCGCAGGAGACTTTTTTTTCTTTTTTTTTTTTTTTGGAGGGAAGAATGCGTACCTGATTTTGGTTTGGCTGATGACCTCTATGTTCTGCTGCAGATGTCTACTCCTTTGGTGTCCGTCTCCTTCCTCGGTTTGACCCTTGCGAGCTGTAAAGGATATCTGAAAGGTACTCTTCGCCATTGCTTGCGGATTTGTGATACTGAAGAAAAACAGCGAGCGTTGTCATTACCTCTCGGAGGGCCGTCAACTTATGGTGGTTGCGATATAGTGGTGCCTCCGGTCAAGTCTGTTCACGAGCTATGGAGTCGTCTTGTCAGCGAGAACTCATCGACTTCGCGTCCTGTGTCTGTGAGTGTCTCTTTCGTCCCCTTCTTTTTTTTGTTGCTCTTCTCTTTCTCAGCTCCTAACTTCGTCTCCCATTTTTTAGTTGTTGGCCCTTCCTCTTTCGGCGAGGTCGAGGCTGTTGATGCATTGATCTGCGCTGGCTACGTGGACTAGGTTTGTCGAGTCATTCTTGGCACCGACCGACAATCCTTGTTTGCCCGAACTTGTGGTTGATACCCGTACTATTCTAGAGCATCTGAGGGTCGCTGGTGTTGATACCTCTATTCTGGAGCAGTTGGTGGACTTTGCTTCGGGGGCGGCACGTTGTCAGCAGTTGCGCTGTTCTTTGGCCGAGAAGCTCAGTTTAGTCGAGCGGTTCGCCACCGAAGCTGAACTCACGCGATCCGTCCAGCAAGTCAGCCGTCGTCACGATGATTTAACCGCAGATCTGGATCGATGTCAAGCTGAACGTGAGGCTGTGGAGGTTGATCAGATAGCCCTTCATGACCGCTTGGCGTCTCTCTCGGCGCAACTTGATACCGTAGACACCAAGCTCATGAGTATTCGTACCGGTCTTGATGCTACTGAGGAGGAAGCTGCTGCGTTGGAGGGTCAGCTTGTTTCTCTTCGTACACGGCCTGTCCTTGACGAGGCCGAGACACAGGCGTTGGCTGAAGTTGAAGCCGGAGTGGGGCGACTACGGCAGAGAGTAGCTGACTTCGAGTTTCCATTAGTCTGATGTGCTTCTCTTTTTTTTGTTTGAGAATTCCTTTTTCTCTTCTTTTTTGTAGCTTCACTTTTTTTTGCGAAGCTTGCACTGTCCCCATTACAATATTTTTTTTTTGCAATGAGAAGTACCCACTCTTTTTTTTTCGAGGTTCTCTCCTTTTCTTTTTTGGCTGCCTTTCTTCATGGGTAAAATCGTTTAAGGAATTTACCGTTTGTTATTGGCAGCTCCGACCCGTTTGCAGTGACGAGCTTGTAGGCGCCATTCGTATAGGCTTCTTGCACGACGTAGGGTCCTTCCCATTTTGGCGCGAATTTGCCCCCGGTTTTACTCGTGAAGAGCATTGGCCGTCGAACTGCTAACACGAGGTCGCCTTTCTGGAATGACCTGAGTCGTACCTTTTTATTGAAGGCTCTGGTCATTCAGGACTGATAACACTCGAGTCGTTGCTGCACTTCGAGTCGCAGTTCGTCGAGTGACTCGAGTTCTGCCAATCGCAGTTGAGCGCATTCCTCCGTCGTTAGTCCTTCTCTCATTGCAATTCGTAGAGACGGGAGTTGTACTTCGAGAGGAAGCACTGCTTCGGTACCATAGACCAACGAAAATGGAGTTGATTGGGTCGGTGTTCTGAACGACGTCCTGTATGCCCATAAGGCTTCACCAAGTTTTTCGTCCCAATTCCTTTTGTTGGCGCCAATGGTCTTCTTTAAGATTTTGCAGAGCGTTTTGTTGAAGGCTTCTGCGAGTCCGTTGGCTGCCGGATTGTAAGCCGTTGAGGTCTGTTGTTGTATGCGAAATTTTTCGCAAAAACGGTCCATGACTTTGTTTTTGAATGGTGTACCATTGTCCGTCATTATGTATCGAGGAACTCCATATCAATAGATGATTTGTGTTCGAATGAAGTCGACGACGGTTGCAGCCTTCACTTCTCGGTAGGCGACAGCTTCGGCCCATTTTGAGAAGTAGTCGGTGGCAGCCAGGATGTACTGCCGGTCGGAGTCGGACTTAGTAGAGATGGGACCAATGATGTCCATCCCCCAAGCCTCGAATGGCCATGATGCGACAGCCGGGTGAAGCGGTTCCGGCGCCTGGTGTATGTAATCGACGTGGACCTGACACTGTTTGCAGGTTCGAGCCATTTCGATGGCGTCCCTGAGCATCGACGGCAAGTAATAGCCTAGTCTTTTAACTTGCCAGTGGAGCTTCGGACTGGCTTGGTGCGCGCCACAGATTCCACTGTGTGTCTCTTTGAGGATTTTCGACCCCTCTTCCTTTGACTGGCAACGAAGAAGCAGACCTTCATACGACCTCCGGTAAAGTATGTCGTGGATGAAAACATACTTTGGAGCTGCTCGCCGAATCTGGACTCGTTCTCGCAGGTCGATAGGAAGTGTGCCGTGGCGAAGGAAGTTCACGATGGGTTTGCGCCAGTCTCGAACTTCGTTTTGGCTGGCTGAGATAGGAAGGGATTCCTCTATCTTTTCTGTTTCCTCTTCCTCTATTCCGTCTTCTGTCGGGGGAGGAATTACCCAGCGTTCACAAATGGGGATTTGGCTTGGCCGTTGGTCGAATTGTGCCAGACTGGCTGCGATGCCGGCTAATGCGTCGGCTGGCCCATTCTCAGAGTGAGGGACGTAGTGGAGTGACGCTTCCGGGATTTGGGCCAGAAGTTCTCCAGCCTGTCTCCAAAATGGCTCGAGTTCAGGTTTCTTTACCTCGAATTTGCCTGTGAGTTGCTTGATGACGAGAGCCGAGTCGCCATAGATGTGTAGTTGCGGCAACTGCATCTCGACTGCTATGCCGAGCCCGAGAAGGATGGCTTGGTACTCTGCTTTGTTGTTCGAGCAAGCTTGAGTAAGCACGAACGAGTATGGGAGTAGGTCCTTCTTCGGTGAAACGAACAGGACTCCGGCGCTGGCTCCACTTCTTCGTGCTGCACCGTCGAAGTACATCTCCCAAGGAGGGAGCACCTCGACAAGGAAGATTTCCTCGTCTGGGAATTCCTCTGATAACTCCCATTCAGCCGGCACCGGATGGTCTGCCAGGAAATTGGCCAATGCAAGGCCTTTGATTGCTCGTTGCGGCACAAAATTGATCTCGAATTCGGAAAGAAGCAGCGCCCATTTTTCCAGTCGACCAGAGAGAATTGGCCGTGACATAATGTACTTTAGCGGGTCGGCTCTCGAGATGAGTTTCGTCGAATGTGCCAGAAGATAGTGACGAAGCTTTTGAACAGCAAAGATAAGCGCCAGACATGTCTTCTCGATCGGTGTATAGTTTAGTTCAGCACCCACCAGCATTCGACTCAAGTAATAGAGGGAACATTCCTTGTTATCTTCGTCGTATTGAGCCAACAGAGCGCCGACGGATCCCTTTTGTGCTGCGATGTAGAGCAACAGTGGTCGGCCGACGATCGGTGCGACAAGCACAGGTGGTTTGGTAAGGTATGCCTTTATGTTGTTAAAGGCATTTCGGCATGACTCATCCCATTCGAATGGCGTCTCTTTCTTTAGCAGTCGACTGAAGGGCTGGCATCTCCCGGCAAGATTGGATATGAAACGTCGAATATAAGCCAAATGGCCTTGAAAACTCTTGAGCTCAGAGATGTTTCTGGGCTCTGGCATTTTCTGGATGGCATCGATCTTTGACTGGTCTATTTCGATCCCTCTGTGATGCACAATGAAACCCAAGAATTTACCCGAAGTGACGCCGAAAGCACACTTTAACGGATTCATTTTGAGTTGAAACCGTCGCAGCCGCTCGAACACTGCTCTAAGGTCGAGAAGATGGTCCGACCTCTATTTTGTCTTTACCACCAGGTCGTCAACATAGCATTCGATGCGTTTGTGCAAGAAGTCATCGAAGATATTCTGCATTGCTCACTGGTATGTCGCACCATCATTTTTGAGTCCGAATGGCATCACTTTGTAATAGAAGATGCCTTTCGGCGTGCGGAACGCAGTGAGCTCTTCGTCTTTTGGGTCCATCCGGATTTGATTGTAGCCGGAAGACCCGTCCATGAAAGATAAAGCTTCATGACCCGTCGTCGCGTCGACCATGAGCTCGGTTATTGGCAGAGGGAAGTCGTCCTTTGGGCATGCCTTATTCAGGTCGCGAAAGTCGACGCAAACCCGGATTTGGCCAGTCTTCTTCTTGACAGGCACTATATTCGCGATCCAAGACGGGTACTTCACTTCTCTAATGAAATTAGCCGCGATCAGTTTGTCGACCTCCTTTTCAATTTTTGGTACGAGTTCTGGTCGGAACCGTCGTTCTTGGCTTGTTTGACCGGGCGGACGAGAGGGTGAACAGCTAATTTGTGGACTGCCACTCGTGGGTCAAGGACGGGCATCTCTGTATAGTTCCAGGCGAAGATGTCACGATATTCGTGAAGCAACACCATGTATTCGGCTTCTTCTTCGACCGTCAGTGAAGCACTGAGAAATGTCGGCCTCGGGTCCTCTACTGTGCCCAAGTCGACTTTCTTTAATTCGTCGATGGTCGACTGGTCTCCTTCTTCGAATTCAGCCGGAGCCTCCTTTAAGACGAATTCCTCATCCTCTTGATCATCGTCGGTGACAGAGATGTGGTTCACCATGACCGAATCGTAAGCACGAGCTCGTGCGATGGCTGCTCTTAAGGTATAAATGACCACCGGTTTCGGCGCGGCTCGCTTTTCGGTCGGAGTTTGGCCGGCAGAAACTTGATGTACATCCGCCGTAACCTTTCTTGTGATTTTGACTGGTTTCGCCCGGCTAGTGTAGATTTTGACTGGCTTCTGTTTCTGATAGCCGAGACCTGCACGACCTTGGTTGATCCGTTGGCCTTCGTTTCTCAACTTCTCCTGTTCTGGAGTGAGAACTGGTAGAGTGACGGGTGGTTTTGCGTGAATTTCATCCTTTGTAAGGTTGCCCCCGGCTCTGGCCATCAGTCAATAAGCGTTGGGGTCAAAGCCTTCATTTGAGCGTGTAGCCGGCAACTGCTGTTGGCTTGGGAACTGCTTCACGATGCTTCGTTCCTCCAGTTTTGGCAGAGGAACTGTGACTTTTTTCAAAGGGGTCGGCTGACTTTTGTGGCAGGCGACCAGAGGAGTTTTGCCTTTCTTCCTTTGTGATTGCGGGATGTACCGTAAGATGGGTATACTCCGTTGCTTTGGCATTGGATTGACTGCGGCCGGTTTGTGGCCTTGTGCTGGTTGGCTGTCGTGCGCCGGCTGCTTTGGAGACACGATTTGAATCGTGTTCTGTTTGGATGATGCAACTTGAGCCGGAGTTTGCTTTGAAGCTGTATTTTGTGATGGCTGTTTAGGCGCCACGGCTTGTATTGGTGGCTTTGACGATGTAGCCTGCGTCGGAGTGTCCTCGGTGTTCGCTGCTTGGTTCGACCAAGGTGACCGTTTGGTTGTCAGATAATATTTGGCATCTGCGAACGACGCTTCGGCCTCCGTGAACGGACTTTCGTCGGCGTGCACCGTCTTTTGTTCGCCGTTCTCCCAGTATTTGAAGCATTGATGGAGTGTGGATGGTAAAACTCCATTAGAGTGAAGCCACGGTCGACCCAAGAGCAGGTTGTATGAGGTTCTCGAGTCGATAACTTGAAAGGGGGTTTCGGCCTCCATATCGCCTATGTGCAACTTGACACTGATCATTCCGAGCGTTCTCTGGCCCTCCTGATTGAAACCTTGGATGAGAAGAGAGCTTGGAGAGAGGTCCCCAGCAGAGATACCGACGTCTTTCATGGTGCGAATCGGCAGAATGTTAACTGCGGATCCACAGTCAATGAGGATACGATTGATTTTCTGGTCTCTGATGTAACCGGAGACGAACAACGGTCTATTTGTGATTTTTCATCCCCAATTGTATGTCCTCCTCTCGGAATGTAATGCATGGAGGGCATGTCACCGCGAGTGCTTGTTCTGCTTTTGCAAGTTGTGGTGGAGATAATGCATCTTCCTCCTCCTTTCTGTAACGCGGAGTCAGCCCGACCTTTGGCAAGTCGTGCTTCTTCATGAGCAGCATCTCGAGCTCAGCTTTGAGTTCCTCAGGTTTGTCGAGGATTCGAATCAAGGCTTTTCTCGACCGAATTTCCAAGTCGAGATCGTCTTCTATCTTGTTCAGCGGCGAGATCTGTTTAAGCAACATTTCGAGGTCATTGCATTCGACGACCGGTCGTTTGACTTTGTCTTTGTGCGCCGCCTGCTCGGGAGGAGCTGTCGAACAGGTTGCCACCATTGCTGGAGGCGCGAGGAACTCCTTCGGGAAGAACTCCGCCAATGTGACGGGTCTTCTTTTCTTTTTGTTTGCCCCCTGGACGTCAGTCCTGGGAGTTTTTCTTTGGCGTTTTTGCGGCTCTCTTTTGTTTGGCCGCTTTGCTTTTGTTTTGATGGTCGCCGGTACCGGTTCGATTTCTCGAATAGGCTTCTTTCTCCGGGTGACCAAGATCCACCCCTCTGCGTCGGCAGCAGCTTGTTCGCGGGGTGCCGGTTTTAGTGCGACCTTAGCCGGTGGTCGTTTGTTGTTATGAGGTTGGTTGGAGGAACCGGGCTTTGGTTGGTACTCCTTCTTCATGGCCTGCTTCTTGTTTGGCTGAGTTAGCTGGTTCGACTCGGCTCGGATGGAGATGGCATATGAGGAGGCTGTGTTTTCAGCTCCTTCGATTTCAATACGGCCTTGCGCCGCCAGCTCCATGATACGGTCCTTCAAGACGAAGCATTTCTCCGTCGAGTGCCCAACCAGTCAATGGTATTTGCAAAAATTTGGATCTTTGCTTTTGGATTGGTCGCCAGGCCTTTTAATTTCTGGCAACTTCAGTAGTTGATTGTCAAGCAGCTGGTCGAGCATGATGGGAACGTCTGCATTGGCAAATGGATATGTCTTTGCCTGTCGCTCCTTCAATGACGGTTTCTTGAAGCCTCCTGTCAATTGTCGTGGGAGGTAGGTCGGCTTGACCTTACTTCCGACCTTGATTGGTTCGACAATATTTGTCGCGATAGAGGATTTTGATTTCTCCTTCGTTTCTTTGGGTGTGGTTGCGCCAGGTGCCTTCCCCTTTTTGCGAGGGTCGGCGAGTGAAGATCCTTCATCTCCTCGTTCTTCTATCAGATTCTCCATATTGTGAGCTTCTATCGCGAGCTCCTGGAAATCTTTCGGCCTTCGGCTCTGTATGTAACAGAGGAGATCCCACCGCATCCCCCGTGAGCACATTTCTATTTCGGCTTCGAGAGAAAGGTTCGAGCTGTCTTTGCAGTTTAGGCTTAGGTTCCTCCACCGGTTGATGTAGTCGACCACTTTTTCACCCTTCTTCTGTTTGAGATTGGCGATTTCGACGAGAGTGACGGTGCGTCGAGTGCTGTAAAATCGACTGAGGAACTCTCTTTCTAGTTGTTCCCAGCTGTCAATCGACTCCTGAGGCAGCTCGATGTACCAGTCGAAGGCATTGCCTTTCAACGACCGGCCGAATTATTTCACCATCAGGTCGTCGTCAGTGCCGGCGTTATTATAAGTTTCGATGAAGTGAGCGACGTGTTGTTTTGGGTGACCATCACCGTTAAATTTTTGAAACTTGGGAGGGTGGTAGCCGATCGACATTGGGATGTTCAGGATCCTCTGTGTGTACGGTCTCTTGTAGGCGACTGATTTGTGGTCGCCGGCGCTATTTCGTACCGCACGGTTGATGAGCTTGGTAATGGCATCGAGTGTCAGAGCAGACGGATCCAATTCGGGTCGGCCTCTGCGGATGGTCACCGGAGCGACGGGCGGCAACTCGTCGTCAGAAGAAGAATCTTCTTGCGGTAGCTCGGCTGAGGCGCTGGTAGTCGGCCGATTTCAATCGACTTCTTGAGAAACTCCACCGGTGTTATTGGTGGTTGTGCCCATTTCGAGTCTTGCTAGAATCTTCGCGATTTGATCATCGCGAGTTGCTAGTTGAGCATCACGAGCTGCAAGTTGCGCATCTTTTATGCGCAACTATTCGCTTTGCTCTTTTATCGCAGCCTGCATTTCGGCAAGCTGTTCTTCAATAGTCTTGGCCGAAGTTGTCATTGCGGCCATTTTGACGCTTTGCGTCGGAGTGACTGTTCTTGACGCAACTTGGCGATATGAAGTCGTCGTCGGCGACTTGATTGGAGAGGTGGTCGCTGTGGGGGACCGGTCAGAAGGACCAGTCGCAGGTTGATTGCGGAGAGTGGCTCTGGACGACGAATGGCTTGCAACGACGTCTATCGGCGAGAATCGAAAGGATGAGATAGGTGATGTTGCGACAGGGGAGGTTGCCGGTGTTTGTCGGCGAGGTGAACGGATGGGTGGTGGACCAGCTACTGCGTTGAGAGCGGCCAGGAGGTCGTGGGAGACCACGACGACTGGTGAATTATCGGTGGGTGATGTTCTCTGTAAAGAGGAAGCCGACCCAGAGTGTGTCCTTGCCGCGGAGAGAGAGGAGATGCCCCGGCTTTGTTCGTATCGCTGCACCAAAGTGGGAACGATGGAACTTCTTCGCGACGGCGGTGACTGCGTCGGGCTGGTAATTGGGCTGCAAGGAGGTGAAGCGGCGACAGCCAGATATGTTGGCTTGGCCATCGCCGGCATCAGTTTGGCCGCGGTTGGTTTGACTGAGGCCGCGGTAGCCTGGGGCACGAACACGGAAGTTGGGCGACGTGCGTCGCGCATAAATGGAGCTTGTCCGGTGGACAAACTTCTGGCCAGAGCCCTTGTAAGTGGGCATGTGGCAGGTGGAGGAGATGTCAGAGCATGGAGGTTGGCCGGAGATGCGGCTGTCGACCCTCGAACTCCGGTGATCGAGCTTGCAGTCACAGTAGGACGTGGCTGAGCATAGCTCGAGGAGGCAGTTTGCTTGCCCCTGTTGTTGGTGTTGTTGTTGTTGTTGCCGTTGTTGGCGTTACTGGCCATGGCTGTGGTTGAAGGGTTTTTTTTTCAAACGGAGAAGGAGATGAGAGGTAGGAACTGCCCCACCGGGTATGCCAAATCTGTTTCACCAAAAATCTGCCGGTCCGCGAAGAGGCGTGACCGAGAGAGTATTTCAATTATAACAGAGAATTTTCGTGTTACAATTTGTGTATTTTGTATCAAGGGATGCGAGTACAGTCTCCTATACTTCCTCTGATTCGATCTCCGTATGTTTGTTGAAGAAGTTGAAGCTTCTGCGAATGAACGAACGTCGAATTCAAGTTGCGAGAGCGAGTGTTCACGATTTGTTGTGGCTTTGGTCGGTCAGACGGAGGTGTTTGTGCTCCGCGTGTATCAACTTGTGACGCTGCCGACGAACGTGTAGAGCTGCTCCGATCGAACTGTAGAGCGACGAACGACGAATTGCTTGGCTTCGATGGTTTGATAGAACCTCTGTGAGCGAGAGCTTCTCCTCCGAGAAGGAATTTGAGTCCTTCGGTTTGAGACAGGGAGAGAGTTCTTCACTCGTCGGGATGTCTTTCAAAATAAATTTCTTTACCCCTGTGGACAGGGAACTTCTGGCTATTTGTAGCCGGTCTGAGTAGCTATTGAGAGACATTGCCTGGGAATGGGGATCACGATCCTCATTCTGCTGTGAATTTGAGGAAGAAGAGGGGAAGAGGGAGACCAGGAACGTGGCCCCTCTTTCCCTCCTTCTGTTGAAGACCGAGACTGGCTGTTGGTTGCTGAGGTGAGCGGTGAGCTGATGAAGCATGCTGACGAGTGCTGACTTGACAGTTTCTGCTGACGAAGACGTCGACTGTGTCAATGACGTGACGACATGGCTGGACTTCGCGATGGGCTGCAGTGACGAACTTCAAAGATCGACGAGGCCTATCCATGATCGTTGTGTAATGGATCGCTGGGTTGTTGGACTCATCGAATTTGGGCTATGCACATTTTGGTGCATACAATAACAATCTCTTAATCCATTTGTATGCACCAAAATGTGCACGGCCCAAATTCGATGAGTCCATCAACCCACCGATCCATCAAAGAACGATCGTGGGTTGGCCCTGTCGATCTTCGAAGTTCATCGCTGCAGCCCATCGCGAAGTCCAGTCGTGTCATCACATCATCAGCACAGTCGGCGCCCCCGTCAGCAGGAAGCCACCGCGTCAGCCTTAGTCAGCATGCCTCGTCACGTTGCTACACAACTCAGCAACCAACGATCATGTCTGGCCATCAACGGTAAAAACCAAGGAAAGAGGAGCACGATCCTCATTTGTGGGATCGAGGAGGAGAAATTCTTCAGTCTTCCTCCCATCTCAAAGGAGGCAGCAGAAAGGGGATCGCGATCCCCTTTCCAAGGAAGAAATCACAACAACTTCACAGGACAGGCTACAAATAGCCAAAGAATTCTCAATCACAAGGGTGGGGAGAGAAATCAGGTGGAGAAAAAATCAAGTTTGAGAGCATTCTAGTCGAGAAAATACTTCACGCACAGAAGTTCTTTCTCTCTCGAAACGAAGGTCAGAAAATCCCTTCACCGAGAAGAAACTCGACGCACAGAAGCTCTCTCGAACCATAGAAGTCAAGCAATTTGCAGTTCGTCGCAGCTCAATAGTTCAACCGGAGCAGCTCTACACGATCACCGGCAACGTCACAAGTCGACACACGCGGAGCACAAATACCTCCGTTCGACCGACCAAAGCCACGCCAGATCGTGCACACTCGTTCCTGCAACTCGAGTCTCGACGACGACTCGCCAAAAGCTCTAACTTCACCAAAAACACACGGAGATCGAATCAGAGGAAGCCTAGGAGAGTGAACTCGCATTCCTTGATACAAAACACACCCTGTAACACAAATTATTCTAAAGTAATTGAAAACTTCTCTCGGTCGTGCCTCTTCATGGATCATGGATTTTCGATGAAACAGATTTGGCACGCCCCGGTGGGACTTTTCCTACCTCTCATCTCCTTCTCCGTCCCAACCAAAAAAAAAAAATCCCCAACCTCAGCCATGGCCAGCAACGCCAACAACGGCAACAACAACAACAATGATAACAGGGGTAAGCAAAATCGCCTCCTCGAAGCTCGCTCACCCGCTCCCTGCGGCGACCGCCAAGCTCAACCGCGAGGAGCTTCGGGGACCATCTGCCGACCTCCCGCACTCCTACCTCTCCACCACTGGCCATTCGCCCCAATTACAAGGGCCTTGGCCAGGAGTTTGTCCACTGGAGAGGCTCCTTTAATGCTAGATGTGCGCCCGTCCCGAGTGCGGTCTACCAACCACACAGGCTACCGCGGCCTCTACCAAAATGGTCGCCGCACCGGTCAGAATGATCCCGGCAGCAAATAGGCCGACCTACCTGCCCGTCGACACCACACCACCGGCCGGCAGTCCGGTGGTCAGTCCAACCCAATCGCCACCATCGCCAAAGGAGCTTCGTGCGTCTACGCTTTGGTGCGGCCGGTAACGAACAACAAGGGGGCACAAACTCCTCCTCCGCGGCCAAAATGAATTAGCCATCGGCCTCCTCCGTCTGAGGGGCGGCGGCCGAAGACAAATCTCCAATCGTGACAATCTCTCCCGATCTCTTAGCCGCTTTACTTCAGCAGCCGGCTCACCACCCATTCGTTAAGCCTCGTCGGCGGGACACCGGCGACCTCCCCCTGCGCTATCACCAACTCCGCCTTTGCCGCATCTCATCGGGGGGCTGCCTTCGCAAACCAATCGCCCACAACAACTTCTCCACACCCGAGAACACCGGCGACCGTCTCCCCAATGCGGTCACCGGCAAAATATTCTCCACCGATCTGCGTTGAACAGCTCCGTCGGCGCCGACCGTCAAAATGGCCGCAATGACGACGTCGGTCAAAACAATCGAAGAGCAGCTTGCCGAAATGCAAGCTGCATTTAAAGAACAGAGCGAACAACTGCGCATCAAAGACGCGCAACTCGCAGCTCGCAATCTCCAGATTACAAGGATGATGGAGCGGCTCGAAATGGGCGCGGCCGCGAACAGCACCGGCGTTTCGCAAGAGGTCGACCGAAACCGGGCGACTACTAGTGGCTCCGCCAAACCATCGCGAGAGGATCCTGCCTCTGACGACGAGATGCAGCCCATCTTACCGACGGTCATCCACAGAGGTCGAACTAAAGCAGAGCCGGCTGCCCTCACCTTAGATGCGGTGACTGAACTCATCAACCGTGCCATGCGAAACGGCTCCGTCGAAAGAAAGTCGGTGGCCTATCGAAAGCCGTACACGCAGAAGATACAAAACATCCCAATGTCGTTCGGCTATCATCCGCCGAAGTTCCAGCAATTCGATGGCAACGGCCACCCAAAGCAGCACGTCGCTCATTTCATCGAGACCTGCAACAACGCCGGCACAGACGGCGACCTGTTGGTCAAGCAATTCAGCCGATCCTTGAAAGGCAACGCCTTTGATTGGTATATCGAATTGCCGCAAGAATCAATCGATAGCTGGGAACAATTGGAGCGAGAGTTCCTCAGTCGATTTTACAGCACTCGACGCACCGTCACTCTGGTCGAGATAGCCAATCTAAAGCAGAAGAAGGAAGAGAAGGTCGTCGACTACATCAACCGGTGGAGGAACTTGAGCCTCAATTGCAAAGAGAGCTCGAATCTATCCCTCGAAGCAGAAATCGAAATGTGCTCTCAAGGGATGCAATGGGAACTCCTACGCTACATACAAAGTCGACGGCCAACAAACTTTCAAGAACTCGCAACAGAGACCCACAACATGGAGAACCTCATGGAGGAGCGAGGGGAGGAAGTTTCATCATCTGCCGCCGCGACCGTACCCACATACGTGAAGGAGAAAACTAAAGCATCCTTCGCGACGAACGCTCTCGAACCAATAAAAGTCGGGAGCAAGGTAAAAACAAACTTCGCTCCACAGCCTCCCGCTCGGAGCACTTATTGGAAACCGTCGATAGAGGAGAGGCAAGCAAAGACCTACCCCTTCATCGACGCCGACTTTCCTCTCATGATCGAGCAACTGCTCGAGAACATCTTGATTAAGTTGCCAGACATCAAAAGACTCACCTTGCGAAATCAAAGGACCGAAACTTCTGCAAATATCACCGTCTGCTTGGTCACTCGACCGAGCAATGTTTCTCTTTAAAGGATCGAATCATGAATCTTGCGGCGCAAGGTCGCATTGCGATCGACGGAGCGAAGAGCAGCGTCGGCAAACATTGTCTCCATTCAAGCCGAGCCAAACCGCAAACTCGCCAAACAAACAACAGGTCGCAAGGAAGGAGTACCGTCCAAAATCCGGTTCCTCCAACCGACCGCACAATCACAGACGACCACCGGCTAAGGTCGCACCAAAACCGGCACCCCGCAAAGAAGTTGCAGCCGACGCAGAGGGGTGGATCCTGGTCACCCGGAGAAAGAAGCCTATTCGAGAAATCGAACCGACACCGGCGAACACCAGAACCAAGGCGAAGCGGCCAAAAAAAAAAAACCGCGAAGTGCCAAAAGAAAACTCCCAGGACCAACGTCCAGGAGGAAAACAAGAAGAAGAGAAGACCCGTCACTTTGGTGGAGTTCTTCCCAAAAGAGTTTTTCGCGCCTCCAGCAATGGTGGCAACCTGTTCGATAGCTCCTCCCGAACCAGCAGCAGCCAAAGACAAAGGCAAACGACCGGTCGTCGAATGCGACGACCTCGAGACGTCATTGAAGCAAATCTCGTCACTCAACGAGATAGAAGACGACCTCGACTTGGCCATTCGGTCAAGACAAGCCTTAATTCGAGTCCTCGACAAACTAGAGGAACTCCAAGCCGAAGTCGAGATGTTGCTCATGAGAAAGCATGACTTGTCAAGGTCGGGTTAACTCCACCCTACCGAAAGGAGGAAGAAGATGCACAATCCTCCCCGCAACCGGTAAAGTCGGAAGAGGCACTTTCGTCGCCTCCCTGCCCACAAGCGATTGTGTTCGAGAGAAGGATGCACAACTGGGGGCATGACCTTCTCCTCCGCGACCAAACAAACTGCTGGCCGCGACCAAAACAAGTGCCCAGCGACCGAGCCGAGCACCCTTCGAAGCTCTGCGACCAGCCAAACTACTGGCCGCAATCAAAACCAGTGCCCGGCGATCGAGCCGAGCACAATTCAAAGCGCCCCTCAGATTGGAACGCGTCGTCGTCGGAGAAGATGACAAGAAGCCGGCATCGTCACCGAAGAAGACGACCGAAAGCCGCGATGAAAAAAAAAATCGCGACTTCCCGCCTTCTATTTTGCCACCCTAGAGAAAAAAAAAAAAAAAAAAAAAGGAGAGAAATTGACAGGCCATCCTCCTCGATCCCTCTCTCTTTCCCCTTCCAGCAGCAGCAGCGGCCCTAGGTTTGACGAAATTAGAAGAAGATGGCACTGTCGACAGCCGCCTTGAAACTCCCACTGGCCAGGGTGGTCGCGGCCATCCTTCGCTCCGGCGCCTCGGCTCTTCTCGAACCTTTATGGCTGTGGGCAAGAAGGCCGACCACCACGCCGACCTCTCTGCTACTCCGCCGCTAAGCACTTCTACAAGGCTCAGCCGATCACCCCAATGGGAGCCATGAAGGCCTCCATCCTCGGTAACTCCGAGTCAACAATGGCGAAGGCACAACTTCTCCTCGTCCTCTACCTCTCTCGCATTTGCTCTATTCGATGTTTCTTCTCATGACCGAGAAAGCACGTTAAGCTATAAGCGATCCAGAAGGGGGATTTCTTGGAGAAGATTATCTACTGGGGAGCCACTGTTGTTTTCGCCATTTTGCCTATTTCCAAAGGGAATTCGGCCGATATCATTCTTGGGTTCGATTCGGTGTCTCCTTAATACTTCGGGGCCCTTGTGGGTCGCGTAGCAGATGGTATGTTCTCCTCGACGGCCAGGTCTCCCAAATTTTCTAAAACGAAGACCAAAACATTCTTCACGGGGACTTAGAGGTTTCAACAAGGTCATCTAGACTGCCTGAAACACAGCACCGCAGGCGATTACCCATCGATTCCTTTCACTCACCACGCCTTCGACGACGACGAGGGGGACCTCGGATCTGTCGCCCAATGACCGGGTCACGCGAGGTGTGACCGAAAGCGAAACTCGTGTTTACACTCAAGGCAGATCTCACCGGGTGAATTGGAGCGAAGCGAACGGAAACGTTGCTAAGAAGAGATACTTTGACACACCTTCTAATACGACGAGCACAGTCCCAAAGGCTTCGCACCGGCGACCAGCCATAAAGCCGGCCGCGATCGAAACAAGTGCCCGGCAACCGAGCCGAGCACAATTCAAAGCTTCGCGACCAGCAACAAAGCCGGTCGCGATCGAAACAAGTGCCCGACAACCGAGCCGAGCACAATTCAAAGCTTCGCGACTAGCCACAAAGTCGGCCGCGATCGAAACAACAAAATTTGCGCCCGGCAACCGAGCCGAGCACAGTTCAAAGTCCGCGCCCAGCAACAAAATGGGCGCGAAGAAAAAAAATACAAAGGCACTACCCGGCGACCGAGCCGGATGCTGAACTGCAAACTCCTGCGGCCGGCGACCGAGCCAGACGCAGCCAACAGAACCAGGTACGCAACCTCTCTTCAAAAAAAAAGATGCGACAAAAAAAAACAGTCGTTGAACAAAAAGAAGCAAGCGACAAAAAGGAGCTATCGCAAAAGAACAAAAAAAATGCAGCGACAAAAAAAGCGGGCCTCTCAAAGAAAAGAAGTTGTCGACGACCAAACCGGCCAAGGATCACTCAAAGAGCTCGCGACCCGCACCAGCTCAAGCAAATTGCGACAACAACACCCGGCGACCAAGGTGGGTGCGCCAGCACAGAAATTCAGCCTCCCGGCGACCGAGGCGGATGCGACCAAAACAGGAGCAATGCACTCGGTGACCAAACCGAATGCAAGAAAGAAGCTTCGCGACCGTCGGCATAGCCGGACGCAAAAAAAATCCGTGGTCGGCGACCTAGCCAAACGCGATGAAGGAACTATCAGATGCAACACCCGGCGATCGATTCGGTGTCACACCGAAACTCCAGCGACCGGCCCGACCGAAGCGGGACGCAGCCGCATCGTCAGGTATGTAACTCCTCTTCAAAAGAAAAAAAAGCTGCGACAAAAAAGAAGCCGTCGCGCAAAAGAAAAGCCGCGACAAAAAAGAAGTCGCCGCCACAAAAAAAAAAAGCCGCGACAAAAAGAAGCGGTCCGCAAAAAAAAATAGGAGGTCGGCACATACTCACACCTGGCGCTCTTGTCGGCCACGACCTCAAAACAACTCGCGACCGACGACCAACTCCTGGGCCGGTTGCGACCAAACAAAGAACTTCGCACTCGGTGTCCAAGCCGAGGCGCTTAGCGCAGGATTCAGCCTCTCGGCAACCAAGTCGGGCTCAACCGAATCAAAATTTTGGCACCCGGGCGACCGAGCCAAATGCGACAAGAGCACCCGGGCCACCAAGCCGGATGCGACAACAGGGAATGCAACACCCCCAAGAACCCACCGGCACACTCAAAGCAGAATTCAGCACATGGCGATCAAACCAGGTGCGACACAACACTTTTTTGTTCTCATTGTCGAGCCAAATCTCGCATTACATTGTCCGGGTCTCACTTTTTGACAAACCGACGCACACTTAGTGTGCAAGAAAGCCGCTTCGAGAGAGGTAAGTAAATGAGAGAGAAGAACACGAGAGGATATTCAAAAAAAAAAAAAAAGGAGAAAATCGTGGAAAGAGAGAGAGAAAAAGAGACCGAGGGGAGAGGTCGAAAATGAGAGGAGAGAAAAAGAAGAAGAAAGAGGGAGGAAGAGAAGAAGAAAGAAAAGAGAGGGGTCGACCCCGGGCCGACTCAATTCAACCCGAGGTCACGGAGAGAAATTTCTTTACAAGACCTTTGAATTCTGGCTCATGAAAACTTCGATGTAAGCCGGACCCGACAAGGATCGCAAAAACGAGAGAGAAGTTGCGCATCGATCTCCGGTCGTAATCGCAGAAGGCCAATTCAGATGAGGGCAGCACCCGTGAGCTGCACTATCTTTCAAACTCGCAGAAGCCAAACCGTCGACGAGATATCCCAATTTTTTGGGAGGATCGATTCAGCCAAGAGGGGTCCCACTACACACACCTCCTTTCAAAATCCTCTTCCCGGTCGGCCAATACAGTTCGCGAAGGAACCGCAACTCACCGAGACATCGGGCAATTTCAAATTCGCCCTCGGGGTCTTATTCAGATTTGAGTTTTCCCTTTGGTCCGGCGACCAAGCTACCAAACCGCACCTCTCACTAGTGCGACGCACACGAGTCGCCGAGTGACACCTCTTCCCCAAATACGACGGACCAAAAGTCGCCGAGACTTGCGGTTCGCCAAAATCTATCAGCGTCGACCTTCTCCGAGGGTTTGAAACAACTTTTCGGCAACACTCAAAGCAAACCGTAACCAAGCAGCTCAACCCCAATTCGTTGTTGTTGCTCAAACACGGGCGACATCTCGCTTTCGTATCCATCATCTCTATACCGTACATACTCCACATGTAATGCCAGATGCAAAAAAAAATCGAAAAAAAAAGAAACAGCTCTAAAACAAAGAAGAGAGCCAAAAAAAAAAAAAAAAAAGAATGAAAAAAAAAATGCATTACAAGGTGTAATGCAGAAAATATACACTGTCCTAAAAAAGCAAGAGGACAGAAAAACATACGTTCACAAAAGATAAACGATCCTAAAAGAGTAAGAGGATCAACAAAAAAAAAAAAAAAAAAAAAAGGTGTGTGTGCGTCGTGTTCATTCATCTTCACATTCGAAACTTGTTCGTTCCTCCCGAACGAACAAGTCTCGAAGGGGGCAATCTATATGCACCAAAATGTGCACAACCCAAATTCGATGAGTCCATCAACCCACCAATCCATCAAAGAACGATCGTGGGTAGGCCCTGTCGATCTTCGAAGTTCATCGTTGCAGCCCATCGCGAAGTCCAGTCGTGTCGTCGCGTCATCAAGATACCGGTCGGCCCCGCCGCCGGAAGGAAGCCCCGCGTCGACTTTTAGTCGGCATGCCTGCCTCGTCACGCTTGCTACACAACTCAGCAACCAACGATCATGTCTGGCCATCAACGGTAAAACCAAGGAAAGAGGAGCACGATCCTCATTTGTGGGATCGAGGAGGAGAAATTCTTCGCCTTCCTCCCATCTCAAAGGAGGCAGCAGAAAGGGGATCGCGATCCCCTTTCCAAGGAAGAAATCACAACAACTTCACAGGACAAGCTACAAATAGCCAAAGAATTCTCAATCACAAGGGTGGGGGGAGAAATCAGGTGGGGAAAAAATCAAGTTTGAGAGCATTCTAGTCGAGAAAATACTTCACGCACAGAAGTTCTTTCTCTCTCGAAACGAAGGTCAGAAAATCCTTTCACCGAGAAGAAACTCGACGCACAGAAGCTCTCTCGAACCATAGAAGTCAAGCAATTTGCAGTTTGTCGCAACTCAACAGTTCAACCGGAGCAGCTCTACACGATCGCCGGCAACGTCACAAGTCGACACACACAGAGCACAAATACCTCTGTCCGACCGACCAAAGCCACACCAGATCATGCACACTCGTTCATGCAACTCGAGTCTCGAGGACGACTCGCCAAAAGCTCTAATTTCACCAAAAACACACGGAGATCAAATCAGATGAAGCCTAGGAGAGTGAACTCGCATTCCTTGATACAAAACACACCCTGTAACACAAATTATTCTAAAGTAATTGAAAACTTCTAAACACCATTATAATTTAAAATTTTAACCTTTAAATTAAATCCCTAATAGTAAACTCAAGTTAATTTACTTTGAAGAAATTCATGCACACCCATCTGATCCAACAATTTAAACTCAATTATTATTGATTTTCACTTATTTTGGGAACAAGGGGAGCCTTAATTAATTAATTAATTAAACAGAGCCACCATTGGCGCGAATCACTTGGCCATTGACCCACTCACTGGCATCGCCGGCCAGGAACCCGACCACGGGAGCAATATCTTCAACCCGGCCGAGTCTGCCCATGGGGCAGACCTCAATCAATCTCTGCACCGCCGCCTCGCTCTTCCCGGCAAAGAACAGATCCGTCGCGACGGGTCCCGGAGCGACGCAATTCGCGGTGATCTGGGTCCCTTTCAGCTCCTTGGCTATCGTCCTTATCATGGCCTCCACCGCCGCCTTCGACGCCGTGTAAGCCGCGTACCCGGGAGTCAGAGTCCCCACCAGCGACGAAGACAGGGCGATGATTCTCCCGCCGCCGCCTCGGACGAGCCGTCTCGCGGCCTCCCGGCAGCACAGGAACGCACCCTTCGCGTTCACGGCGAAGGCCGCGTCCCAGTCTTCCTCGGTGGTGTCGGCTGTCATTGGGTACTTGGAGTCGAGAACGCCCGCGCAGTGGACGAGGATGTGGAGGTCGGGGCCGAAGGTCTGTTCGGCGTGGTCGAAGAGGGCTTTGACGTCGCCGGAGACGGCGACGTTGGCGCGGAATGGGACGGCGCGGATCGGGTACTGGTGGGGAGTCGCGGGGGTGACGAGGGAGTTGATTTCGGCGGCGAGTTGGTCGGCCTGGGCCGAGTTGGAGGCGTAGTTGAGGACGAGTTTGGCGCCGACTGCGGCGAGGTGGAGGGCGATGCCCCTGCCGATGCCACGGGATGCTCCGGTGACGATTGCCACTTTGCCGCCGAGGGGCAGAATCTTTGATTCGGACATGATATTGATCTCCGGTGAAGAAGGAAGCTGAGAGTGATCGCCGGAGACGAGACGGAAACCGATGTGGCGGTGAGTGAATGTTGGATCAAAACATTGACAGGTGTATTTATAGATGGGCGAAGATGGGATCCGAGAACTGCAGAGGCAGCAGAGCAAGCTACGACCCCGTCGAGGTCGAGGTCGCATATTATCAAATTAGCGAGGACGATTGCAGTTACGCCCTGACAATGTCTGCAGTCAACTTGTCAAACATTCATGACTTTGACTGGTTTTTAATTTTTAGTTTCCAACGAAAAGTGGGGAGAGAAACTGAGATAACAAATTTAGTTTTATTATTATTTTACCATTTATGACAGGTTTTAATATGTACGTGAATTCTTACCGTAAATAACGTGAAGAAATAATACGAGCACTCAGCAAGCAATAGAAAGAAGAGTAGCTACTTGCTGTGGATGGATATGGTTCAGTACTAACTTCGAGTTGAGGGTGTTGCTACTTGCTACACAGTTGCCTACTTGCCCTCCGGTGCAACATCTTATTTCGTCAAACGTTCAACAGGCAAAAAGGTCCCTTGAAGCAAGTGTTCATGTCCCGATAGCACACGCTTAGAAGATGTGTCCCTCACAAATTCTTCAACTTACTTCCGAGGATTTAACCGACTACTATCCCATACATACATCTCAAGTAACAAATAGAGCCATCCCACAGTCTCTGAAGACGCCATTTCGGCCAAAATGAAAAGTGAAAGCTACATTTTGAGAGCAGTAGTCCAAGTACCTTGGACACTAGGATGTTCAGTGGCATGTCGGGTCCTGAGCTTCACAACCTTTCGTCCCGTTGAATTCCTCAATCTTGTTGCATGTAACTCAATGTCTTCAGGTGTTAGATTTTTCACACATACAACGCGTTCGTTCTTATTTCCTGTCCAGGGGAGAAAAGGCTCAGAAAACAAATATCATGGGGATATTTTGATTGTTTGACTTTCTATAAGTACAGATGGAAACGAAGGCAAAAATGGATCTGTCTAAAAGCTCACTGTAAAAGCCCTTCAAGTGTGGATGTTGGCCACGGATGAGTTCAGTAACCACTTCTAGCTGTGGATTGCTCTCTTTAAATGAGGGCAAGTGTGATTCCATGAATGCCCTGTGAGATATGACAGCAAGTCACTGGAGAAAGACCAAGTAAAAAAAAAAAAAAACCAAGTGTACACCACTAATGACAAAGCACCGTAAATTGCAGGCAGCAAAACTTGTACAAGCAAGACTAACGTTGTTAACTCAACGTACATGAAAAACATACATAATGTGAAACTAGACCCTCATTATTAACCAAGAACATCAATTCTAGTCTATTGTTCGTAATCATCCCTGAAACTCCAGCTAGATATGTTTTAGAAACAAAGATAATTATTAAAGCTTCCACAGCATTTCCTAGCACTAAAAATCTTCTCAAAAGAAATGATAAAAAATATTAGCACACCAAAGTCAAGATGGAAACTCTTAACCTAAATAAACGGAACTATGAAAAACCATGTGACCCTATGGTCTGGCTATTGTTATCATCCGGTGGACTAGAGAAGCAAAATTCCACTATGAGAAGCCATGCCAGACTATACGGCAGATTTTTTAAATTGTCATGCTTTACTATATTTTAAAAAGATGAGTGGGAAGGGGGAACAATTTGAAAACAAATGAAAGATATGTGGAAGAAAAACAGGATAAGACATTCTGTCATCCATATAGAAAACAGAAAAAAAGGTACTATATGCACCCAGAAAGAATGTTCATTAAAAATTAAAGTCGGAGAATACTAGCTTAAAATTTAGCGAATTCACCAGTGTGATGGACATCCCACAACCTGATATTCTTTGACAGGATTTCACAAAAGAACCCTATACGCCACATAAGAGCTGCTAACATCTTGAGCAATCATAACAATGTGATGGCCAAAGAATTGCCATCAATTCTAACTGGTCCATCTCGTGAAATATTGGGACCTCATTACAAAAAGCAGTGGAAACTCAGAAAGCAAGTATTCCACCCAGATCTGCTTGTAACTCAAAGCTGCGACAATAACAGATCAAACCAATCTCCTTTTCTGAAAGGCAAAAGTAACCTTTTATATTTATTTCCAGATGTAAACAGTTCCCTTTCCAATTATCTAGGAAGTGCATTTATCTGGGGATGGATACCATAGACACAAACACATGGACAAGAAAGTCAAAAACTTTATTCTTCCTTCAACATCACTTGTCGCAGGGAAGCAGACGTAAATAGCTCCCTTTCCAAGGCATCTAGGAAGAGCGTTTCTCTGGGGATGGATACAATAGAGACAAATACATGGAAAAGAAAGGAAAAAACTTCATTCTTCCTTTAAGATCATTTGTTGCTGGGAAAAGAAACTGCTGTGGTGACTGAGGACATGGACTTTTTTCTGTGTTTCAATATTTGATTGGTCCTAATCAACAAGAGTTTGAATACAAAGTACATAACGTGGGAAAGTGTCATCATAAAATTTTACAAGAAACTATCCTTATTTGTTGGTTTATTTTTATATCCAACAAAACTAGCAGAAATAAGGAAAACATAAAGACAATTATCTGGTAAGAAATTCCTCTTATCATAACTTAACAAGGGCTTCTTCCTTAGACGATTACAAACAGAAAAACCCATGCATTTCCCAATTACTTCAGCAAATGAAGTAATACAAATATTTGGAGCACTTAAAAATGCTATAAAAAATAGATAAGCTGTTCTGGTATCTTATTGGGTAGGTGCAATCACATAAGCTACAAACTGTTCAAATATCTTTGCCAGATTCATTTAATCCTAAAGAGAATAAGCTAACAAATAACTTCAAATTCCACATTTTTCCAAATTAATGAATTGACAATTTACTTCATTTACTACCTTGATTTTTCTTTAAACAGGTAAGAAACTCTGATACTAAATACTGTAAAGATGCTTGCCCCCTTTGCCAAAAATCAGATGGGATAATATAAAATGGAAACCAAAATCAAGCAGGGAGTCACCCTGAAAAGATGGAGTGAGAGCGAGAGCGAGAGCGAACAGGGAGAGAGCGAGAGCGAACAGGGAGAGAGCGAGAGCGAGAGCAGACGAGGCGACAGAGTGAGAGTGTTGGAGGAGACAAAAGCAAGAGAAGTGCGGGAGATGGGGATGTCGAGAGAACGGAAGAGGATGGCAGTGACCTCCGGCGCCTCGGAGAATGCAGTAAGGAGTCTAAGTCCGAGGAAGAAGGCTGGACTCTCGTTACCAAAAGGAAGCAGCGCCCAGTTACGCTAAAATCCCGTATCCTACGATTCGACAACTCTATGATTCGAGTTGAGGAGTGGATTGATAAAATGGGGCAAGAGAGGAAGCGCAGCCTCAGATTCATGGTTTCAAACGGGGAAAAGAAATCGTTCATAAAATTTCCAACGATTGTCCTACCAGAATGCATCAGAGCACTTCTGGAATGCTTACAAGTCAGGGAGAAGTGAAACAAGAAACTGGTGGTGAAAACAGAGGAAGACTCCTTTGTCTTCTTTACGTCACAGGGGTTCCAGAGGATGTGCTGGATCACCCGATGGAGGAAGAAAAGCCTACCGGCCAGGCTCCACATCCCAGTCGAGGACAGCAAGAATTTTCGATGGGAGAATCTGAGGAAAGCAATCCAAGAGATATACCATGATGGCCGCTTGGTCTCCTCTCCACAGGAGACAACCCCCCAAATATCCACCCCTGGTGTCGAAAAGGGTAGAGGAGGCCTCGGGAACAACCAAAGAGAATGAACCTGCTGAGGAGGAAGTGATCGAACTACCACGACACCTCTGGAGAGAAGGAGAAGTGAGGATGGAAAACACTCTGATCCTCACAGCGGAGAACAAAGCGTTAGCAACCGCTGAAATCGAAGCCATGGTAGAAAAAGTGAATCCGTTGAAGTACCACCCCAAAGTCTCGGCGTTCGAAGGAGGGAAATGGATTATCTGGTGCGAGAATAAGAAGGACAAGGCAGAACTTTATGAAGCCTGGCCCGAGAATAGAGAATTCGCGAACACACGACTTGCGAATTGGGAGAAGCGAGTAGCACACTCATCGGTGGAAGGATGGCTAGATGTCTATGGAATTCCACTCGAACTATGGTCGCTGTAAAACCTGGAAGTTATTTTCCAAAGCTTCGGAGAGCTGCAGGCACTGGATGACAATACCAGAAACATACTGGATGTTTCAAAGGCTAGAGGCCGGGTGAAATTCCCCCTCTCAACACAAATGGGGGGTAGAAGGAAGATACAAATGGGAAAACAGAGCTTCCCAATTGTCGGTGTGCTGGTGCAGACGGAGCCGGAGCCGGAGAAGATGGCGCACTCACCAGCGAGCAACTCACTGGGTCATGACCCGGCACTTGACTCATCGAGTGGCTCGTTCGCTGAATGGAACCAGGTGGTAACGAAGGATCTGAATTCAAATTTAAACTTGCATTCAATGCATCAGTCGGTCCCGAGGCATACCTGCACTGACAAAGATCAGGAGAGTCATGCGGCGGAGTTCAGCTTTCATAAGGTTATGACGACAAACCCGACCCCCTAACCCACCATGTAAACCCACGTTCAACCTGTGATAACCCAATCGATAACCCCAAGAAAGCTGTTACATCTGGCAATCCTCCCTTGGATCCAACAGACCCTCCCACGCACTCCCGCGTTCAGCTGAAACACTTCAACCCAATATACTCTCCCGGTCAAACAGGTTTTGGTTCTTCACCAGAACCTTCCCCCCCTCCAGTGCAGACATACACTCGCAGAAAGCCTCGCGGAAACCCTTCTTCATCAGCTGAATCCCCACCCTCCTCCGACCACGACCACGACCACGACCAAAGCACCGTCCCCGCAGACGACATGCCTCCAAGAAACTTCAACTCCAGATACCTTTGGCCCAGGCCCCACCACCAAACTCATTGAGTGGAGGTCTCCCCCAGCCCTTTCCCTCCCTCTTCTCCTAACTCCAGAAATGTCACCCCTTCCCCTCCTCCTAACTCCAGAAATGCAACCTACCCACCATCCACCGAGATATCCCACGGCCTGACCGACCTGAACTACACGAGAAGCAGAAACTGCATAAGCTGTCACCACCCTCAGGCGGTCGCAATCCCAACTACCCGACATGTCAATGCCAGTCTCCCGGACCTGAACTCGCAGTCTTGGCTCGAAGAAGAAGAAACTAACGCCATGCAGCTCTCGGAAGTTGTCCGGGATCACTTCCTGGAGTTAGCGATAGCAATGGATAATATTCGCGCGGGCAGAGCAACAGAAACAATCCCGCCACTACGTCCCAGAGGAGGGGTCATAAGAAGAGGAGTCTGTCGACATCAAGACCCCCCCAATGAAGATTGTCTCATGGAACGTAAGGGGGTTCGGTGGTCCCCAGAAAAAGGCCAACATAAAAGAAGTGCTTAGAGACAATAATGTGTCGATGGTAGTACTACAGGAGACCAAGGTGGGGTCGATGACAGATGAAATAGTCAAAAGCGTCATGCATTTCTCAAATCCAGGATGGAGAGCCGTCGATGCGGATGGAACGGCAGGAGGTATACTGGTTGCATGGGATCAAAACGAAAAAGAGATCGTGGAGGAAGAATTCGGACTCTTTTGCTTAAGGGTCAAGATAAAAGAGAAAAGCTCTGGGAAAAGCTGGTGCTGCGGAGGAATATATGGCCCGAGTTCGGCGTATGGCCGCTCACAATTTTGGGAAGAACTGGAGGACCTGTTGAACTGCTAGGAGAATCCCTGGCTCCTGGCGGGAGACTTCAACGTCATCAGATTCAGAGAGGAGAAATCTCCTCCGGCGACACGTATCACTAGCAATATGAGGATCTTCAACGATCTAATCGATGCGTATGCGATGGAGGAAATCCCAACCAGTGGCAAGAGATTCACCTGGTGCAACAATCAAGCTCAACCAATTCTATCTAAACTAGATAGATTTTTGGCAAGCCCGAAGTGGATGAGGATGTATCCGTGACCGCTCGGGGATCGGTCTCTTGACTAAAGTGGTCTCGCACCAATCGCCCAATTTTGGTGGATACCAAGATGGCGACTTGGGGAAAGAAGCCGTTTCGCTTTGAGAACCATTCGCTTCAGAAGGGAGAATTTCGGGACTTGCTGGGTCAGTGGTGGTCAAGCATGGATGACCACGGACCGCCAGGTGGAAGGGCAGCAAGGAAATTGAAGTTATTGAAGGCGAAGATTATTGGCTGGACCAAACTGGAAAAAGCCAAGGAGCTAATCAAGAAGAGGTTATTGCGTCTCCATGTACAAGGCTTAGACCAGAGGGAAGAGGAGAATGGGCTTACAACAGAAGAACAGTCGGATAGGCTATCCTCGGCACGTCGCTACATTCGCTCGTCCACAGTGAGAGTGTTTACTGGAAGCAAAGAGCCCGATACAAATGGCTCAGAGAGGGAGACGCGAATTCCAAGTTCTTCCATTCGGTCGACTCCTCCAAGCGAAGATCTAATAGAATTAACTCCTTAATCATTAATGGGGAGTTAACTTCTGATAGATCTCTTATTTCTAACGGAATTGTCAATTTTTTTGTAGATCTCTACAAAGACGATGGCAAATGTAAACCCTGCATCAAAGGTTTGGATTTTTATAAGCTCGGATGGGAGCAGAAAGAAGCTCTTGAAGCACCATTCACCCTAGAGGAAATTGAAGCAAGGGGAAATGCCCTACCTTTGGATAAAGCAGTTGGACCAAACGGCTACAATGGAGAATTCTACCGAGCAGTTTGGCATTCTCTCAAAGATGACATCGTCAGCCTATTCGAAGATTCTCATCAGCATGGCCTGCGGCATAAGAGCATTGGAGCCTCAATCATCGCCTTGATACCTAAGAAAGATGGAGTCGAGGAAATCAGCGGGTTTCGGCCAATCAGCCTGGTGTCAAGTTTACATAAAATCGTGGCACGAGTGCTGGCGGCCAGGTTGAAGAAAGTGATCAATTCTGTGATCAGTCTCCAACAAAACGCTTTTGTCCCTAAACGCCAGATCTTGGACTCAGCTATGATGATTCATGGAGCAATACATACCTTCAAGAAAGAAGGAAAACCCAAATTTGTTCTGAAGTTAGATTTGGAGAAGGCCTTTGATCGTGTAAATTGGAACTATTTGGATATGATAATGGCAGAAATGAATTTTGGTGAACGATGGAGAAAATGGATAAGGTCTTGCATTGAATCAGCTCAGTTCTCAGTGGCTATCAAGGGAGGGTTGTTCGGTTACTTCAAAAGCTCCAGAGGAATCAGACAAGGCGATCCACTCTTGCCGCTTCTCTTCAATGTAGTCGCCGAAGGGACAGCAGCCTTCTTTGAACGGCTATGCACCATGGGGTGGATCACGAGCCCCCTTCCAAACAATGAAGTCCCCATCGTGCAATTTGCGGATGACACTGTGGTATTCTGCAAAGGAAACTTAGAACAAGTCAAGCGGTTGAAGGCGACAATCTCCTTGCTGGAATTCACGGCCGGCCGGAAAGTGAACTGGGGCAAATCCAAGATGTATGGCATCGGCATGGAGAGCAGTCTTCTGGAATCTGCAGCGACGGTATTGGAATGTGGGGTTGGCTCTCCGCCCTCCTCCCATCTTGGATTGCCCTTATTTGATGGCCGAATCCATGCGAGGTTATGGGACTCCACACTGGAAAGACTTCGCAGTAGACTCTCAACCTGGAAGGGAATCCACCTCTCCAAAGCCAGCAGGTTAGTACTTCTGAAATCATGCCTAATGGGGATCCCCACCTTTCTTCTCTCCTTCTTGCACTGCCCGACCTCGGTGGCGGCTGAAATGGAATCCATCATGAATAAATTCCTTTGGCGGGGAGCGCGAGAGGAATTTAAGATCCATTTGCTTCGGTGGGAGGTCGTATGCCAATCCAAGGCAGGAGGAGGATTGGGTGTACGCTCAATACGTGCCTTCAATCGATCACTGCTGCTTAAATGGTGCAGGAGGTTGAATGAGAACAATCGCGCACCGTGGGTGAAATTGGTCAGGGAGAAGTTAGGGGCCGCAGAGGATGTTTTTGGATTCTAGGTGATCATTCAGCCCGAAGACTGTCGCCGATTTGGAGAAAGCAATACAAATTGGTACATGTTTTTGGGTAGCACATCAAGTTGATGCCGGGAAATGGAAGGACGGAGTTTTGGACGAGGACTTGGTTAGGCAACTCCCATCTTTGCCAGCAGTTCCCGACCCTCTATGAACAGACCAGAAATAAGCATATCAAGTTAGCAGAGGTTCTACAGGGGGGGAATCAGCTTTAAATTGACTGCTCACTTTTGTTCAGAAGAGCTCTCAGAGACCAAGAGGCTATAGAGTTCGCCAACCTGGATAAAGCAATCACGAATTTATACATATGTCCAAGCTACAAGGATAAGCTTATATGGCTTCCCTCGGTAGAAGGAGAGTCACGGTGTACTCTGCCTACAAGCTGCAATACAGGGATGACGGTTCACATCATGCTAGTGCAGCTTGGAGGTTCAAAGGAATGCCCAAAGCCAAATTTTTCCTTTGGATTGCTCTACATAAAAAAAATCTTATCAAGAGACAACCTAGTCCGAAGAGGGATGTCCCTGCCCTCTCTCAGCTGCCCACTCTGTAATGAGGAAGCCGAGTCTACGAATCACATTCTACTGCACTGCGCCTTCACCTGGAAGGTATGGACAGCATTTCTCAAGCTCTTTCAAGTGGATTTCTGTTTGCCAGAAAGGTTGCACCTGTTGTTGGCACAATGGAGTAACTTAACAACAGGAAGGGTAAGATTATGGCAGAAGTCTGTGCTTCGATAATCCCATGGAAGATTAGGGAAGAAAGGAACGCTAGAGTCTTCCAAGGGAAGCAGCGGGAGTGGCAGGTCATAGCCACCCTAGCAATAAACAAATCTGCAGAATGGCTGAGTTCAATGAAGGAATTCGCGGATACAAATGGCTCAGAGAGGGAGACGTGAATTCCAAGTTCTTCCATTCGGTCGCCTCCTCCAAGAGAAGATCTAACGGAATTAACTCCTTAATCGTTAATGGGGAGTTAACTTCTGATAGATCTCTTATTTCTAATGGAATTGTCAATTTTTTTGCAGATCCCTACAAAGACGATGGCAAATGTAAACCCTGCTTCAAAGGTTTAGCTTTCTTTAAGCTCGGATGGGGGAGAAAGAAGCTCTCGAAGCACCATTCACCCTAGAGGAAATTGAAGCGGGGGGAAAAGGCCTACCTTTGGATAAAGCAGTTGAACGAGACGGCTACAATGGGAAATTCTACCGAGCAGTTTGGCATTCTCTCAAAGATGACATCGTCAGCCTATTCGAAAATTTTCATCAGCATGGCCTGCAACATAAGAGCATTGGAGCCTCAATCATCGTCTTGATACCTAAGAAAGATGTAGTCGAGGAAATCAGCAGGTTTCGGCCAATCAGCCTGGTGTCAAGTTTATATATTATCGTGGCACGAGTGCTGGTGGCCAGGTTGAAGAAAGTGATCGATTCTGTGATTAGTCTCCAAAAAAACGCGTTTGTCCCTAAACACCAGATCTTGGACTCAGCTATGATGATTCATGAAACAATACATACCTTCAAGAAGGAAGGAAAACCCAGATTTGTTCTGAAGTTGGATTTGGAGAAAGCCTTTGATCGCGTAAATTGGAACTATTTAGATATGATAATGGCATAAATGAATTTTGGTGAACGATGGAGAAAATGGATATGGTCTTGCATTGAATCAACTCAGTTCTCAGTGGCTGTCAACGGAGGGTTGTTCGGTTACTGCAAAAGCTCCAGTGAAATCAGACAAGGCGATCCACTCTCGCCGCTTCTCTTCAATGTAGTCGTCGAAGGGACAACAACCTTCTTTAAATAGCTATGCACCATGGGGTGGATCACGAGCCCCCTTCCGAACAATGAAGTCCCCATCGTGCAGTTTGCAGATGACGCTCTGGTATTCTGCGAAGGAAACTTAGAACAAGTCAAGCGGTTGAAGGTGGCAATCGGCCAGAAAGTGAACTGGGGCAAATCCAAGGTGTATGGCATCAGCATGGAGACCAGTCTTCTGGAATCTGCAGCGACGGTATTGGAATGTGGGATTGGCTCTCTGCCCTCCTCCCATCTTGGATTGCCCTTATCTGATGGCCGAATCCATGCGAGGTTATGGGACTCCACACTGGAAAGACTTCGCAGTAGACTCTCAATCTGGAAGGGAATCCACCTCTCCAAAGCCGGCAGGTTAGTACTTCTGAAATCATGCCTAATGGGGATCTCCACCTTTCTTCTCTCCTCCTTGCACTGCCCAGCCTCGATGGCGGCTGAAAAGGAGTCCATCATGAAGAAATTCCTTTGGCGGGGAGCCCGAGAAGAATTTAAGATCCATTTGCTTTGGTGGGAAATCGAATGCCAATCTAAGGCAAGAGGATTGGGTGTACGCTCAATACGTGCCTTCAATCGATCGCTGCGGCTTAAATGGTGCTGGAGGTTGAATGAGAATAGTCGCGCACCGTGGGTGAAATTGGTCAAGGGGAAGTTAGGGGCCGCAAAGGATGATTGGATTCTAGGTGATCATTCAGCCAGAAGACTGTCGCCGATTTGGAGAAAGCTATACAAATTGGTACATGTCTTTGGGCAGCACATCAAGTTGATGCCGGGAAACGGAAGAAGGACGGAGTTTTAGACGAGGACTTAGTTAGGCAACTCCCCTCTTTGCCAGCAGTTCCCGACCCTCTTCGCACTGACCAGAAATAAGCATATCAAGTTAGCAGAGGTTCCACAGGGGGGGAATCAGCTTCAAATTGACTGCTCACTTTTGTTCAGAAGAGCTCACAAAGACGAAGAGGCTACAGAGTTCGCCAACCTGGATAAAGAAATCACAAATTTCTACATGTCCAAGCTACAAGGATAAGTTTATATGGCTTCCCTCGGTAGAAGGAGAGTTGACGGTGAACTCTGCTTACAAGCTGGCATACAGGGATGACGGGTCACATCATGCTAGTGCTGCTTGGAGGTTCAAAGGAATGCCCAAAACTAAATTTTTCCTTTGGACTGCTCTACATAACAAAATCCTATCAAGAGACAACCTAGTCTGAAGAGGGATGTCCCTGCCCTCTCTCAGCTGCCGACTCTGTAATGAGGAAGCCGAGTCTACGGATCACATTCTACTGCACTGCGCCTTCACCTGGAAGGTATGGACAGCATTTCTCAAGCTTTTGAAGTGGATTTCGATGCCGAAGGTTGCACCTGTTGTTGGCACAATGGAGAAACTTAGCAACAGAAGGAAGGGTAAGATTATGGCAGAAGTCTGTGCTTCGATAATCCCATGGAAGATTTGGGAAGAAAGGAACGCTAGTCTTCCAAGGGAAGCAGCGGGAGTGGCAGGTCATAGCCATCCTAGCAATAAACAAATATGTGGAATGGCTTAGTTCAATGAAGGAATTCGCGGATACAAATGGCTCAGAGAGGGAGACGCGAATTCCAAGTTCTTCCATTCGGTCGCCTCCTCCAAGCGAAGATTTAACAAAATTAACTCCTTAATCATTAATGGGGAGTTAACTTCTGATAGATCTCTTATTTCTAACGGAATTGTCAATTTTTTTGCAGATCTCTACAAAGACGATGGCAAATGTAAACCCTGCATCAAAGGTTTAGCTTTCTTTAAGCTCGGATGGGAGGAGAAAGAAGCTCTCGAAGCACCATTCACCCTAGAGGAAATTGAAGCAGGGGGAAAAGGCCTACCTTTGGATAAGGCAGTTGGACTAGACGGCTACAATGGAGAATTCTACTGAGCAGTTTGGCATTCTCTCAAAGATGACATCGTCAGCCTATTCGAAGATTTTCATCAGCATGGGCTGCAGCATAAGAGCATTGGAGCCTCAATCATCGCCTTTATACCTAAGAAAGATGGTGTCAAGGAAATCAGCTGGTTTCGGCCAATCAGCCTGGTGTCAAGTTTATATAAAATCGTGGCACGAGTGCTGGCGACCAGGTTGAAGAAAGTGATCGATTCTGTAATCAGTCTCCAACAAAACGCGTTTGTCCCTAAACGCCAGATCTTTTTTTTTTTTTTTGAGGAAATTGATGAATATTATTACTTGTGCCAAAGGGCAAATATTACATTTTGTGAATACTACATTTGTTACATCATCCATTTGTCACATTCAGACTCAACAGGGAAAGTCCATCTTTCGCCAAACGATCTGCATGGTGGTTTGTCGATCTAGGAATTCTCTTCCAGCTTGTGACGCCGAAGAGAGCTCCCATCTCTCACGATATGCAAGAGGAATCTCCATGGTGGGTTTTTCCCTTTGCAAAGCACCAATCAATTACATTTTATGAAGTCACCTTCCACTTCTAGGGGCTCTAGAAAAGTGGTGTTGTATATCCTCATTCCCTCTAGGATAGCTTTGACTTCTGCATCAGTGGAGTCAGTGATTCCAATCGGGCCCGAGTATGTCAACAGGATGTTGCCATTGTGGTCACGAAAGATACCGCCTATCCCTGCCCTTCCGGGATTACCCAACGATGTTCCGTCTGTGTTAAGCTTTATGGTCCCACTTTGTGGAGGCACCCATTGTTGTTGGTCCTTCGGCCTGCCCGGAATGGAGAGGTCTGCCGTCTCTTTCCAATGTTGTCTGATCACGTTACCACTCATGTCCACAAACTCCTTTGTGCAAAGCCAGGTAATTATTTTTCTGACTGTTTTTTGCTACCATATTCCATGCTTGGGCCTTGTTCTGGAAAACCCGCCTATTTCTTTCTTCCCATATGCTCCAGGGGATTAGAATTGCCACAGTCTCCGCCATAATCTTTCCTTTTGCACCTTTAGCTATGCTTCTCCACTGCAGTACCATGCAATGTATAGTTTCTGGGGCACATAGATGGACTTCAAATAACCGAAGGAAAGCCATCCATATGTTCCATGCAAAGGCACAGTGCAGGAGCACATGATCAATGGACTCCGGTGCAGAGTGGCACAACGGGCAGTCTGTAGAGGGCAAGGCCATTCCTCTCCTGAGTAAGTTATCTCTCGTAAGGACCTTCCTTCTTATTGCTGTCCACAGGAAGAACTTCGCCTTGGGCGATCCTTCATAGGTCCAAGCTAAAGAACCTCTATTTGCTTCTGCGTCAACATGATTCCTTAGTATCTTGTATGCTGATTTTACATTGAAGATGCCATCCACGAACGGTTTCCAAATCAGTCTGTCCATATATTGGTTGTCCAGGAATGTATTGGAAATGTCATTATCCAGTTCCACCAAGTCAATCGCCTCCTGATCACGTAGCACCCTTCTGAATAGACGATTCCAATTTATGTTCCTTCGGGACTGATTCTGGAGTACTTCTGCAATGGTGATCGTCTTCTTGCACGCGAGCAAGTACAGCCGAGGGTATTTTGTGCGCAGAGGAACATCCCCCAGCCATCCTGCCTCCCAGAACTTTATTCGGCTGCCATTTCCAGCAATGTATGTGGTATTCTGTGCAAAACAGAACATTAGCTTGTGCAAGCATCTCCATATAGGTGAGAGTCGCCTTGGTTGGTGCTGTCCCAGAACCCATTCGTCCTCGGTTGCCTGTAGCTGCAGTCTCACCAATCATGTTCAAGGGCTTGCATCCCCTTCATTGAGTTTCCAGCACCATTTGAGGAGTGCTCGGTTGAAGTCGTGAATGCTCCTTACACCGAGGCCTCCTTCTATTATTGGCTTGCATACTTCTATCCATCGGATGAGGTGGAACTTGAAGTCTTCACTGGCCCCTCTCCATAAAAATCTCCGCATAATGGCCTCCATCTCTAGCGCCGCCGACACCGGGCAATGCAGGAAAGAGAGTAGAAAAGTTGGTATGCCGAATAAGCAAGATTTTAGTAAGACTAACCTTCCAGCTTTTGATAGATGCCTCCCTTTCCATGCCGACAATCTGCCCCGGAGTCGTTCGATTACAGGATCCCATAATCTTCGATTTATCCTTCCTTCAAATAGCGGGAGGCCTAGATGCACCGTCGGAAAGCCGCCTATTTCACATTCCAGTTTGGTTGCTGCTGCCTCAAGGAGTTCTGGAGAAGCATTCACCCCCATCAATTTCGTCTTTGACCAATTTATTTTCTGCCCAGAAGTGATCTGAAGTAAACTCAATGTGGCCTTCAGGTTTGAAATTTACTCTAGATCACCTTCACAGAAAATGACGGTGTCGTCTGCGAACTGCACTATGGGAAGCTCTCCGTTTGGGAGAGGGCTGCGAATCCATCCAATATGTATGAGTTGCTCAAACAAGGCAGTCACACCTTCGGCAGCAATATTGAACAATAGGGGGGAGAGAGGATCCCCCTGTCGTATTCCTCTACTACTGGAGAAGTAGCCGAACAGTCCTCCATTTATAAGAATTGAGAAACGTGCTGAGGAGATGCAAGATTGCATCCAAGAACGCCATTTGCTCCCAAAATTCATCGCCGTCATGACCAATTCCAAATATTTCCAATTGACTCGATCAAAAGCTTTTTCAAGGTCAATCTTCAAGATTAACATTGGTTTCCCTCTTTGCTTACATAAATGTATGGATTCATGTATGAACATGGCTGAGTCCATTAGCTGGCGGTTCTGTACAAATGCATTTTGCTGAAGACTTATCACCGACGGCAGAACATTTTTGAGTCGTGCAGCAAGTACTCGGGCAATGACTTTGTAGAGTCCATAGATGAGACTTATTGGCCGATACCCCCGGATGTCCTCCACGCTCTCTTTCTTCGGCACCAAGGCTATGAGGGAAGAACCCAGACTTTTGTGCTTAATGCCATTCGCATGAAAATCCTCCAGTAAGTCGACTAAGTCCTCTTTCATAAACTCCCAGGAAGCTCTGAAAAATTCGCCATTGAAACCATCTGGACCCGGAGCTTTATCAAGCGGCATCCGCAGCACCGCTCTTTCTATTTCTTCCAGACAGAAGGGGGCTTCCAGCTGGTGCTTTTTCGCCTCCTCTAGCTTGTGAAATGGCAGTCCCGCAATGTAAGGTTTGCTTCTCCCGTCGTCTCAGTAGAATTCTGCAAAAAAGCTGGTAATTGCATTAGTAATCTGCAATCTATCAGTAGTTAATTCTCCGTTGATCAGTAGAGAATTAATCCTGTTAGATCGCCTTTGGGAGGAGGCAACTGAATGGAAGAAGGCTGAGTTTGAATCTCCCTCCTTTAGCCAGCGGAAACAAGCTCGCTGCTTCCAGTATGTATTTTCATTGTACACCATTGTGCGCAGTGCGGTGGAAGAGAGCCCGTTCCTCTTCTAGTGCATCCAGTCCTCGAATGTGTATGTTCAACAGCCTTTTTTGAATAGACGCCTTGATTCTCTCCATCTTGACCCATTCAATGATTTTGTTTTTCACCTTTTTCAATTTCCTTGCTGCTATACTTCCTCGAGGGCCCTCCACTTCTTCCTCTAACCACCACTGCTTGAGTCTTTCTTTAAAAGAGGCCTCCAACAGCCAATGGTTCTCAAACCTGAATGGCTTCTTCCCCCAGGCAGCCGCCCTCGTGTCAAGTAAGATTAGCCAGTGGTCCGATATCACCTTATTAAGCACTTGCCCTGTGCAATCTGGGTACAAGCGTAGCCATTCTGGGCTGGCTAGGATTCTGTCTAGTTTGTACAGGATCGGGCTCCTCTGATTGTTGGACCAGGTGAATCGCTTTCCAGCAGTCGGGACTTCTTCCAGGGAGAATGCGTCAATGAGATCATTGAATGACCGCATATGGCTTGTGAGGTGGGCTGCCGGCGGGGATTTCTCCCATCGATACCTGATTGCATTAAAATCACCTGCTATGATCCATGGCTCGTCCCAGCAGTGAAGAAGGTTTTCCAGTTCTTCCCAAAATTCCCTTCTCCCAGAGTTCGAGCTAGGCTCGTAGACTCCTCCGACACACCAGACTTTGCTAGTGTCCATGTCTCTTAGTTTGAGGCCGAGACAGTACGTGCCATGTTCATCTTCAATACTTCTACTTTATTCTTATTCCATAACACCAGAATTCCTCTAGCAGAGCCCACAGCATCAATCGCTTTCCATTGTGGGTCTGGGAAGCTAGTGATACTGCGTACGTCTGCTTCGGTCATCTGGCTCAATTTCGTCTCCTGCATGATAGCGATACTGATATCTTCCTTCTTTAGTACTTCTTTCACATTGGCTCTTTTTTGAGGGCCGCCAAAGCCCCTGATGTTCCAAGAGATGAGCTTCATGGGGAGGGCGGAGGTCGACTGACTCCGCGCCTGATGATGCAACCCCGTCCTCTAAGCCTTTGGGGTGTCACTCTCCTATCCAATCTTGCCTGTCGTGCATCCTCCATTGCAAGGGCTAAAGTTATGATTCGCTCTCTGTCATCATCTGAGAGCGGCAGAACCAGATGATCAAGACTTTCAAGCCACTCTAGGGGACCTTCATCAATTAGACTGGCCCTTGGGTGACGGGAGGTGGGGAGTGCAATGGCGTTGGGGTGGCAGATATTGACTCGGTTTCTGTTTCGTGTGTAGTTGAGGTCGGAGAGGTTTGTTGGGGGGGGTGATGGGGGAGGGGAGGAGGGATCGGTGTAAGATTCAGGATAGTGGGTAAGATTTTCATTGTTGTCTTCTGGGGTGTGCGGGCGAGAGGGTGGCCGAGGCCTCAAATATCGCTGGTGGCGGTTTCTGGGAGGCATGTTGCAAAGGGCAAGGGTTGAGGGGGGGGTTGTCTCTGCAGGGACGGTGTCCGGGGAAGTTTGGATGTCTGGTGTGGTGTCAATGTGGTGCTGCGGTGTCTTGAAGAGGTGGATTGGCGTGGGTTGAGGGGCTGGGGGTCTCCTTCGTCTGTTGTATGTTTGGGAGGGAGTAGGGGTGGAGTTTTCGCCTTGCTCAAAGGAGAAGACGGGATTTATATGTTGTAGCTCTGGTATGCCATGCATGGTTTTGTCCGATGGCCCAATGCATGTCCGAGTTTCGGACTGCATCTCGAGGCTTGGGTCAGGGGAGGCTTCAAGAAGTTTGCAGGCGTAGCTGGTTGTAGAGTCAGGCATAGGGTTAGGGGGCGGTATGGGCGGTGTGGCTTGGTCCAGGACTGGCAGGTGTGGAGGCGGCTCGATCAGTATTGCTGTTTTTGTCTGGTTCCCTTGCATCTGCATTTCTCCTTCCCAAAATTCTGAATAAGTCTTCTGTTGGCGGTCAGGCAGACGAGACTGCTGGTCAGGGTCGACGTTTGAATTCAGTTTTGAATTTGGATTTTCCACGTTCCAAACGGCTAGCGATGCTTCAGTTGAGTCACCCTCCTAGCTACCCGAGTGACTCAGCGAGTAACTCGGCAGGGGACTCAGTTTCTTCTCCGGCGTCAGCATCCTCTGTGTCGGGATTCCGATGATCGGGAACTCCCAGTTCTCCACCTTAATGGTTCTTCTTCCGCCAGGGGGCTTGAGTAGGGGAAAGCGGATGTAGCCTGTTGCCGAACTCACGTTCGTCCTGTTTCTCGTCGCTTCTTCCAAATGTATCAATTTGCCATACTAATTAAAAATGCGTTCGATATTTTCGATGCTCAAGAGTTCTAGTGGGATGCCGTGTATCTCTAACCAAGACTCAGTTGTCTGTTGGATGTTACACTCTTCCCATTGCCGAAAGATCTTAATATCTTCATTCCTCTCAGACCAGGCGTCATCGAACTCCTGTTTATCCTGCTAGGTGTTCAACCAAATCAGCCACTTGTTATCTCCAAGGCTTGAGATGTTAGGGACATAGTTGAGTGGGTTGACAAGAGATACAAGCTGTATGATATTCCTTGCGTCTCCCTCCGCTAACTGTAAGACTGTGGCATTTCCCAGATCTACTACTCCTTTCTTCCATGAGCACATCGGAAAGGAGATAAAAGTGGTCCCTACAACTCCCTCCTTGGTCCTTTCCAACGCGTCGCTATTATACTGCGTTAGGAGAGGGGTTCCAGGTTCCCTTTTCCCCATCATCGTATTAATGGCTTCCGCAAGCTGGGCCCATGTAAAGTCTTTTGCTTGTGCAGGAATATGCAATCTCGCCAGGAGTTTGCCATCGCGCCAGGAGTTTGCCATCGCCCCACCGAGTTATTCCGCATGTCCTGTTTCTCCCGGGAAGAACGGAGAAAAATAGGGTGATATCCTCCGCCTTAATTGATCGCCTTAACGCCTCTTCCTTTTTAGCCTGTAGGCAGTCATTAAGAGCTGCTACACAGTCGTGAAGGAATAACCCTGGGAATCTAATGAAGGACTTCTTCTCGCCCTTCGTAATGGTGATCTTGATGCTTCTATGCCAGTTTGCTCCTTGCTTGTCCGCGCATTCATCCACTTTAAGGATGGATGTATCAAAGCGCAGTATCCTCGACTGCCAAGGCCTCTTTTGACTCCGTCTCCTCACTACTGTGGTCCATTTGCCTTCTTCAACTCCGTTCTCATACTTTTGGTCTGTATCCACTCCTCCGTTGTCATGAGCTCTCTCCCCTCGCGTTCTGCCGTGTCGACGTTCGCCTTCCAGTCGCTCTGCTCCGCTCCTCTCCGCTCCGCTCGCCATGACCCACAACACCGTTCATTTCCTAAACGCCATATCTTGGACTCAGCTATGATAATTCATGAAGCAATACATACCTTCAAGAAGGAAAGAAAACCCAGATTTGTTCTGAAGTTGAATTTGGAGAAAGCCTTTGATTGCGTAAATTGAAACTATTTGGATATGATAATGGCATAAATGAATTTTGGTGAACGATGGAGAAAATGGATAAGGTCTTGCATTGAATCAGCTCAGTTCTCAGTGGCTATCAACGGAGGGTTGTTCGGTTACTTCAAAAGCTCCAGAGGAATCAGACAAGGCGATCCACTCTCGCCGCTTCTCTTCAATGTAGTCGCCGAAGGGACAGCAGCCTTCTTTGAATAGCTATGCACCATGGGGTGGATCACGAGCCCCCTTCCGAACAATGAAGTCTCCATCATGCAATTTGTAGATGACACTGAGGTATTCTGCGAAGGAAACTTAGAACAAGTCAAGCGGTTGAAGGCGGCAATCTCCTTGCTGGAATTCACGGCCGGCCAGAAAGTGAACTGGGGCAAATCCAAGGTGTATGGCATTGGCATGGAGACCAGTCTTCTGGAATCTGCAGCGACGGTATTGGAATGTGGGATTGGCTCTCTGCCCTCCTCCCATCTTGCATTGCCCTTATTTTATGGCCAAATCCATGTGAGGTTATGGGACTCCACACTGGAAAGACTTCGCAGTAGACTCTCTACCTGGAAGGGAATCCACCTCTCCAAAGCCGGCAGGTTAGTACTTCTGAAATCATGCCTAATGGGGATCCCCACCTTTCTTCTCTCCTCCTTGCACTGCCCGGCCTCGGTGGCGACTGAAATGGAGTCCATGAAGAAATTCCTTTGGCGGGGAGCCCGAGAGGAATTTAAGATCCATTTGCTTCGGTGGGAGGTCGTATGCCAATCCAAGGCGGGAGGATTGGGTGTACGCCAATACGCGCCTTCAATCGATCGGCGCCGCTTAAATGGTGCCGAGGTTGAATGAGAACAAATACAAGACCGTGGGTGAAATTGGTCAGGAACAAGTTAGGGGCCGCAGAGGATGTTTGGATTCTAGGTGATCATTCAGCCAGAAGACTGTCGCCGATTTGGAGAAAGCTATACAAATTGGTACATGTCTTTGGGCAGCACATCAAGTTGATGCCAGGAAACGGAAGAAGGACGGAATTTTGGACGAGGACTTGGTTAGGCAACTCCTCTCTTTGCCAGCAGTTCCCGACCCTCTTTGCACATACCAGAAATAAGCATATCAAGTTAGCATAGGTTCTACAAGGGGGGAATCAGCTTCAAATTGACTGCTCACTTTTGTTCAGAAGAGCTCTCAGAGACCAAGAGGCTATAGAGTTCGCCAACCTGGATAAAGCAATCACGAATTTCTACATATGTCCAAGCTACGAGGATAAGCTTATATGGCTTCCCTCGGTAGAAAGAGAGTTCACGGTGAACTCTGCTTACAAGCTGGAATACAGGGATGAGGGGTCACATCATGCCAGTGCTGCTTGGAGCTTCAAAGGAATGCCCAAAGCCAAATTTTTCCTTTGGATTGCTCTACATAACAAAATCTTATCAAGAGACAACCTAGTCCAAAGAGGGATGTCCCTGCCCTCTCTCAGCTGCCCACTCTGTAATGAGGAAGCCGAGTCTACGGATCACATTCTACTGCACTGCGCCTTCACCTGGAAGGTATGGACAGCATTTCTCAAGCTTTTTGAAGTGGATTTCTGTATGCCAGGAAGGTTGCACCTGTTGTTGGCACAATGGAGAAACTTAACAACAGGAAGGAAGGGTAAGATTATGGCGTAAGTCTATGCTTCGATAATCCCATGGAAGATTTGGGAAAAAAAGGAACGCTAGAGTCTTCCAAGGGAAGCAAATGGAGAGGGCGTGCAATAGCCACCCTAGCAATAAACAAATGCGGGAATGGCTGAGTTCAATGAAGGAATTCGCAGATCTGAAAATGGGGACGCCTTGAGAAGAAGTTGGAATCTGATTGCAAATCAGCACACTCATCACCAAATAAGGCAGCCCACCCAATGGTCTACTCCGACGCAAGGCTGCATTAAGCTTAACACCGATGGTTCCTCCCTTGGTAACCCCGGTCTGGCAGGCTTCGGAGGGTTATTTAGAGATCACAACGGTAACATTCTGTTATCGTTCTGTGGACCATTGGGGATTAGGGACTCCACAGAAGCGGAAGTGGCAGCTGTTCTTGAAGGGCTGAGGTTATACAAGGAAAGATTTACTGAACCACTGGAAGTAGAAGGGGATTCTAAGAATGTGATCAGTTGGTGTCAACAATGGAAAGACCCTCCATGGAGACTTCTACACTTGTTTAGAGAAATCTGGACCTTAAGTAATAGTGTACTTAAGTGGAACCATGTGATTAGAACAACCAATCAGGCTGTTGATATGCTTGCAAAGGAGGGAGTCTCACAAACCACTATGGCAGTGACGCTCCCGCCTTGAGATTAGGATAAGAAGTATATTGTACTCATGAAATGTAATGTTTTGCTTCGGCAATTTTATGAAATACAATACAATTTCCTCAAAAAAAAAAATAGAAACCAAAAGTATAACTCTCAAATTATGGCTACACTTTTGTTTAGTTTGTCCAACCAGCACAATTTACCTGATACCCCGACTACTGCCACCCCAGTCGCAATAGCTGACCACCAACTTTTGAAGTTGCCAGACACCTCTCACAGCCATGAGTGCAGAAGCTCTGATTATTTCTGCAAATGACAAGACAGCAAAATATTCCACGTAATTTAAATGCCTACAGGATGATGACAAAAAAAAAAGTCATTAGGGTGACAGAATTTAAAAACCACATCCTATAATGTTGAAATTATTGGAATTTACTACTGACATATAACAAAAATCTATTTGAAAGAGGTTACATTTACTAGTAAGAAGAAAAAAAGGGATGAAGATCCCCAAACACAGACATAAACACCTAAAATTAAACAATAACTTCATCTATGAAGAGATATGAATATAGCAAAGATTTCGTTGATAACCAACCTTTTTCTAACACCCAGTCAGCCATTCTGAGAGGCACAAAAAGGGAAAACGGCTTGGAGAGAGAAAAGGCATTGGCAAGTAGCTATTATCGTGGATTCTTTACTGCGACAATGGCTAGGGAGACCACGTTTTTTAGAAATGCATATAATTGAAAACTTCCTCGCTAAAGAAAATATTATATTCCGAAAATTGGTTAATTTTCAATCTAATCGCTGAGACAGGGGTAAGTAGCATGTTGCTGTTCGCATTGAATGCAACTTTCATCAACATGTGCCTACACTAACTTGGGAACTGCGGGACAAGAGGCCAGTGAGCGGCATAGAGTAGTCACCGAACTGAACCTTGAACGGTATGCCCTTACAGCAAAATAGACAGCGGAATCACAACAAAAAGTGTCATGTATGCAATTTAAACTCCCATTTTTTCTTCCCAGGCCTCTCTTTCGCCCTCGAAATCGAAAAGTTTCTCTGTTAGGATTTAGAAATAAAGAAAAAAAGCAACTATTCGATAAACGTAACTGCTACTACAGATTAAATTAAAATGAACATAAAAATTTCTCAAAAAAAGTACCGTGGCATCTATTTATTTCAACAGTTTCTAGACCCATCCCTTATGATGAGCTTTCCCGCTACTAATTTAAAGAAAATAAGTATGAAGAGAAGAAAATAAGCCAACCTCTGTTTGGAACAGGTGTCACTGAGTCGTCACTGAACCTTTCGGAAAGGGAAACGATTGCAGTGAAGAGGAAGTAAACAAGCGGTCCTTCTTATTAGATCACTTATGATCAATAAAATAGTGAAAACTCCATCGACATTCGTGGGCGCCTTTGTCACCGTTTGCCTCCCAAGGAGAACGAAGCCGAAAACCTCCGCTGTGGGTTCCTGAGGTTTATGAAAGGGGCTTCGGGAACTGTTCGAGAGTGACTTTACCGCTGCACGGACCTAAATCTGATCACTCTTTCTTAACCGTCCGATGACTCCGAGCAGAAAAAATTTAAGAAACGACTCTTTTAAAATGGAACGATTTTAACATCTAATATTACGAAAATGCCACCCTATAAAATGACGATGGGGAGCGTCCCGCGTCTTCTTCTTCTCTTGCACGAATCAATCCATGTTCTTCCGGTGAGGAGTGCTGGGCAAAACATTAGGCTGTTGTCGTCCTTGTACCCCTGTGTATAGTGAGAGAGAGAGAGAGACTAAGTTCCCGGCAGGTACGTTGGATTAATGATTTTTTATCGAGAGTGTGCTGGCTGACGGTGAAATTTGGATAATGTGACTATGGCGTGCTACTCGTCCCTGCATCACCACGTCCATTCCTGGTGGAAGAATCTCGGTCGGTTTGGAGGAGATTTTCCGTTTCGTCAGAGGGTTGGTTACAAAAGGTCGCCTTGCCGTTCACGCCCTTGTTCAGTGGCGTTCAGTCGGGTAATGTTGAAATATGTTTGACTTCACTAAACGCTTTTGCATGGAAGTTCCCCTTTTCCTTTGCATTTATGTAAATTTTACTGGAAGAAACGCAGCAAGACCAGCATTTTTTAGAACTTCGGAAAGCCTTGACACGAAGCTCTATCTTGGTCAATAGTTATCATTAATTTATTTATAACTTTTGGATAATTTTTAGCGTGGAGTCACGTTTAGATACTTTTCGGTTTAGATACTTGGGTCATTTTTGGACGGAGAATTAAACTGGTTGATGTGTATCAGGGCTTCTCCAAAATAAATACTAAATTGGAGTCGGATTTACCGAGAGTTACTCATTCCTCAAATTCTTCAGCAGTCTCTTTGCAAATAGACAAGCACGCTACTCATGGTAATGGTTTGGAGTCTCTGAAATTGAAAGACACAGATGCCAATTTGAATCCTTTGGAAGGCAGAGTTATCCTTGTCGATGGAACTGCTATCATCTACAGAGCCTATTATAAGCTGTTGTGTATGTTTCTGACCTTTCCCATTGACTAGCTTTTCATTTTTAAATTTCCTATTAAACTGTCTCTTTTCATTTTATTTATTTTTTACTTATCTAATGACACGGAGTTAAACCACAAAGAGAATTTTTATGCAATGTAAGCCCCATCATACAAGCAAAGGAATTAGAAGAATTTAGCAAATGATGAATCAAAATTATTAAAATAGAGGTTGAAGTCTAAGATGTTAAGTCTACTGTGCATGCTGGGAAGAATGAAAGCATAAAGAAGACAACTGTTTGCAACGCATAGTTAATGGAGTGAACTGCAGTGAAAGGAAAGAACTGAAGATGGATGCTGCAGAGATGAGGAAAAACTAGAAATGCCTCGATGGGAGATGAATTTATGAGAAAGAGAGACCAAATAAACAGAGAATAAGTGACTTTTCTTGAAAATGATATTATAGTTACTGGACTGATAGATAGTGGAGGTGGACTGGAATGACAAGGATGGAAACTTTAAAGAAAGATTTTTTTGTTACATGGAATCAGCAAAAGCAGAGCAGACAGGGAAGATTAACATTTGGACTGAGGCATTGATACCATTAATGAAGATGTAATTCTGTAGCTGGTTCTGTTGGTGGTCAGTGCAGTTCTTTTTACTCCCATAGTTTAGCTTGCAAATCACTTTTGAACTCTCTTGACTCTTCAGCATGTTTTGTCCGTACAGTGGTTGATTTTTGCAAAATCCTGTCTCTGCAGCAAAGTTGAATCATGGCTATCTGGAGCATGCGGATGGCAACGGTGATTGGGTTTACACCATTTTTACTGCTTTATCTAATGTAAGACAACTTTTTTTTTTTAACAAATTCAAGTTGGCTGAATCAAGTCCCTCATGTTCAATCACTTTTATTTGGACCTTTTTCAAAAATATCTCAACCATGGTTTAACGACTTTGCCAAGCTGGAGGCAACTTGGCTGAGTTGAAGGTGACTCAGTGGAGTTGGAGGCAACTTGGCAGAGTTGGAGGTGATTCGGCCAAGTCAGAAGGGCTTGATCGCATCCACTCGAATTTTTTGTATCTTCAAGGTCGGGTCATAGATCCCCTCATAGTCAAGCCAAGTCCAGCCAAGTCCTCAATTCAACATAGCCAAACTCAGATTTTCTGGAATCTGAGTCAATTCCCTAGTTTGAATCAGAAAACCGTGTTCTCGGCATTATCCTACAAGTGTACTTTTAACTTTGAACATCTAATTTTCCATTTATATAAAATTTTATATTTTTTATTCTTACTAAATTTTCATGCGTTAAATGTCTGTCCATTGTTATGCAGCTGATTGACATTTTGGAATTCGTTCCCACGCATGTTGCAGTATGTTCTCTTCTCAATTTATCAATCACATCTCAAATTTTTTTTTATGGTCATCTATATTTCGTAATCCTTCGCAACTATTTCTTTCTCTATTTACGGCCACTTATATATCATAATTTGACCAATTACCTATCTGTTGACTTCTCTTTCGAAATGGAATGTTTCGGCAACCAGCAAATGGGGCAACCATCCTAATTCCTGGTTGCAGTACAACTTCAAGTTTTTTTTTTTTAAAAAAAAAAAATTAATTTTAATTTTTAATCCAAACTTCTGGTTGCTAGGGCCTAAGGAAGTTTCCTGGATGACTTTTCAGTGGAATATAATAAAGCATTTTAAGTTGAACGATGCTTTTGATGTCCACCATTAGTATACATAAAATTATTATTTTGTTTGTTGAAAAGTTATCTTGAACAAGTCTTAGGATACACTAAATTATGCTGGACCACATTAGTGTTATCTTCTGAATTTCTGGTGTGAGTGGTAATCTGCAAATGATTCATTTAACTAGATCCTTATGCGGGAACCTTGTTAAAATTGGGTCTAGGTCCATCATAAAATGTCTAGTCGAAATTAAGAGACCTTTTCTGTAAACGAAAGTTCTCTTACAGACACTAACATATGTGGTATGATACCTTTTAATATCCTCACCACACATGTCCCTGTTTAAACAAATGGTTGCATGCTTGAGACATCGACCACATAAACATTTTACCAACTAAATTGTGCATAAAATAGGTCCAACTTAACAAACTTCTTATTCTGATAACATGTTAGTGTCGGATTTAAGAATATCTAAAACAATTCGTCAAAGTTAAGATGCTTTTTCACAATTAATAACAAATAGATTTTGTTTACTTCTGGGTTTAATTAATAGTACTTATTTTATAAGTTTTCTGAATATTCATGTGAATATATTAATTGTTTTTCAGTGATTAGCATTTATTTCTTCTTGTGAAAGTCGTTTTATTGGTTCCTGGCAAGTTGTCCATTCTTTATCATAAAATTTTTCAAGTTTCTCAGTGAATGCAAAATATTCCAATTCTATGCAACAAATTTGAGTATTGTTGTCCCTCTGGCCTCTGTTTCATCTTTTTATTTTTTTTATGATTATTGTGTATGAAAATTTATTTGATTAGTATTTATTTGTCTCCTGTTCTCTTATGCAGGTTGTGTTTGATCATGATGGTGAGAAGTCAGTGATATCCTTGGCATAGAACTTCTTTCTGGTCTTGAATGTTCTTGAATGATGCATCTGTTTGCCCTAAGTTCTAAAAGGATTAGATTTGATCCTAGTCATTCTATAAGTGGTTCTTCCCGTCATATGAAAGGAAGAAAGTTTGGATAGTTAAATATTTAGTATCACATGAATTACTAAAATGCTAGGAAGAATTCAGGATGAGAAAAGTTAATTTTTTTAAGATGGAGAGTGGCTCAACATAAAGTTCATGTATCTGAATTATTAATTTTAATTGAGGCACAAAATTTGCCTAAAAGAGCATTTTTTGAGAGAAATAGCATGGGTATCTGACTTTCTTCCAGTTGTATTAAGTCACCATGAATGGAATATGGATAGCTTTTATGTTGTAACGGAACATTTCACACTTGGATTTAGGTAGTAGCTGTTCATTGGTTAGTTCTGGATCTTCATACTGCTTAGCTTTTTTACCGTTTTCTGGTCAAATCATCTGACGATTTGGCATATAGGAGAACAGGCTTTATACTTCTTCCCTGCTCATAGATGTTGTGATACAGCAATGGCAATTGCGACTGTTGATCTTGTGGACTGTCATGAGACTTCAAAACTACTCTGTGTCAGCTCTATTTCAGACTTTTTTCTTTTGGGAAAAAATACTACCGAAAAGATTCTTTATGAAACATTTGAAGGCAGTCTGGGATTGGAAAAAAGATATAGTCACCTGGTGGTCCACAAGATCGACAATTCCAATTGCTACAATCATGTGCCCAAGAGAACAGTCTCACTTGATATATCTGACTGGGGCCAATGTTCTTTAAGGTGGTGTGTGGTTGTGGTTGATAAAATTTAGCATGAAATGATTTCAAGTAACATCTTGGGGGGCAAATTTTACTTTTTCAGGAATTCCATTTGGTAACTCTACTGCTAATTCATCACAAGAATCTTACATGGCAAAAGGTATGTATTATCATCTAAGTATTTTATCATCTAATAGAACAGCTGAACTAGACAAAGCTACATCTAACTAGTTGATTTGAAGCATGTGTTTGCCCTCATACTCTTATTGATGAAAAAATCCCGTGTTGTGTGGATGGTTCATAGATCCATTTGCTTGCTGTGTCAAATTTGTCTTCTCGGATTAATTATCTTAAGAACAGGCTCTAGTCTATTTCTTACATATTTTACTCATTTGTGTTGTACCAATGAGTTCTATGTGATATTGGTTTTCGTTTTGGTCTCTCTTCTCACCAAGTGAATCAATAACATGCTTGAAGGTTTAACATTTCGTCATACTTTGTACCCATCATACAAGAGCCAACGAGTCCCCACACCTGACACTGTTGTTCAGGGTCGTCAATATTTTAAAGCATCTATTAAGGCAATGTCTATCAAAGTGATTGAGGTAAATGCTAGGTTGATTGATTAAGAACCCCTGCATAAATTGGTTGTTTCTATGCTCTAACACTGCATAATGTCAGGTTCCTGGTGTTGAAGCTGATGATGTTATTGGAACACTGGCTGCAAAAAGTGTTGCTGCAGGCTTCAAGGTATATATAGTTGGGAGTTCTTGGGTTATATCTATTGTTAGAAAGTATTTCCAAGGACAAATGCATCAAATGAAATGTGCCAACAGTAATTGTGGCATGGGCTTTGGGACCCCATTTACCTAAGAATGTTTAATAATAGAGTTGAGACGTATTATGCTGAACGGTGAAACTTACTGATGGGTTCTGTAGTTCCTGAATCCACGAGTCTTCTGGTACTGTCAGAACCCAATGGGGTGACAGATCTGATGGGTTTCTAAAGTTGTCCACCATTGATGAGCCTTCTGGGTACCATCAAGAAAGAAATGAGAAAGTGGATAAATAAGAGGAAATGAAGATGAAAATAAAAGAGAAATGAAGATAAAGGACGCAAAAGAAGTGGTCACACTGATTTGTTGTTACCTAGTTGAGTTCTGAGATGCTCCCTTTTGATAGACTCGCAGGGAGTTCATTGCAGCAAAGAACTTTATGTAAGGCACAAAAACAAGCCTGCACCTGTGCAAGAACTTCTTTCTATTGATGATCGCTACTTTTCTCTAATTAACTTACTTCCAAATAAGTTTTACAGAGTAAATTCTCACATATACGTGTCTAAATTCAACTGCTTCAACTGTGGTTGAGTTTCCTATGCCCATAAGATTGTATGATGCTAATGCAAGAGAGCACATCTCCAACCATGATTAGTGGGTATATGTTGTAATCTTTAATGGGAATGTACTGGTTTGTATATCTTGAACTACTACTTACTGAAGTTCTTTGATGTTTTATATGTCAAGAAGAACTTGTTCGCACTGTCTCATAATGATGCTAGAAACTTCCCAACATCTCAAAAAACACCAGTCAAGACCTTTGCTTCTTTCGAACACCAGATATAGCTCAGTTATATTCCACAAAAAACACTCCTGTATGAAGACCTTTGCGGTTTTGAAATCCTTGGTACAAGAAGACCTAAAAAAGGCAAAACTTATTTCCCTGGGTAATATCTGTCTAAACAATTATAGCCTAAAAGGGTACCCATTGCCTTGAAATTCCTGTTAAATTGGATTAATCTATCTAATGATAAAAAAGGGGAGATGAGAGGAATGAAAGGTGAGTGCACCATGTAGGAATTATTGAATTATTTAAGCTTTTGCCTATAAGATTTGTAATTTTCTTATCTGTGAACAGGTTCGAGTTGCCTCCCCAGACAAAGATTTCTTTCAAATTCTATCTCCTTCATTACGTCTTCTGCGAGTCGCTCCCCGTGGTCCACAGTTAGTATTCCCAAGAGATGTTTGTGGTTGGCAATGTCTAATATAATCAATGACAAGCGTACTTAAAGGAACAGTCATCATCTCCTCCACTCTGATCTTAAATAGTGCAGTCAAGACTTCTTAAACTCTGTTACTTTTGGTGACTCTGTACTGTTTAATGATCATGGAGTACTTATGTTTCATGGAAGTAGGACATCTAGTGGATTCTTTATTTTATTATTCATCTCCTTTTATTCTACCTAAGCTCACGTAGAAATATGTATGGAGGAAAAAGAGCATCCGTGTGTCATAGTAGGCAAATTTCTTGTTACATCAAGTATTTTATGAGGTACTTTTGAAAGATTTAAAGAGGAAATTTCTGTTGTTTGTTTATGTAAACAGCTTTCCATGGCCTCAGGAAAGGTCTCTGAGGAAATTTTAGCTGTTTCGATGCGGGTCTGACCCTGATGAAGTAAAGCATGAAAAGCAGGATCTTTGTGACATGAGTGTTGGTTTAGTGGTCACAAGGGAGGTTTGAAGTGGGACTTTTGGGCTCCAAAGATGCATATTCCTTTTTGTCGACCACATAAATAATTAATTAGTGTGGCTCATAATTTACTGGGTTGGTTTCCTCTTGTTATAGATACTAGTGGGATTGTTCGCATTGGATGAAATATATCTCCATAATTTCTAACTACTTGATTTATTCCTTTGTCTGATTACCTTGACAAAATGTAGGCTTTTCATGACATTGATGTTGTTTACTTTTTAAGGTTGGTTTCATTTGGAGTAGAGGACTTTGCTGAAAAATATGGTGGTCTGGAACCCTCTCAGTTTGTTGATTTGATGGCTCTTATGGGTGACAAATCCGATAACATTCCAGGTTCCAGAATATCTTGTGATCTTTCTCTGGATCTTATGATTTTGTTTCAAAGTGGTCTACATTTTGGCTGTCTTGCTGTTATATGTTTTCTTCTCTTGTAAATAAACTCTCCATTTTGTTTTTTTCTGGTAATCCTATCAATTATAGTTGCATCATATAGCTGTTTCCAGTCTCTTATCCCTAATAATCAAGTGGAAGTTTTTGTTTTTTTGTAGACAGTTTGCCAGTTGAAATTTTTTAATCATTTTACTTGGATATTTTCTAAATGCAGGTGTAGAGGGTATTGGGCTTGTGAATGCACTCAAGCTGATCACTAGGTTTGGTATGATTATAAAGTTTTTATTTTTTTCGAAAAATTTCTTCGAGGCTCAGTAGTAAGAAAAAGGGGACCTTGTCTGTAATTCCTTTCATGAAGTGAATTCTACCTATAAGGATACTGTGTGTCCATGGTTCATTTCAAATAATTTCTCTGGAATAGAGAACGTGCATTGATTCTCATTACTATTTTGGTCAATGAGCTAAAAAGGAGGTTGTCCAATTCAAAATCTTCTCTTTCTATTTTAAATGACCTTCATATCATGATTGCATTTATCACCACCACAACAGATACTAATTACATGCATATGACTTGTTGTTTTATGATGCTTAGGAACTCTTGAGAACTTGTTGAATTGTATTGATCAAGTTGAGGAAGAACGCATCAGAGAGGTATATGTTAACAATGAGAAAAAACAAAAAAAAATTAGGAAGACGACAAAACCTAAAACCCTTGATTGCATCACTCATTCTGATTACTGGTCACATCACTCATTATGTAATATTTGGCATTTTTTTGCTTACAGATCCTGAAATCAAATGCTGAGCAGGCTGTATTAAGCAAGAATCTGGTACTCTCCCTGGCTTTTTTTAGATAGTTGGAATTTGTAAATTTATTCAGATCATCATGGAAACAAGAATCTGGATCTGGGATTGTTAGAATCACATGAATATACTATTCCCTAACATCTCCGGGGGGCCTTTTATTTATTTTTCTTCCTATAAAGATTTCTTTTGGCTATTTCTTTATTTCCAATGTCTAAGCATTTGGGTGATGAAGCGCTAAATGTTTCTCTGTTTAAATTAAGTTATAATAATGTCAATTTTTGTTTGATGATGAGACTACTTGGGAAAGTCCTATTTCCTGGCCTTCTGCCATGAGCAAGAACTCATTTGGGGCTTGTAGCCTGTTCTCAAATCTGAAGTAGTGCACCAATAAGCAGAGAATTCTGGGACATGTGACGAAAAAAGCCCATCTGCATGCCAGGCTACTTGCCAAAGGAATTGTCCGTTATTATACTTCAAATTTTGCCTTTCTATTTGTTGGAAGATCTGTTTATTGCATTATTGCTCTTTCACATAATCACTTTCTCACTTTTGAGTCTTTTTACTAACCAGAGAATGTTCATTGCAATTCATGGAAATGGAAACTATTTTAATGATTATCATTTTAACTATTGAAACCCCTCTAACTTTGTGGCAGGCAACAGTTCGGTGTGACCTACCCTTCTACATGGTGCCCTTCCATACATCTGACCTTGCATTTGAGAAACCAATGGTACGTGCTAACCTTTGTTAGGTTACAGATTTGGTGTAAAGCTTGCTGCATAAATTTTGGTAGACACAAGTAGGCGAGTGTCATGCTGCAGTTCAAATTTGTTTGACAACAGCGCATCAGCATATAAACTCGCTCAAAGTGCCACTTCGAATATTTAAACCGGGGTTTTTCAATCATAAGTCATAACTCCATTTCATTCATGTAAGAGGTGCTTTTTATGCTACTGTTGTCTACCAAGATTTAGTGTGATTCTCACACTAAGTTCCAACCCCTTTTCTTAGCCAGCCTAAACAAGTATTTCATATTTATTTGCTTTCGCTTTTCTCATCTATTTTTCCTGGTTTGATATAGGACAATGGTGATAAGTTCATCAGTCTCTTAAGAGCTATTGGTGCCTATGCGGAAGGCTTTTCTGCAGATCCCATCATTAGAAGAGCATTTTATTTGTGGAACAAGCTTTAAGTATGGCTTGTGCGGTCGTGTACATTGCAATTTAATTTGGGTTATATTTAGATAATAAAAAAAACTCATTTTTTTCCGTTTCCTTTGTCTTTGTCACTTGTGATTGTGCATCTTCGGTCCTCTGTTGCAAGAATCCTTCGAAAGACGTTGAGTTACAGAGTTTTTGATTGCTGCTCTCTTGTTCAAATAGACTCCATTTTCCTTGACCTGTATATATATTGTGACAAGAAATAACCATGAAATCTAATTACAGAGTATCATGTTCAAGAAGGCATTCTACGATGTACCGTTAAACCTACACATATTGTAACGAGATATAACCATGAATTAAAAAGTTGACATAAAAAACCACGTACGATCAACACCAACTGTGCACCAAACGCACATTTTAAACCATCTTTATTGTTGCTTTCAAATTCGAGTAACATAAGTTGTATTAAGCATGTTACAAAGAGGGGGTAAAGAAAGAGATGAGGGATTTGCTGGATCGCTTTTGGTTAACAGTAAAGACTGTCACTGTTCGTGGGGTCATGGTGCTTTCCCCCTTGAAAAGGCAGCCATATTATTTTTCAGTCGATTCTTTTATTCATCTTCTTCTTAGATTGCAAAAGAGTCTCCACCAAAGTTGAACAAACCTGTGCATGGTAAACCTCCAACGGTTTGAAATGACTCTTTTTCTTCTGAAGAGAATGTCTCGTGATGGTTTAGGTCTGTCAACTATGCCAGGAGAACACAGGAAGGTAAGCCAAATGGAATTCAGATTACTCAAGCTTAGTGCTTTTTGTATCACGTCCAAGTGAGGAAACAATTCCTCTCGTTTTGCTTGAAAATGAAAAAAGAAAAGCTTTCAACAAACAAAAAGCGATAGCATACAATTTTTCATTCCTCTGTAGGTGAGTCACTGGGTTCAGTTTTTGACCCTCCTGACTGCATTTCCATTTCTGAGCCTTCAGAAGGTATTTCAGTTTCTGAAGTTTCAAACTCCAATGTCACGTTGAACCCAAACTCATTTCCAGGAACAAATGCTGATTCAAGTTCTTCAGTAGTCTGGGTTGTCTGGAATGCTTTCTTCACTTTCAAATTCTCCTGCACCATCTTAAAGTTTAGCAGCAAGTCAAGTATAAAAAGTGATTACTGCAACATTGATGAAAGTGCAGAATGCATGACTTGCCTTCTCAACGTAGTTTGCCATGGTTGAGCTGAGTATTTCTTGGATAACAAACTTAGTGACTCTATCTCGACCAATCACCTGCAAAAGGAAGCTCTTTGGAACCTGGGAAGATGAAAAACAATTGTGAGGTTGAATTTCTTGAAAGTGGTGGTTGCATGACTTGCCTTCTCAACGTAGTTTGCCATGGTTGAGCTGAGTATTTCTTGGATAACAAACTTAGTGACTCTATCTCGACCAATCACCTGCAAAAGGAAGCTCTTTGGAACCTGGGAAGATGAAAAACAATTGTGAGGTTGAATTTCTTGAAAGTGGTGGTTGCTTATGCAAAGCATTTTGAAAACAGCTTACATTGGATGTTTTCCCTGCAAAATAACCAACAAGGAACATAATATGTCAGATGGTTCCTTGGGCCAAGGTAGGGTAGTAATATAGTTAAATATAATACAACTAACAGTTTCTATGGAGAAAAAGACTGCACATAATCTAGAGGCAGGATGAGATAAAATGATCCAAAATTTTTATACCTCCTTTCTTTCTGCGAAACCCAGGAATTGGTGGTGCTGTTCTAGCCAAATTTGTCAAAACATCATCAAAAACTTTTTCTGTCTGTTCCCCTGTCAAGTCCACTCTTACCTGGGAAACAAATATCACAAAAATTCGTGAATTCTATCAGCAGCATTACCATGGGAAATTCACCAGGTAGAGGGCATTACAAGGATCTTATCTTCATCTTGTGATTCAACATCTATCTTAACATCTGTTAATGTGATGTCTTTCAACTTGGAAGTAGAAACAGATGACTCTGAACCTAGAAGAACAGAGAGATGCACTTTAACATACGATGAAGAAATGAGCTCCTATATTCCAATTAGGCAAGGGATGAGTAGGACATACTCATCATTGACGAGAGCTAAATTCACCTGAACGTGCCGCAGATATTGGCCAGAAGAAACGTCTGAAATGTTCCCCATGAGGGTATAATAAGCTGTAAGGCAACACAAGCACATGACACTAACTTCATATAGCATATGATCTAGCAGTAGCATGCAAGTTGAGAAAAGGAATTTACAAAAGAAATTCCGCAGTCACTTCATCACTATCCATATGTGGCTAATGTTGACCTCAGTGAAGAATAACACATGTCAAAACTTTATGCATCATTGCATTTGGAGGACATCACTAGGAAAGGAAGAGGAAGGACTGAAGCAATGAAAAAATTGAGGTCTTAAACCCGCTAGCTACCTCATTTGACAAATACATCGAAGTTTCTGGCGAGAGGGGATGCCCCAGGATCATTCTATCACTTCTCCATATACTTGTCTAGCTGGATATCATTTTGAGTAAAGGTCCATGAGATAATGATCTAGAATTTTCCAACCTTCTTAGAGTAAATCATCTTTTGTGGTTTAGGGTTTAGGGTTTAAGGTTTGGCAAGAAAGAAACTAACAAATTCCTAAGGAACACAAAAAACCATACAAAGCAGACTCATTCCATCCTCATTTGAGAAAACAAATCGAAAAGCACATCCCATCTCCCTAGCTCCATAATCTTGGAGAAGCTGTTGAAGCTAAATTTCGGCAGCACTCACAAGGCAGTCCAGGTCCAACTGGAGGGAATGGTGTCACCTCAATAAACATCCTTTTCACTTTGCTTCTTTGGTCCAAGAGATGCAATCATGACAGAGCTGGAAGCTCTCCCGGAGAACCCATTTTGTGTGGGATAGGCTTTGTGAATCACTTGCCATTGAAGGAGATCAGTAGCTGTTATTTGTTAGACTATTGGAAAGAACATTCCTCCAAGCTCCAGAGTTGTTTATTAATGTATTTGATGACATAGAAGACCTAATAGGACTCTTATTGTAATTTGGCAGCACACTCTCTAAATCTCGAATGGCTTCCAGATATTTTAGCTCGGGAAGGGGTCTCCAGCCAACATCTTGTTGTAGGATTAACAAAAAAATAAAAAAAATAAAAAAAAAGGAAATTAAGAAAAGAAGAAGTAGAGGAAGAATTACAGAATCAAGAGACAGAATGAAGCATATAAATTCCACGTGTACCTTCTAAACAAACCTTGCTGTGTACCATATGAACTTTGTATGCTTACAAAGCTCCCATTAGTATGATACTTGCCAGTGACATTTGCAAGAACTGTTGCCTATAAAATGAAACGTCATTATAATTAATCATCATTTTTGTTTAACAAAGAGGGCTGTCTTTAAATGACATGACAATATCGCAAAATCTCCGGGAAATTACTATAGATAGGTACGAAACAAGCATAGACAAGGGTAGATATCAGAAAACTTGACATAACTAGCGCACGAGATGAATTGTTTGCACAGGTCAACTTTGGAGCAATGCAGCTAGTTTCATTTTTGAATAATAATGATAACCAGAAAGAGCATTACTATCTTGAAAAACTCTTAAGCACTTGCTAGAAACTACCAGTTATCTATTCTTTTCCTTCTGAATCTGTATAGTCGCTCCACAGCAGAGTAAGGACAGATGAAACCAACTGTAATTGCAACAGTCTATTCATGTTCCAATGAAAGAAATAAAACACGAAAATGATAGTGGCGTTGGAAATGGTAACTCACTTCAGGAACAAGTCTTCCCTTGAAATGGAAACTGCAGCTCATAGCAATTGGCAGCGTTGCCATGAGGGACTTTCGGATATGGAAGCTCTTCTCTGCTGCGTTTGGAGTAAAATAGCTCTTATTTGGATATAAATGAAATATTCACTAATCGACCTTACTTTTGAATGAAATTACATTTCTGCCTCCTGTGTCAGTTGATATTCTGTGATTCTATCCGCTACTTTTGCCTTAAGAGTACACGAGGACCGTTAAGGAATAAAGAAACTCTTAACTTATACCAAACAGAACGAGAGCTTCTGAAGTGCTTCCCTTTGCTGCGGCATTCCTCTCTTTCGGTGGCGCGTGTATCGGATAAGCAAATGGAGATTGCTGTCAAGACCCTGTTCGTGAGTATGAATCCACAGGTGAGACCAATATCTTTACTGACGGTGCAAGCTCTGATGGTTTCTTCCCGGTCGCTGTCTGCTTTTGCCGTGTCTTCTCTTTTCATTTTCGAACGTTTCTCGTTTTCTGGTGAAACCAAAACGAAGACTTCTGCGAGAATGTTAATTTTATTTTATATCCGTCCTTATCAATTCGGATTTTCTGGTGGATTTTTTCTTTTAACTGTGTTTTCGAGGAATGCTTTGAATGTTTCGTATTTGATTGTAGCACGAATTCCGTAGAGTGAGATAACAATTGGTCTTGCTCTGGAAACTTGGGCAGTAGCTCAGTGGTCCCATGGAATTTATTGGTACTGGAGGTCTCGGGTTCGGGTCTCCATGGCAACATTCGAATTTTTTTGGAATTTGTATATGGAATTTGTAATCGCCGTTTAAAAAAAAACAAAAAACAATTGGTCTTGCTCTATTTATTATTTTGGTGGATGGCGAGTGGTGTTCTTTGTAATGGGGAATCAGATGTTTTCTTGGAAATTGAAATGTCTTCGGTTTGCTAATGCTCTGAGTTGGCTTTTCCAGTTTGGCATGATTGAATGAAGAATTCGGTCTAAATATTTTCTATGCGTCCTGTGAATGCTTCATTGAATATCTGGAACGTCAGTTGTTTGTGAATTTTTTCAGCTGAGAAGCAAGGAAATACCTTCTTGGAGTAACCTTGCATGTAGTCACAGAGGATGCTTATCACTTAAAATGGGAAGAGAAGCTTGTGAGATTTCAGCAAGGTGAGACAACAACTGAAAATCAGTTTCTATAGGCCAAGGCTAGGAAATCGTTTCTATATCTGGCGGCACATTTCCATATCCGATACAGGTTTTGCCTTGCTTCCCCACCGGTAAGCAATAGCATGGGCTAGTTATAAATTATACCCGGAGAGCAGAAACCAAGGAAGTGGGTATATTGTATAGAAAGTTGAGCACGCACTTACCTCAGAACGAGAGACATGTTCTTTTCAAGTTGTCAATTTTTGTGAGGCTTGTGGAATAAGCTTGAGCCCCTTAATAGGCTGTCAGCTTTGTAATTAGCTTGCACATTCACTTAGTCAAGATTTGTGGATCCTGACTGGTTTCTTAGACAGGTGTTGGTTCCACTTTGAAGTTGTTTAGTGACGAATCTTCTATGTAAAAATTGGATTGTAATGAAATTCTCTCAGCTCAGTAAGGAATTGTTTTTACTCTGCTATATCTTTTATGTCATAGCAATTTCTCACCACACAGTGAGCATGCCATAAATTCATTTGGTAGGAGCGTAGTTTCATTCAGAAATTCTTCATCTTACAGATCCAATCACAAACTCTTTGCTGAAAGTCCTGCTGTGTCTCAAGGTAATGAAGATGAAAGTTGTCCAATTGGCTTGCTAGTTCATAGTCAGTTCCTTTCTCATAAATTGATCTATCCTGTAGCTAATCCTGCTGTTCTGTTCTATTTAATATTTGGTAGTTAATTTAGGTTTTGAAAATGATGTTTCTCCAAGATCTGCAGCTTCTGATAATACATCAGACACTAGAGAGCTTAAGGTAATATGATAATTTAACTTTTATCAATCTTAAGTTTTTTATCTTTAAACAATTTTTCGTAAGTGATTACTCTTGATCTACAGATGCGAGTGGATGTTTCTGGTGCGAAGACTCAAGTTCTGTTTGACGATATTTTCTCTAAGCTAGTTGCTGCTGCTCAACCAATTCCTGGATTTCGAAGAGTGAAAGGAGGTAGAATTTATGATTTGACAAAAAGTATTGTTGTTATACATATCTTTCCACTGTATCTTAAGTTATCTAGTATTATGTTAGGCATTATTAAGAAGTTTCTGGATGGAAGATGAGAGCTACTGTTTCTGTGGGGACAGCAGGAGGGTAGTCTTCTCCAATCAATATGGGAGGGTGAATGAGATCTTTTTCCTCCTGATGAATGAGTCACATTCATTACTTGCTAATGATAGGAGGGGACTGGGACTCTGGAGGAGAGCAATATTTGAAATCTGGTGGAGATGCCCAGAGTAATCAAGTCTCCTTCTGTTCTTAGGCACACGTACCATATTTAGAATAAAATACCAACAAAAAATGAAAGTTTGCACAAATAGATGATGGTTATCTAGGAGATGAACACTTGTCTATTTGCCTGATTACCTGTTAGTTCAGCTTCCCTCATTGGGAACTCTGCATTGGCAACTTCAGCTAGAGAGGCTGTTGACCCCTGTTTGGGTAATAGCGATAGATCACATCCAAGATTTCATTTATTTCCTATGCATTTTGGAGCTCTGACATGCTGTGACCCTTCATTTTCATGTTCCTGGTGTTGATGGACAACTTCCGGTTTAAAGGGAAGACTCCTGATGTAAGTAATTATTCTTGTATACTTTTGTTGTATTGTTTAGATGTTTCTCCTTCTTGTGGAAAATAGGTAGACTTTTTATATGTTTTGAGTGCCTTTGCTCCTGAAGTTGTCTGAAGTCTGAACTATTTTTACGAAAATCCGGATCTATATTTTTAAAGTTAGCTCGTGGCATGGAGAACAGCTTTGGTAAATGTGGCAAGATAGTGCAACAATCAGTAGGAGAGTTGTTTATGCGTTCTTTGTTTGTCATCTTTCTTACTTCTTGCTTCACAGGTTCCTAAAGATGTTCTTTTACACGTTCTTGGTCCATCGAAAGTTTACAAGAAAGCAATCCAGAAAATAATCAACTATGCAGTGGCCGAGATAGTAGAGGAGGTAAAATTGCATAATTTCACTTTCTTTGTGCAATTCTTAAGCCAAAAATATGATATAGTTACAAAGATAAACTGGTCAGGTCTTCCACTTGATATTCCCTTCACTACCTCTGTCCCCTTTTCAAGCGTACTAGCTTATGTTTTTGTTCTTTTTTCATTGGTTATATCAGGAAGGGCTAAAAGTCACCAACAATCTTAAAATTGAGGAGAGCTATGAAGAGCTTGAAGCAGTATTTGAACCCGGCAAGGATTTCAGCTTTAATGCTATTGTGGAACTTCAACAAACACAAGCAAACAGATGTTAATCTTGCTTGCTCTCTTTGAATGTAGGGTTATCATCAGTTTCTTTCTTATTTCAGCTTATTTCTGTTTCGTCAACTATTCCCCTTTGAGATATTTATAATATGCCTCATATAATATGTAATGGGAAATACTCAATGATGCTTAATGAGGCAGTATCATGTAATCTTAATGCAAGTGAGCGAAAATGAAGAATTTCTGAAATATGATTACAAATTACTAACTGAGACGCACAACTTAAAACTCAAACTTAAATAACTAACAGATGATGAGTATCGATGTGGGTAAGAATGCAATTATAATTAAATATGGAAATTACAAGTTGTTTCACCGAAAATTCGCCGGTCCGCGAAAAGGCGCGACCAAGAGAATATATCGATTACTTTAGAATAAATTTGTGTTTACAGGGTGTGGTGTAAATATCAGAAATTGCGAGTACAATCTCCTATGCTTCCTCTGATTCGATCTCCGTGTATTTTTGGTGAAGTTGAAACCTTTGCGAGCGAACGAACGTCGAACTCAAGTTGTAGAAACCAGCATGCACGAACTGTTGTGGCTTTAGTCGGTCGGATGGAGGTGTTTGTGCTTCGCGTGTATCGACTTATGACGCTGTCGATAGTCGTGTGGGATCGCGTGAACTGATAGAACGACGAACTGCAAGTTGCTTGGCTTCGGTGGTCTGAGGGAACCTCTGTGTACGTGAGAACTTCTCTTCCCAGAGGGATTTGAGTCCTTCGGTTTAGAGAGAGAGAGTACTTCACTTGTCGAAATTTAGGAATTGATTTCTTCACCCCTTGAGACAGGGAACTTCTGGCTATTTGTAATCGGTTCTCTGTGACCGTTGAGAGGCGTTGCCTGGGAATGGGGATCGTGATCCTCATTCTGCTGTGAAGTTGAGGAAGACGAGAGGAAAAGGGAGACCAGGATCGTGGCCCTCCTTTGACTCCTTCCGGTTAAAGACCTGAAGCGGTAGTTGATCACGACGATGCGTCTTGAAAGTGCCGACTTCGACAATTTCTCACGACGAGGGTGTCGACCGTATCGGGTGATGTGGCGGCGCCGTTGAACTTTGCGCGGTGGGCATTCCGCGACGAACTTTGACGACGAATAAAGCCTACCCACGATCGTTGTTTGATGGATCGATAGGTTGCTGGACTCATCGAATTTGGGTCACGCACATTTTGATGCGTACAGATTGCCCCCTTCGAGACTTGATCGTTCGGGAGGAACGAGCTGGTGTCGAATTTGAAGAACACAACACACACACTTTTTTTTTTTTTTTTTTTTTTGGATCATCTTGCTCTTTTAGGATCATTTGTATACTATTTGTTCGTCCTCTTACTCTTTTAGGGCGATGTGTATATATTTCTCAGTATACTCTAATATATTCTCTTTTTTTTTTTTTTTTTTTTCGGTACGGCATGGAACGAATGTTCCTCAGCAGAAGAAGGTACTGAGGTGACAATGAATGTCGTGGATGTCAACTTACTTGGTTGTCTCCTTCGTGTGTGTCGTCGAAGATTTCCGGCGACGACGTTAGGTGCTTTTGAAGGAGATGCTGGTGGAGAGTCTGGGTGACTTTCGTTGGTAGATTGCTTCCTGTTTGGTGAGGGACTGTTGTGAGGCGAATCATTGCTCGCAATTGTATTCGTGCGATTCGAAAGGTTGAACTTGCTTTGAACTCTGACTCTGGAGAAAAACGTTAGCGATGAAATCTCGCCATTTTCGGTCGCTTTGGACCGATTGTTTCCAATGTCGTTGTTGTAAGTCGTCGTTCGAAGAATGTGTTTGGACGGCTCGAGGAATCACTTCTTATTGGACATAGACGAGGCTGCTGCTGCTACTGATTATGCGGTCCAAGGGAACTACGCGAACCAGATGTCTGAGGATCCCTTAGGGTTCGCTAAAACCCTGAAGTTTAACTTACTCTCTTGTAGCCTCTGCACGACTCCACACACGATCATCATACGATCTCTTTTTGTCTTCATTGGTTGAGTTTTCCTCCGTAAGCTAAGACGGTTATAAGGGGTGGGGTCCACCAGGGCTTGGTAACGATCCCGGAGTTGTCGCCTGATCGGGTTCCCATGTAGAGTTTCACGATAAGGGAAATTCTATACGGAAGAAATCAGATCCCTTTTAGAAAGGGACTGTCGCCTTCTCCCAAATTCGAAGGAAACCCTTCGAGTTCTTCGATATATAAGGCACCTTGAGTCTTGAATAGTTCACCGTACGAACCTCGTAGCACAACCCTTTTGAGTTTTTAAACTTCTCGAGCGCCTTTCATCATGCGAGTTCCACATCCTTCGGTTGTGCGTGTTTGAGACTGATCCTTGGAGATTCTGTTCGCGTTTCTGGTTCTAGGAGGGTACTTGTTGACGAAGAGCCCTTTCTTTCGGTGAATCTCAACTTTCGTCTCTTTCTTCTCGTCGTCGGAGGTGTCATTTGCACAAGGATTGAAAGGTACCTTCGAGATTCCTTTTTTTTTCTCTCCCGGCGACCTCGTTTTGAGTCAGCCGGGGTCCCGCTCTCTTTTCTTTTCTCCTTTGTTTCTTCCTTTGTCCTTCTTCTTTTTCTCTCCTCTCCTTTTCAACTCCTTCTTTCTTGTCGCGACGACTTCTTTTTGTCGCGGTCTAGGTATTTTGCTCTCTTGCTGTTTTAGAGCTTTTTATCATTTTTTTTTTTTTGCGACGGTTTCTTTTTGTCGCTGCTCTTTTTTTTTCTCTCTTTTTGTTTTGGGTTTTTTGATACGTACCTTGTTTTGAACCTGTTCCTTTGAGCGTTGCCGGAGTCCGTCATCTTGTTGGTGTAGATGACCGGTTTCCTTCCGTAAGATTTTCGGTTGGGGAATGCGCCCGACTCAGTTGCTGGGTGTCGGTTCTTCCTTTTCCGATGGTTTTACTCGAGGGACACTGGTTGGATCGCCGGGGTGATGGTCTGTCTTCACTTCTTTTTTTTTTTTTTACTGAAAATGCGCCGGTCGTTCCTCTGTGGGTGGTCGAGTACTGTCGTCGTTTTGACTTCGACCGGCTCAGTTGCCGGGGAGGAGCCTCCGTTCCGTTCGCCTTCTTCGAAAGTTTCTTTTTGACTTGACCGGCCGGTTTGTCAGACGTCTCGTCTCAGCCTATCATCGGTGGCTTGACCGTCAAGTTTCGACTTCCGCGGCTCACCATGATTACTGAGGCACGAGTTGGCATGGCTACCTCATTTTCTGGTGATGGCTTCTTCGGAACTTCGTTTTCTCTTTTTTTTTTTTAGCGACGACTTCTTTTTGTCGCAGTCTTTTCGTGACGGCTTCTTTTTTTCACCACCTCCTTTTTTTTTTGTTCAGGGAAGAGTCACTTACCTGACCTCGCCTGAGCGTGTCCGACTCGGTTGCCCAGCGCGATTATCCCTTTTTGTTTTGGTCGCGCTGTGGCTTTGGCTCGTGTCCGGCTGGGTTGCCGGGCATGGATAGCTGACGATGTGATTAACCGTAGAGCTCCATATAATGCTCGGCTCGGTCGTAGAGTATCGTCTTCCATGGCATTCGTTTCCCGTCCGACTTTGACGTCCGGCACGAGGATTCGTAAATGCGAATGTTCGGTGATAGTCACAGGCATTGAAGCCCTGTGATGCTCTGGTTTGTGGTTGAGCGTTGGGAATCCAGTTTTGTTCACCTCCGGTTTGTTGGCCGCGAGGATGCTGGTTTCTATCGTCGTCTGTCGCGAGGCTGCATTTGTGTTAGCCGTAGAGAGAGATTTTTTTTTTGCCGCAGCTTTGATTTGCTTTTGCCGCTGTTCACATCCCCCTTTTTTTTTACGATCATTTTTTTTTTATCGCGATGTGAATACACATAATTCTTTCTTCTCCCTTTTTTATGAAGACAGCAAGCGTACCTGATTTTTTTTTTTTTTTTTTTTTTGAAACTGACGATTCTGATGTTTCTGTCGCTTGCAGATGTCTTTCCCATCGCTTACTGTTACGTTCCTCGACCTCGTCCTCTCTAACGTCCGGGTGCCGGTGAGAGGCGCGCTCTGAGAGTGTGTGCATATCAGCAATACGCAAGGAGACAGGGAAATTTTGCTATCTGTGGGTTTGCCTTCTGTCCTCGGAGGGCGTGACGTACGAGTCCCTTTAACTGGGATGGCTTGCGAGCTCTGGAGCCGTCCAGTTGTTAGCGGAGATGATCAAATTTGTTTCATCCCCGGCGTCGGCGAGACTCCGGCGCCTCCACACGAAGCTCAGGGTGCTATCTTGATGAGCCCCATGCACGACACTTTGGTGAAATTTTCTCCTGAGCTCTCCATCGGTAGCAGCAGTTTCGGTCCCTGGGAAGCAAGAAGCATGGATATCGTAAGTCCACGATACGTACCTTATTACTTCGAGTGGGCGGATGTCGTCCTGCGTACGTGCTCTGAGCGTCTGGCGGCAGTCGACCTATGGTATGCCGTACGAGCCTCCATGTTCCGTTATAGCTGCTGCTGTAACGTCGTCACGGCTTTCACGGAAGTCTGGTGTTCTGCCACCAATTCCATCTTCACCCGGGAGGGAGAATTGTCGATTTCACTTTGGGATCTCCATCGCCTCGGTGGGCTTCCCGTCTCCGGAGGTATTTTTGACGAGTCCTTCCCTTCTGTTGATGACTTCTCTCCCGATCATCATCTTCCTCTGCCCGAAAGCCTCAAGTATTTGATCTTGGCTTATTTCCGTTTATCCGTGCCTACGGAGACGGAAAGGGCTACTGGAGTCTCGATGTCCGATTGGACGTCTTTTTGGTTCCGCTCAGGAAGGGACTCTCGGCCCTCTGAAGATGCTTGGGCCGATCGTATGAATACTTCGGGCTCGAGGAGCCGCAACAGGTCGGAACGGTTGGATCGACCTTTGAGGGAGCTCGGCGTTCCTGACGCGCTCGCCGACGAGGTATACTTGGCCACCTTTTTGTCTCTGTGGCTCTGCTTCTGTATTTTTCCTGCGCCAGGGGGTACATTGAGGTACACTATGTTGAAGATGGCGTGCTTTTTGGCGAGCGGCTATAAGTGTAACTTGGCCGCCGCGGCTCTAGCAGGTCTCTATCAAGGCCTGAACAACTCTTGTTGGGGGAAGATCCCCTGGCCTTTCATTTACACCTGGCTCGCACATTACTTCGGCGTCCACACGGCAGACTCGTTGGAAGGTGACCGACCGTTAATGATAGTTTATCGCAACCCCGACAATGGCCGTGCCTACACACAGAGGGAAGCTCGTGCCTTATTCTGGCGAAGAGGAGTGCGGTGTTGGTACGGGCCGCAAGCACTCCCCTCAGGTCCTATTGTCGACAGGCCGGGCCACCTCGCCTCGCAGATTGAGGCAAACTACTTCTGGTGCATGCGAGTGAGCCGTCTCGTATTGCAGCAACGTGACCTCCTGATTGTGGAGCCATATAGTCCGCATTGGTTCGCCCGTCAGTTTGGCTTCTGCCAGGACTTGTCGGGTGCTCTGATCGGCGATTAGAGGAGGGCGCCGACGGTTGAGTCGTTGGTGGAGATTTGGCAGAGCGAGAATGCCTTCCCCCTCGGGACGGTGGATGTGCCGTCCTTCGTCAGTCCAGATGCCGATCCAGGAGTGACGGCTTTATATCGGGAATCATGGCTCGAGGCCGTGGTTCCCCTTTTTTAGGTAAAAGCACTTATTTGTATTTGTGCGCCTTTTGTTTCCTTGAGCTTTTGATTGTGTTTGCACTTACTCTCTCCTTCTCCTTGCGTTTCTCAGAGAGAATGGGAGAGTTTTACTGGAGAGCGGGCGTCGCGGAAGAAGTCTGCGCTGAAGAGAGGCTCATCGAAGAAGAAGACGCCGACCTCTAAGCTTTCCCAGAAGGCTGCTCGGGCTCCGACGACCGTCGAGCCAGAAGGAGGGGTCGTTATCAGAGAAGCCGCTCCTGCTTCGCCTGCCGAACGGTTGTTCGGCCGGACTTGTCGTCTTCACCGGCTGCGGATGCGCCTCTGGATAAAGGAAAGGGGGTCGTCAACCCGATAATAGCGCACCCTGCAGTTCCTCCGTCGGCAGTTTCTCCGAGGAAGGGTGGGCCGAAGAGGAAGAAGACAGAGGTTCCGAGGGTCATCTTTGACCCACCCTTGTTCTAGAAGAGGTCGAGGAGTAAACACCATCGAACTTCTTCTTTTTCTCGTGACTTGCCTTCTCCGACGATTTCCGCTCCAGAGTCCCGAGAAGTCATCATGGGGGCATGTCCGATAGAGAGGCTGGAGGCACCACCTTCCGGAGAAGTTGCCATGCGGCGGGAGGCAATGCCGGCTGTGTCTTCTTCGGTGCGACCTGAGGTAGAGGCAGAGCCTTCTGCAAATGCGCTTGCACTGGTCCTCTATTCTCGCGCGAGCCATCCTGGAGTTCACTCGGAGGGTCCGCGTTCTCCTATTGCTACAGAGGGGCGCTACCGAGAAGGGAGGGGCCAAGAGAGAATGTTCGTCGATGCTGTCACCGGTAGGTTGGAAATGGGTCGGATTGACTGCCCTATGACCATCTCTAGTGACGAGGGCAAAGAGTCGTCTCCTCCTTCAGGTGGGGGAGGTGGGGTCGGATTTCAGACCCCTGTTCCTAACATAGGTTGCCCTACACCTGCTCCTGAGGAGATGCCTTGCACCGAAGGGAGGATGGATGGTCAGGCGGCCGCTCCAGTCGTTGGGGAAGAGTGTCTAGAGCCCATCCACCGATCTGTCAGCGAGAATTCTTTCTCTTCTCGGTTCACTGCGATAGTTTTTTTTCTTACTCTCTGTTTCTTCCTCCTGCTTTTGTTTTCTTAACCCTTTGTTCGGATGGCGCTTTCGCAGTCTTCCACGATTTCTCTCTCGGCGACCTCACGAGGATGGGTCCAACAATCTGCGATGGGCCTGTGGACTCGGTTCATCCGGACAGCCTTGGCTCCTGCAGAGGACCCCTGCTCCTCAGAACTGGTGATTGATGCCCGCGGCCTTTTGGAGCATTTACGCTTGGCGGGTGTCGAGGTTTCTATCTTAGAGCAGTGGGTGGAGGATTTCGCGCGAGAGGCTGAACATCTCCAGCGGTTGCGTTGCTCTGCTGCCAGTAAACTCCCCAGGGCCGAGCACCGAGCTCTCGAAGCCGAGGTATCGCGGTCAGTTCGACGAGTGCATTGCCGGCGCAATGCGATGGTTGAGTTGGTCACTCTGCGCCGGTCCGAGTACGAAACCGTGGAGGCTGAGAGGGAAACCGTTCAGGAACAACTGGTTAGGCTGGACGCTCTGCTTGACTCCCTTCAGGCGGACATTGGCATCGCTCAGGCTGAGCTTCAGGCTTCTGATGCGGAAGCCTCTGTGTTGGAGCAGCAACCTGAGGATGTCCATGCACAGCCTGTGCTGAGTAAGAGCGAAGCTCGTGAGCTGGAGGATGCGCAGGCAGAGGTGCTTCGGCGGCGGCATCTAGTGATCGACTTCGAGCTCAACCTGTAGCCTTTGTGTATTCGATCCCTGGATGTATTGCAACCCGATTCAGTTTTTTTTTTTTATTCTCCTATTGCTTTTTTTTTAGGTCTCGGATTTTTTTTTTATTGCGAGACCTGGGGTGTAAAGGAAGATTTTTTTTTTCTTTTTGAGTAGAATGAAATGAATTTCTATTTTTTTTCTGCTACCCTTCTCATGGATAAAATCGTTTGAGAAATTTACCGTTAGCGATAGGTAGCTCCGACCCGTTAGCGGTGACGAGTTTGTATGCGCCATTGGTGTAAGCTTCTTGTACGACATAGGGGCCTTCCCATTTTGGTGCGAATTTGCCCCCAGTCTTGCTCGTGAAGAGCATTGGCCGTTGGACTGCTAGCACAAGGTCGCCCTTCTGGAATGACCTGAGGCGTACCTTTTTTTTGAAGGCTTTGGTCATGCAAGATTGGTAACACTCGAGTCGCTGTTCATCGAGTGACTCAAGCTCTGCCAATCGCAGCAGAGCGCATTCCTTCGTCGTCAACCCTTCTCTTATAACTATGCGTAAGGAAGGGAGCTGTACTTCGAGAGGAAGCACTGCTTCGGCGCCATAAACCAGCGAGTATGGAGTCGACTGGGTAGGTGTTCGAGTCGTTGTTCTGTACGCCCATAAAGCTTCGGGAAGCTTCTCATCCCAGCTCCTTTTGTGGGCGCCTACCGTTTTCTTCAGAATTTTGCAGAGTGTCTTATTGAAAGCTTCTGCGAGTCCATTGGCTACCAGGTTGTAAGCCGACGACATTCGTTGTTGTATGCGAAATTTTTCGCAAAAGCAGTCCCTGACTCTGTTTCTGAAGGGTGTGCCGTTGTGCATCACGATATACCGTGAACTCCATATCTGTATATGAGTTGAGTTCGAATGAAATCGGCGACGGTGGTGGCTTTGACCTCTCGGTAGGCTGCGGCTTCAGCCCATTTGGAGAAGTAGTCGGTGGCAGCCAAGATGTACTGCCGGTCGGAGTCGGATTTGGCAGTGATGGGACCGATGATATCCATACCCCAAGCTTCGAATGGCCAGGAAGCGACCGTTGGGTGAAGCGGCACCGGTGGTTGGTGTATGTAGTCGGCGTGGAGTTGGCACGGTATGCAGGTTCGGGCCATTTCAATGGCGTCCCTGAGCATAGTTGGCCAGTAATAGCCGAGTCATTTGACTTGCAGGTGGAGCTTCGGGCCAGCTTGATGTGTGCCGCATATCCCACTGTGTGTTTCTTTCAATACTTGTAATCACTCTTGTTTTGAAAGGCAGCGAAGGAGCAGACCTTCGTATGACCTTCGGTATAGTACGTCGTTGATGAAAACGTACCTGGGAGCTGTTCGGCGAATTTGGACTCGCTCTCACAGGTCGACTGGGAGCGTGCTGTGACGGAGGAAGTTGATGATAGGTTCACGCCAATCTTCGGTTTGATTTTGGCTAGCCGAGATAGGGAGTGATTCTTCTTTCTCCTCTGTTAGCTCTTCTTCTAATTCTTCTTCGACTGGTGGAGGGATGACCCATTGTTCGCAAATGGGGACTTGGTTTGGCCGTACGTCCAAATGTGCTAAGCTGGCAGCAATGCCGGCTAATGCGTCGGCTGGCCCATTCTCGGAGCGAGGGACATGGTGGAGTGAAACTTCAGGGATTTGGGCCAGAAGTTCACTGGCATATCTCCATAGAGGTTCGAGCTCGAGTTTCTTAACTTCGAACTCCCCTGTCAACTGCTTGATGACTAAAGCCGAATCACCGTAGATGGCTAGCTGCGGCATTTGCATCTCGACTGCTATACCGAGTCCGAGAAGGATGACTTGATACTCTGCTTCATTGTTTGAACAAATCTGGGTGAGCACGAACGAATACGGCAGTAGATCCTTCTTTGGAGAGACGAAAAGTACTCCGGCGCCTGCTCCATTTCTTCGTGCGGCGCCGTCGAAATACATCTCCCAAGGGGGGAGTATCTCGACCAGGAAGATTTCCTCGTCCGGGAATTCTTCTGATATCTCCCATTCGGCCGGTATTGGGTGGTCTGCCAGGAAATTGGCTAATGCTTGCCCTTTGATCGCTCTTTGCGGCACGAAATCAATCTCGAATTCGGAGAGGAGCAGTGCCCATTTTGCTAGTCGACCAGAGAGAATTGGTCGCGACATAATATACTTCAGTGGGTCGGCTCTTGAAATGAGTTTCATCGAATGTGCCAGGAGGTAGTGACGGAGTTTTTGAACAGCGAAGACCAGCGGCAGGCATGTCTTTTCGATTGGTGTATAGTTGAGCTCGGCCCCCACTAGTGTTCGGCTGAGGTAATATAGAGAACGTTCTTTGTTGTCCTCATCACATTGAGCCAGAAGAGCGCCCACCGATTTTTCCTATGCTGCGATGTACAGCAGCAGCGGTTTGTCGACGATTGGAGCTACGAGCACTGGTGGTTTGGTGAGATATGCCTTTATGTTGTTAAAGGCGTTCCGGCAAGAATCATCCCACTCGAACGGCGTACCTTTCTTTAACAGACGACTGAAGGGTTGGCATCTCCCGGCAAGGTTCGAGATGAAACGTCGAATGTACGCCAGGTGACCTTGGAAGCTTTTAAGCTCGGAAATGTTTCTGGGCTCCGACATCTTCTGAATGGCGTTGATTTTCGACTGGTCGATTTCGATTCCTCTGTGGTGGACGAGGAACCCCAAAAATTTGCCTGAGGTGACGCCGGGCTCACTTTCAGCGATTCATTTTGAGTTGAAACCGCCGTCACTCGAACACCGCCTGAGGTCGAGGAGATGGTCTGACCTCCTCTTCGCCGTCTTTTACCGACAGATCGTCGACATAACATTCGACGCGTTTGTGCAGGAAGTCGTCGAAGATATTCTGCATTGCTCGCTGGTATGTTGCGCCGGCATTCTTGAGCCCGAACGACATAACTTTGTAGCAGAAAATACCTTTTGGAGTGCGGAATGTGGTGAGTTCCTCATCCTTCGGGTCCATCCGAATTTGGTTGTAGCCGGAGGATCCGTCCATGAAAGATAGAGCTTCATGACCGGTTGTCGCGTCGACTATAAGCTCGGTAATTGGCAGAGGGAAGTCATCCTTCGGACACGCCTTATTCAAATCTCGAAAGTCGACGCAGACCCGGATTTGGCCGATCTTTTTCTTAACCGGGACGATGTTTGCGATCCAGGATGGGTACTTCACCTCTCTGATGAAATTTGCCGCAATCAACTTGTCGACCTCCTTTTCGATTTCTGGCACCAGCTCTGGCCGGAACCGTCGTTGCGATTGCTTCACAGGCCGAACAGAGGGATGAACCGCCAATTTGTGGACTGCCACGCGCGGGTCGAGGCCGGGCATCTCTCTGTAATTCCAGGCGAAGATATCACGATATTCGCTAAGCAATGCCATGTATTCAACTTCTTCTTCGGTCGTCAGTGAAGCGCTGAGGAATGTCGGCCTCAGATCCTCTGTTGTGCCCAAGTCGATTTTCTTTAATTCGTCGACGGTTGACTGGCCTCCTTATTCAAATTCAGCCGGAGCCTCCTTCAAGACGAATTCCTCTTCTTCCTCTTGGTTCTCGTCGACGACAAAGATGTGATTCACCATTACCGAGTCGTATGCGCGAGCTCGTGCGAGGGCTGCTTTCAAAGTATAGATGACGACCGGGCCGTCGTCTTCCTTTGGTCGACGTTGATTGATGGCGGCTTTGGTATAAATGATCACCGGCTTTGAAGTATTTTGTTTCTCCGTTGGGATTTGGCCAACTGAGACTTGGTGTACATCTGCCGATGACTTTCTGGTTATTTTGACCGTCTTTGCCTGGGCTGTATAGATCTTGATTGGTTTCGGCCTCTCATAACCAAGGCCCAGGCGACCTTGACTGATGCAGTGCCCTTCGTTCTTCAATTTCTCCTGCTCTGGAGTGAAAACCGGTAGAGTGACAGGGGGTTTCTCGTGGATTTGATTCTTTGTGAGGTTGCCCCAGGCTCTTGCCATCAGTCGGTAAGCATTTGGGTCGAAACCTTCGTTCGAGCGTGTGGCTGGCAATTGCTCTGGACCGGGGAGTTGTTTCACGATGCTTCGTTCCTCCAGCTTTGGCAGAGGAAGTGTGACTTTTTCCGGCAAAGGGGTCGGCTGGATTTTGTTGCAGGCGACCAGGGGAGCTTCTCCTTTCTTCCTTTGCGACTGTGGAATGTACCGCAGGATGGGTACATTGGGGCGCTTCGGCGCAGGAGTAGCCTTGGCCGATTTGTGACCATGTGCCGGCTGGTTGTTGTGTGTTGGCTGCTTTGGAGATACGACCTGTGTCGTAGTCTGTGTAGGAGATGCAACTTGCGTCGGAGTCTGTGGTTTGGCGGGCTATGACGACTGTTTGAGTTGCGCCGGTTGTTGGGACGATGCAGCCTGTGTCGGAGTGCCTTTGGCGTTCACTGCTTGGTTCGACCAGGGTGGCAATTTGACTGTCGGCCTGGTCGTCAGGTAGAATTTAGCATCTGCGAACGATGCCTCTGCTTCTGTGAATGGGCTCTCGTCGGCATACATCGTCTTTTGTTCGTCGTTTTCCCAATACTTGAAGCATTGGTGCAGTGTGGATGGAACGACTCCGTTTGAATGGAGCCATGGCCGACCCAGGAGCAGGTTGTAAGACGTCTTGGAATCGATGACTTGAAGAGGCATGTCGGCTATCATATCCCCGATATGCAGCTTGAGATTCGTCATCCCGAGTGTTCTTTGGCCCTCCAGGTTAAAACCTTGAATAAGAAGAGAGCTCGGAGAGAGATCGCCGGCCGAGAGGCCAATGTTCTTCATTGTACGGATAAGCAGAATGTTGACTGTAGATTCGCGATCGATGAGGATACGATTGATTTTACGGTCTCTGATGTAGCCGGAGACGAACAACGGTCTGTTGTGATTCTTCACCCCCAATTGTGCGTCTTCTTCTCGAAATGTAATGCACAGTGGACATGTAACGACCAACACTTCTTCCGACTTCGCGAGATGCGTTTTAGTGTAGGCATCTTCCTCTTCTTTTTGGAAAGGAGGGGTTAACCCGACTTTCGGCAGGTAGTGCTTTCTCATCAGCAACGTCTCGAGCTCTGCTTTGAGTTCCTCTGGTTTGGCGAGGACCCGAATTAAGACTTGCCTTGACCTGATGTCTAAGTCGAGATCATCCTCTATCTCATTGAGATGTGAGATTTGTTTGAGTGACGTCTCGAGGTCATCGTATTCGACGACTGGTCTTTTGCCCTTCTCTTTCGTTGTTGTTTGCTCGGGAGGAGCTGTTGAGCAGGTCGCCACCATTACAGGCGGCGAGAGGAACTCCTTCGGGAAGAACTCCGCCAATGTGACGGGTCTTCTTTTCTTTTTGTTTGCACCCTGGACGTCAGTCCTAGGAGCTTTTCTTTGACGTTTTGCGGCTCTTTTGTTTGGCCGCTTTGCTTTTGTTTTGATGGTCACCGGTGCCGGTTCGATTTCTCGAATAGGCTTCTTTCTCCGGGTGACCAAGATCCACCCCTCTGCGTCGGCTGCAGCTCTTTCGCGGGGTGCCGGTTTTGGTGGGACCTTAGCCGATGGTCGTCTGTTGTTGTACGATCGGCTGGAGGAACCGGGCTTTGGTCGGTACTCCTTCTTCATGATCTGCTTCTTGTTTAGCCGAGTTTGCCGGTTTTGCTCGGCTCTGATGGAGATGGCATATGAGGAGGCTGTGTTTTCAGCTCCTTCGATTTCAATACGGCCTTGGGTTGCTAGCTCCATGATACGATCTTTTAAGACGAAGCATTTATCCGTCGGATGCCCGACCAGTCGATGATATTTGCAAAAATTTGGATCTTTGCTCTTGGATTGGTCGCCAGGTCTTTTGATTTCTGGCAGTTTCAGCAATTGATTGTCAAGGAGTTGGTCGAGCATGATAGGAACGTCGGCATCGGCAAAGGGATATGTTTTTGCCTGTCGTTCTTCGAGTGACAGCTTCTTGTAAGTATTCCCGGTTATTTGTCGCGGGAGATAGGTTGCTTTGACCTTGCTTCCGACCTTGATAGGTTCGAAAGCGTTTGTTGCGAAAGAGGACTTTGTTTTCTCTTTCGTCTCTTTTGGCGCGGTCGTAACGGGTGCCTTTTCCTTTTTTCGTGGGTCGGCGGAAGAGGATCCTTCTTCTCCTCGTTCTTCCATGAGGATCTCCATGTTGTGTGCTTCAGTTGCGAGCTCTTGGAAATCATTCGACCTTCGGCTACGGATGTAGCGCAGGAGCTCCCAGTGCATCCCCGTGAGCACATCTCGATCTCGGCTTCGAGGGAGAGATTCGAGCTTTCCTTGCAGTTTAGGCTCAAATTTCTCCATCGGTTGATGTAGTCGACCACCTTTTCGCCCTTCTTCTGTTTGAGATTGGCGATTTCCACCAGAGTGACGGTACGCCGAGTGCTGTAGAAATGGCTGAGGAATTCTTTCTCTAATTGCTCCCAGCTGTCGATGGACTCCTGGGGTAACTCGATGTACCAGTCGAAGGCGTTTCCTTTCAATGACCGGCCAAACTGTTTTACCAGTAGATCGCCGTCAGTGCCGGCGTTGTTGTAGGTTTCGATGAAATGAGCGACGTGCTGCTTTGGGTGGCCGTCGCCGTTAAATTGTTGAAACTTGGGAGGGTGATAGCCGATTGACATTGGGATGTTTTGGATCCTCTGTGTGTACGGTCTCTTGTAGGCGACTGATTTGTGGTCGCCGGCACTGTTTCGTACTGTACGGTTCATGAGCTCTGTGATGGAATCAAGGGTAAAAGCAGACGGATCCATTTCGAGTCGGCCTCTGCGGATGGCCACTGGAGCGACGGGCGGCAGCTCGTCGTCGGAAGAAGAATCTTCTTGCGGCAGCTCGGCTGAGGCACTGGTAGTCGGCCGATTTCGGTCGACTTCTTGAGAGAGGCAGCCGGTGTTATTGGTGGCTGTGCCCATTTCAAGCCGTTCAAACATCTTCACAGTTTGATCATTGTGAGCTGCGAGTTGAGCATCGCTGGCTCGCGAAGTTGCGATCTTTTATCTTGCAGCTTGTTCGCTTTGTTCCTTCCGCAGCAGCCTGCATTTCAGCAAGCTGTTCTTCAATTGTCTTGGCCGAAGTTGTCATTGCGGTCATCTTGACGGTTTGCGTCGGAGTAATTATTCTTGACGCGGCTTGGAGATATGAAGTCGTTGTCGGCGACATCATTGGAGAGGTGGGGGATCGATCAGAGGGACCAGTCGCAGGTTGATTGCGGGATGTGGCTCTGGGAGGTGACTGTCTTGCAGTGGCAGCCACTGGTGAGAGTCGACGAAATGGAATGGGCGATGTGGCGACAGGGGAGATCGCTGATGTTTGTCGGTGAGGAGATCGGATAGGTGGCGGACCAGCAGCTGCGTTAAGTGCGGCTAGAAGGTCGTGTGAAACCAACATAACCGACGAATGGTCTTTGGCCGATGTTCTCTGTACAGAGGAGGTCGACAATGGATGTGTCTTTGTCGTGGAGGATGAAGGAATGCCCCCACTCTGTTCGTATTGCTGCACCAAGGCAGGGACAATAGAGGTTCTTCGCGGCGGTGGTGACTGCGCTGGGCTGACAGTCGGGCTGCGAGGAGGAGGTGAGGCGGCGACGGCCAGGTATGTTGGTTTGGCCATTGCTGGTAATAGTTTGGCGACGACCGTGGCTGGTTTGTTGGAGGTCATGGTAGCCTGTGGCACGAATAAGGCGCTTGGCCGACGTGCGTCACGCATGAAAGGAGCTTGTCCAGCAGACAAATTCCTGGTCATCGCTCTCGTCACTGGGCGGGTGGCCGGTGGCGGTGAGGTAGGGACGCGGACGTTGGCCGGAGATGCGGCAGCGGATCCGCGAGCTCCAGTAGTTGAACCTGCGGTCGCGATGGGGAGCGGTTGGGCAGAGCTCGAGGAGGCAGTTTGCTTACCCCCATTGTTGCTGTTGTTGGCGTTGCTGGGCATGGCTGAAGGTTAGAGATTTTTTTTTTTTTTGACGGAGAAGGAGATGAGAGGTAGAAAATGTCCCACCGGGTATGCCAAATCTGTTTCACCGAAAATCCGCCGGTCCGCGAAAAGGCGCGACCGAGAGAATATATCGATTACTTTAGAATAAATTTGTGTTTATAGGGTGTGGTGTAAATATCAGAAATTGCGAGTACAATCTCCTATGCTTCCTCTGATTCGATCTCCGTGTAAATTTGGTGAAGTTGAAGCCTTTGCGTGCGAACGAACGTCGAACTCAAGTTGCAGGAACCAGCGTGCACGAACTGTTGTGGCTTTGGTCGGTCGGACGGAGGTGTTTGTGCTCTGCGTGTATCAACTTATGACGCTGCCGATAGTCGTGTGGGACTGCTTCGCGTGAACTGATAGAACGACAAACTGCTGGTTGCTTGGCTTCGGTGGTCTGAGGGAACCTCTGTGTACGTGAGAACTTCTCTTCCGAGAGGGATTTGAGTCCTTCGGTTTAGAGAGAGAGAGAGTACTTCACTTGTCAGAATTTGGGAATTGATTTCTTCACCCCTTGAGACAGGGAACTTCTGGCTATTTGTAATCGGTTCTGTGTGACCGTTGAGAGGCGTTGCCTGGGAATGGGGATCGTGATCCTCATTCTGCTGTGAAGTTGAGGAAGACGAGAGGAAGAGGGAGACCAGGATCGTGACCCTCCTTTCACTCCTTGGGTTAAAGACTGAAGCTGGTAGTTGACTGCTGACGATGCGTGCTGACAAGTGCCGACTCGACAATTTCTGCTGACGAGGGTGTCGACTGTACTGGTGATGTGGCGGCGCTGTTGAACTTTGCGGTGGGCCGCTACGACGAACTTTGACGACGAATAAAGCCTACCCACGATCGTTGTTTGATGGATCGATAGGTTGCTGGACTCATCGAATTTGGGCCATGCACATTTTTGTGCGTACACAAGTAAAAAACAATTGTAATACCTATCCAAAGTTGATAGATTATTACTACTATATGCTAGTTTTATTTAACTTCTTTACTATAATAATCATGCTTACTTTAACGCTATTACGAATGATCACTTTGTTTTTTTAATGCATTAGCAATTAGCAAATATCAACCGTTATTGTTATAGAATCAGTATTATTATTAAGGGAAATGCTCCATCCGGGTTGTCCGAGTCCGAAAAACAGGACAGGTGACTAGGTGAGTGCCTGCCCATCAGAAATCCATTCCGAGTCTCTCTCTCTCACTGTCTGGGCGGAGCGGACCCGAGTTGTAACTTGTATAAACCGTGCGCTTAAGGAGTAACATTCATAATAATTAATTGTTCTCTCTGAAGCAGTTAACATTTAGGATTTAGGCAGCCTAACAGACATGATCTTGTAAATCTAGGTCTAACGAGGAAGCGCAAGAGATCTACTATTGCCTTGGAAGCATAACTGAAGCGATCTGCTGGGGCGTTCGATTTTGGAGGCATTTCATCGGAGAGGCAGACTCTCGGAGGAAATTTTTTGGAAACCATGGTAAACGCCGTCCGACTAGTCTTGAAGTGCCCTTGCGTTTTGCCTTCTTTCTGGTCGTCTCGCGTTCTAATTTTATGCTTTCTGGCATCCTGACCATGGATTGATGGGGCTGCGGTTTTTCTGCCTTCAATTGTTGTTAAATCTCGTACTTTTGCTCGTATCTGTTTGATGTTCTGATTTCGTGAATGAGCATGAGAGATTTTTCAAAAGCATTCATATTTGTGTGGTGACTTACTCAATGAGTTTACGGCTTTACGTTTGAATTTGTTTCTGAAATCATGTGTGAGCATCTGAGAGATTTCGATCGACTTTGAACACTTTCATCATCTGCAATCTAGTTCTATTCCCATGCTTGTTTTGTAGGTAATTATTAAATCTTATAGCTTTGTTTTGGTACGGTTTCTTTAGGTTCTCTTGCTGCCTGATCCATTTCTCAGTGAGCTGACTAACATGTACGAGCGTAGCCAGGAGAAGGGATCTGTTTGGGTCACATTAAAAAGATGTAATCCCTTATTTTAGAATTTCTTTCCTTATTAAGTTACTTCAAATTTGGTGGCTTACTGCTACTCTTTTCTTTTTAGCTTCACAACAGAGTAAAGCTGCAAGGCAGAAATTGGAGAGTCAAGGGTCTGACATTGAATATAGATGTTTAGTTCGAGCGACTGATGGTAAAAAGACCATCTCCACCTCGGTAATACCATTTATTAACATTTTGAAACCTATGTTTGTTTTTCGACATTGTTACCATGAATCTACTCTTTTGTTGCCATGTCTAATCTATCTATGAAAATATACTTGCCTGTCGATGTTGTTATAATATTTTATCAGATTTTTTCCAGTGTCACACAAAATATTATCTTCTTGTACCTAGATCATGCCCGGGACAGGGACCTTAACTTGAGATAGCAATAGTTTGTGCACTTTCATGCTTAATATTCATTACTTAAACAAGAAATGCCAAAACTGAAGATTGCAATTACACAAAAGGTTTTACGTATTAATGTTTCTCTGTTGACTCTGAGTTTCCATTTTCGCTTTCTACTATTAAGCAAGGGAAAGGATGATAAACAGGGTTTGTGCCAAAGATGGGAGTGTCACCCCCTCTCTAGCAAGCCTATCTGTCAAGCCATTTGCTTCTCTCATTGCATGTTGCAAAAAAAAAGCCTAGAACAACTTTTATTATACTATTTATTTATTTATTTATTTATTATTTATTTTTATTTTTTTTTGTAACGGTGAATGCATTTTTTCTACTGGTTTACTCCCAATTACAAATTTTTACTCACAATGCTGTTGGGGAGACCCGAACCCAAGACCTACCCCAGCAAATAACTCCCATGCAACCACTGAGCTATTGCCCAAGACCCCTCTCATCAAAGTTGATAATGGCTGTGAGGAGCATTGCTCCTTGATGTTGAAGGATGATCATTGCTGAGTCTCCTCGACTATCAATAGGGAGGAGGCTTTAAGAGTACAACCTGAGACTTGAAGGAAATGTTATGAGCTCTTTTACTGTCCAGTGACAATACCAAAAGGAGCAAAGAATACAAGAAGGGCTGTTCTTTTGGAATATCTAACCACTCCATTTGCTGGATGTTGGTTTTCCATCAAGTCACTGCCAAAGTTGAACTTTAGCCAGTTCTCTAGAGGAAGCGGCCATGAAGCAATCTGGAAGTATAAAATGTAGAGCCAAAAAGATGGTAGATCTCCAATTCTTCTGCATGATTGAGCTTTGGATGTGTGAGGTTTCCTTCATTTCTAGCCTAAAAAAGGAGGTTATGAATGATCAGTTTAATGATTCCAGCCAAAGAAATGAATTTTCTCTAAAAGCCTTCTGTTGTGCTCATTTCAGATGTTCCATAAGATTGCTGCTAATTGACAGCCCTAAAACTCCTACCAACTCTTTCTCATGACGCATTAGAGACCAATGTGGATACGGATGTAGGGCGGAAGCTGGTATGAGGCCCAAATTATTACAAAAGGCTGCCTAAATTGGTCGAGAAGGCAAACATGAAAAAGAATACGATCTATTGACTTAGTCTGGTTGGTTTGTAAAGAGCTTGCAAGTTGAATTACCTCAGAATCTCTCTTGAAAAGTTGCTAAAATGTGAGGATTCAACCCTGGAAACATTGGAATAGTGTGATTTTAGGAGGTGGTAGAATCTTTCACTGTCTTTATGCGAGATTGGCCTTGCCCCAGCTCACAATGAAAGGAGTCTTATGAAGCCATTATGAACACTTTACAGGAATCTTAGTTCCATACAATGGGATCTAATCTCTTCCCTTGAATATATTTAACATCTAACAGGGGCAAAAGATTCACAACCTTGAGGGATTTTCTCATTTGATAGGCCTCTTTGGAGATGGAAGTTCCATGATTGTGTATAGCTATCAATACTTTGAGTCCTTCACATACATAAGTAGGCTAGATGAAACCTTTGCAAAGGGGAATGGATCAAAATGCTAGAAATTGTTAGCACCTACTCTCAAAGTTTTTTTTTTTGAAACGGTGAGAAACTTTATTACGTGGGAATTGAAAAGATTACATGATACATAGGTTACAGGATTTAGAGTACAATGCAGTCAAGCAGCCAAGGGAGGCCCTGCAGTCATTACATCTTTACCCACTCTTTCTTTAGCTAATTTGTCAGCCAAGGAATTAGCTGATCTGGGCACTTTCTTCCAGGTTATATTCCAGTCCTTTAGCAGCATACCGAGTTCATCAAAAACTGCTCTTATGTTCCACGGGGGGTTGACTCCTGCTTTGCCCAGCTTATAACAAGGGCAGAATCTCCTTCTTTTTGCACTACCCCTGGATTTTGTTGTATTAGCAGCTTAGCCCCGGCCAATAAGGCGTACGCTTCAGCAACATTAGAGGTACAAACCCCAGCAGGACCAGAGTATAGGACCAGACAGTTCCCTTCGTCATTTCTGATAGTTCCTCCTATCCCAGCGGGCCCCGGATTACCAAGAGAAGAGCCATCAAAATTGAGCTTTAAACTTCCTCTGGGTGGTGGCTGCCATTCTTCTTGCTTGGGAGGTTTATGAGAGCAAAAGTAGATGAATTTGACCCAAAACTTTCTTATCACAGAACTGGGGAATGGCGGTAGCTTTTGTGTGGTACTTGCCCATGATAATATGCTATGTATTGTCTTTTCTATGATCCCTCCCAAAGCGGTACTCTTGTTATTAAAAATTCGAGCATTCCTTTCTAACCAAAGCTGTCAAGGAATTGCAAGTAAACTGGCTTTCCATAATATTTTCCCACATGAGGGGAACGGGCACGAAAACCACTGCTGTAGTAGTAGGTTATAGGAGTTTGGCATGCAGAGGTGCAGTCCAAATTTCTTTATGATTGCTTGCCAAACCTTTTGACTAAAACTGCAGTGCAGGAGCAGATGATTGCAGTCCTCTTCTTCCTGATTGCAAAGCCTGCATAAAGAATTTACGATTGGCTGCCCTCTTTTAGCCAATTCATCACACGTTAGGAGTTTTGCTTGGGCAGCTGTCCATGAGGGTGGGGATTTCTCATTTGATATGCTGGGCCTCTTGGTATTGCTGACTCGACTACAACCAAAATCCATGCCTTCCAAAATGGTCTTCGTATTTTCAAGAGCAGGTTCTCTAGCCCGTTTTGGTCTATTGTCTTGCATCAAAGACAACTGCTACATGGCGGCATAAAAGCTTCTAAATGAAATTTCTGGCCTTGCTGAAAATTGTATTATTTGTTCTCATGTCCAATGTTCAGCCAGTAGTGCTGCTGATGTTCTTGCCAAGGAGAAAATGGCATGAAATTGTTGCTAGTGGTTGACTAGACCTGGGGTGTAATTGAGGAATAAATGGCACCTGACCTCACCAGTTTTTTTCTGGGTGGAGCAGGCCAAACTTCAATGTGAACTGTTGATCAAGTCTTGACCTATGTATCTATTCTCCTTGTCTCAAGCTGAACTGTTGATCAAGTCTTGACACTAGGATATCTTCAAAATAGGGAGGGACATGTGGGTGTTAGTATTATGGCCGTTTGGCCATCTTTCAAACTAGTCGTCTTAGTGTGCGAAGGTTGTCGGTCAGTGAATTGGTTCAACAATTATTGAAGGTTTATAAGATCTTGAGCTCATTATTTGGGACTTTAGCAAGTCATTTCCGAAGGAAAAGGGTCTATCTTGCACAGAACAGCAGGAAGGCGCCTCCCTTCTCCCTTCTTAAATACATTGGTGACAGTGGGTGAAGGATTTCCTCACTCTGCCCTCACTTGCACGATGATTAGGGGTGTTAAATTAATCAAAGCAGTATTGTGTCTTGACCGTGTTTCTCTGCATGTTGGTCAAAAAAAAAAAAACCCTTCTATTTTAATTCTTCTTTCTCTTGTATTTGCATCGTTTCAGCTTTCTGCAAAGGAGCACCTACGGTTTCAAGCATCGTATGCAACAATTCTTAGAGCTCATATGCACGCTTTAAAGAAGAGGGAAAGAAAAGATAAGAAGAAGGCTGCAGACGGAGATAAGAAGCTGGTGGGAGATGTGAAGAAGTCAAACACGACGAAGTCATAGTTCTTGTTGCTGATTTCATTTTTCATTTTTTTTTTTTTGGTAGTTTAAGGTGCAAGATATAGGATTTCTTGGATTTACTGGATTGGGAGCGGCCAAAAGCATCAAGAATTGTGTTTTCTTTAGCTTGGCTTCAATACAGTGAAAGCCTTGTGAATATACGATTTTGCAGGACTCATATTTGGGGGCATTGAGTTGCACTATATTGTTTTACTTTCATGTTGATTGGCCTTAGGTTCCATTCGTTGCATAGGGAATTTAGAGCGATGTTTCAATTTTGATATCTGTATTCACTGAATTTAGAAAATTTCATACATCATTTAATGGTAGACTGGAGGCGCATCTGTATGTCTCTACTCCAGTGTGCATACATTTTACCAATGTCGTAAGGGTCTAAAATGAGTTGTGATTTATGAAAGGTATTACGTGAAGTAATTTCTTAATTAATTTCGCAAGAGAAGATCAACTCTTTTACAAATTATTTTGGATTCATCCTCAAGAAAGCAAGCTTGTGTTCCATATGAACATGAATACACTGATGGTCGACGATAGGCGTGGTAAGCATCGAGAAGAGCTTGACTTAACCACACCGCGCATCAATTTTGGAATTGCTATACGACCCAACCACCGGAGACGCCCGTCTTTCGTGTCCTCTTCAACATCAAAGAGGGACTATAGAGTAATGACGTTTCTAACTCCTTCGGCTTATCCGGCTGCCGCTCCCAAAGTCTTAGTCTTCAGTCTTCGTCCTCCGCCGCCGGTCCTTGTTTTCTACTTCCATGTCTTCAGTCTTCGCCTTCTGCCGGTCTTGTTTAATTAATTAATAATACCCGGTAATGTTTCGGAAGTTATATAAGCAGAGGTAAGTAGCTTCTCCGTTCTTACAACTCGATCGGTACTAGTCAATTCCATACATATATGTTACTGCTAAGAGTACTCCCCAGTATGAGAGCTTCCCCCCTCGCCGTCGCCTTGGTCGGAGTCCTCCTCGGCGGGTTCTTGATAGACTCCGTCGTGGGCCAGAACTGCGGCTGCGCAGCTAACCTCTGCTGCAGCAGGTACGGGTACTGCGGAACCGGCGAAGCCTACTGTGGCGACGGTTGTCAGCAAGGCCCCTGCTTTAATTCCGGCGGGGGTGCTAACGTCCCTTCAGTAGTCACCCAGGCGTTCTTCGACGGAATTAAAAACGAAGCCTCGGGGAACTGTCCCGGGCGCGGGTTCTACACACGGGCGGCCTTCCTCAACGCCCTCAATTCCTACCCCAACTTCGGGCGCACCGGCTCCCCCGACGTCGCCAAGCGCGAGATCGCCGCCTTCTTCGCCCACGTCTCCCACGAAACCGGCCGTAAGTAGTTAGTTACCACTCTGTTCCTCTGGCTTAATCTTCTTCTTGTCAAATTTAGGAGTCAAATTAATTAATACTAAACTTTTTTGGAACAGGGATGTGCTACATTGAAGAAACTGGGGGCGCGTCGAAGGATTACTGCGACGAGAACAACAGGGAGTACCCGTGCGTGGCCGGGAAGGGGTACTACGGCCGGGGACCTCTTCAGCTGTCGTGGAACTACAACTACGGTCCGGCGGGGAAGAGCATCGGGTTCGACGGGCTAGGAGCCCCCGAGACGGTGGCGAGGGACCCAGTGGTGTCGTTCAAGACCGCGCTCTGGTTCTGGATGAACAGGGTTCACTCCAGGGTCGGGGAGGGGTTCGGCGCCACCATCAGAGCCATCAATGGCAATGAGTGCGGAGGCGGGAACGCCGGCGCCGTCAATAGTCGAGTTGAGCTCTTCACTCGCTACTCTAACCAGTTGGGGGTCAGCCCCGGTCCCAATCTCCGCTGCTAGAGTAGAGAGAGACTCGCAACGGGTTACGTACGCAGCACTCTGCTCACTTCGTCGATCAACGACTCTCCTTAATGTATTAATGAGTGTAGAGTAGTATGTGCTAAATAAAACTGTATTATGAAATAAACTGAGGTGCTTCCATGCATGGCCGCCGCTTCATCCAAAAATATTCGTCACCAGTTCCACTCGATGAACTAGTTATATATATTAACTTGACGACTAAACTAAGTGTATCCTGTGCGTCTCATAATTAAGGAACCTATCTAGATACGACGTTTTTTTCTAATTAATTAAAAAAAAATAAATTCCAAAAAATTTTGCCAAAATGGCTTTATTTACACTTTGACCGAGTTGGTCAAAGTTGACCATCTCGGTCAAACACTCGTCCAGCGTGTTGCCAAAATTTTTTTTTATTAGAATCCGGTAGGTGGCATTCAAATGCCGCCTACAATAAAAAACCGAGGCGGCTTTAAAATGCCGCCTCCAACTTAACTAAGAGAATATGAGGCTATAGAACGGAAACTAGCGAGGCGGCATCTAAATGCCGCCACTAGCGAAAAGTACGAGGCGGCATTTCGATGCTGCCTCGACCAACACAACGAAATTTCGTGATTTGGAGGCGGTATCAAGATGCCGGCTTACATTCTACTCTGTAGGCGGCATATAAAAGCCGCCTCCACCTTCAAAACTAAAGGCGGCATTTAAATGCCGCCTTTGCTTTATTTTTTTGTTAATTTTTTTTTTTGTTTTTGTCTTGTTTGTTTCTCAACCTGTCATTACCTGTTAACAATCATAATCCAAAACAGCTCACACTACATAACTGTAAAATAGATAAATACATCTATCATGACAAATAAATAAAAACTATATAAAATATAACTATACAAATGTGTATATATAAAAAATAATGAAAAACAACAAATCATCAGTTACAGAAACAATCATAAGGCAGAACTGGGAGCATGTCTGGGGGTGTGTGCCCGGCTGCCCATAATAACATACTCCACCCGCGCCTCCCACCGAGCGATGTAATCACGGTGGTATAGCGTAAATCCTCCCCTTCGGCCTTTCAGAGATGCGAGTAACATGCTCGACATCCTCCTGTGGAGTCACCTGCTCAAAGTTATTAAATTAAACACCGAAAGATAAATAGAAATTGAACTTGGGCGTTGCAATAATTACCTGCTCTAGCCCGAACTGTAACATCACTCGATCAGGAACATGCAGCTCGACGATCTCGAAGCAAATAAGAGGTGTCATAGACAACCAGATACGTCTACGTACCTTCAACGCATATAGTAGGTAGACGCTGCACGAAATCCTGGTACGGCTGCCAGTTTACCTAAGAAAAAATACAATAATTACTAATGGGAACTTGCTGGGGTATGAATTGTCATTACTGTTTGTTCGTAAAGTAACTTACCTAATAGCTCAGCTGGTGGTCCAACTCTGTCCTGTATAGCACCAGGTTTCCACCAGGTTTGGTGGCATTCGTCCGTCGGATATTCCACCTAAAAAACCAATATAAGTTAGTTACCCAAGATTTTATGGAAGTGTAAATAACGATTAAACTGTATAGGTACATACCTAGAACCTAAAGGGCCACCCTGTAGCTCCGGTTCCTCTAGGAGTGTCGGGCGGCCCAAGATGTAGACGTTCCCACGCCCACAACCGCATAAAACAAAAACTATACGATAAGTCATATTCCTTCAAGATGAACAATTTTTTTATGAGAGAAGAGGTTACCTGCATAAGGGTGAGGCATCCAGCAATACCAACGACTCCCGTCGACACGACCTTTCAAGCGAAGTTCTCTGGTAGAGGAAGGCTAATGTGGCGGCTCCCCACCGTGCCTCCTCCCGGCCTCCCTCGAAATCCTCGAACAAAGGTCGGGTATGCCATGTGAACTCCTCGGGCACTACCATCCGAGAATATCGTCGCACCCACTAGAAGGAGGAGGTGCGCGCGACGCCACAGCGTCTGCAGTATCACCAACTTCGGTCGCATCGTCGGACAGAATGAGAATTGGCCTCTAAGCCATGAAAGTGACAATCGACCCCTTGAAAACTTCCGGTGGGAGCTCGACCCCCCCTGTACTACGGCCAACTCCATCCAATCCCCCGAAGTCGACCCGGTCCACGGCGTCTCCGTCGACGCGTAATCCCAATAAGACAGCCACGCCCCCTAATGTGATAGTCATCTCACCATTCGCAAGGTGGAAGGTGTTCGCCTCGCTCCTCCATCTCTCTACTAGTGCGGTAATCAGCGGCTTGTCCGGTCTCAACCACCGGACTCGTGTAGTGCACCAAACCCCCGCGGCCTCTACATACGGCAACATCCGCCGTCCATGGGCCAATGTCGAGTTTGGAAATGCTCAGTGCATTCCAGGCATCCAGGGTCCTGAAAATGAGTGGGTATTGTTAGCGTATATTTAAACCCTATGTTTAAAAGCAAATATAATCACAAGTACAAGAGTCCGTACTAACCTCCTCATGCCAGATGGCCTCGCTCCTGTGGGAGTCCTGATCGTACAATAAAGGGGCGTCTGCCATCACGACGCCTCTAGACGCGACGACGCCTCTAGAAAACTACAACGCCTCATATACTAAATTAGTCTATAAAATCCTAAATTAGCCTAAACCCTCAATTAGCCTAAAATATGACTGAATTATGATTAAAAATCCTTCATTAGCATATAAAACCATATCTTAACATAACATCAACATTACCATGCAAATTCCCAAATTACCCCTGAAAAACCCTAATTAAGCATAAAATCCATTAATTACCATAAAAACCCTAAATATAGCATAAAATCAAAATTAACATAAAAACCCCTAAATAAGCTTCAAAACACCTAAATTAACATCAAAACCCTAAATTAGCAACAAAACCCCAAAATTAGACTTAAAAACCCTAAACCCTAAACCCAAGAAACCCCAAATCCATGCAATACATGAAATTTAACCCTAAATCAACCAACAAACATGAAATTCGTAGTATAATCATGGTTAATACGCTACAATAAGAGCAATTTCAAGTAAAAACATGCATCAAATCATCAAAACGACGTCCAAACATTCTAACTGACGAAAAATGAAAAACATGCTGTTTCACCGAAAATCCGCCGGTCCGCGAAGAGGCGCGACCGAGAGAAGTTTTCAATTACTTTAGAATAAATTTGTTACAGGGTGTGTTGTAAATATCAAGGAATGCGAGTTCACTCTCCTAGGCTTCCTCTGATTCGATCTCCGTGTGGTTTTGGGTGAAGTTAAAGCTTCTGGCGAGGTCGTCGTCGAGACTTCGAGTTACAGAAACGAACAGACACGATCTGGTGTGGCTTTTGTCGGTCGGACGGAAGTATTTGTGTTTCGTGTGTTTCGACTTGTGACGATGCCGGCGACGGTGTAGAATTGCTTCTGGTCGAACTGTAGAGCGACGAACTGCGAAAGTGCTGGACTTCTTTGCGATTCGAAAGAACCTCTGTGCATGAAGAACTCTTCTCGATGAAGGGAGTTTTGGACCTTCGATTTAAGAACGAGAGGATTTCTACGCTTGTGCTAAGAGAACCTTCCGAGTATGATTTCTTCAACTTTTTCAATTTTTCCAACCAACCCTTGGAACAGGGAACGTCTGGCCTTTTGTAGCCAGTCTTTGTAGTTGTTGAGGGATTTTTGCTGGGAAAGGGGATCACGATCCCCTTTCTGCTCGTGAAGTTGAGGGAAGAGGGGAGGAGGGAGACCAGGAGCTCCCCGTTGAGATCCCCTGAATGAGGATCGTGGCCCCTTTTATAGGTTTTCATCTTTCTGTTTGAAATGGCTGACTGTATGCTGACTCATGCTGACATGGCGATGACTCATCGAGTCGTTGCTGACTAGACGATGACTCACTGAGTTGACGATGTGGCAAGACGGCTCGCTGTGTCGATGATGCGGCGAGACAGATGAGTTTGACGATGGGCTGCGTCAGATTTCTTCGACAATTGTCGAGGCCTGTCCACGAACTTTGTTTGTTGGGTCGATGGACTCCTGGACCTGTTGAATTTGGGCCATGCACATTTTGGTGCATACAGATTGCCCCCTTCGAGACTTGTTCGTTCGGGAGGAACGAACAAGTTTCGAACGTGAAGATGAACGAACACAACACACACACCCCTTTTTTTTTTGTTTCTTTTTTTTTTGTTGATCCTCTTTCTCTTTTAGGATCGTTTATCTTTTGTGTACGTATTTCTATCTGTCCTCTTGCTTTTTTAGGACAATGTATATTCTTTGTACACCTTGTATATATATTTTTTTTCATTCATTTTTTTTTTTTTTTTTTTTTGCTCTCTTTGTTGTTTTAGTGTTGTTTGCTTTTTTCGATTTTCTTTTTTTTTTTATACACGCATACGTGTGAGTATGTACGGGTATAGAGAAATGATGAACACCGAGCGAGATGTCGCAAGTAACAACGACGACTTGAGTTGAGCTGCTGGCTACGGTCTGCTTTGAGTGTTGCCGAAAAGTTGTTTCAAGCCCTGGATGGCTAGTGAAATTCTGCTTCGACAGAATTGGTTCTACACTGGAGGAGGGGAGACTGCGTGGTCCTGACTCATCTTGGACGACCTCCTTTTCGACAGAACTGCTCCCGCGCAGGGGAGGAAGGGAGGACGGCTTCGGCAGAATTAGGACGGCTTCAGCAGAATTGCTCCTGTGGCAGCGGAGTTGCTCCGATTTCGGCAGAAGGGAGGCAGTGCCGTGGGCCCCGGCCTGTTTGGCGCTGACTCAGCGGCAAGCTCCTTCGGCGACGGAGTTGCTCCGGCTTTGGCAGAATGCTCCTGCGGCGACGGAGTTGCTCCGGCTTCGACAGAACTGCTCCCCTGCGCAGAGGAATGGAGGCAGCGCCGTGGGCCCCGGCTTGTGTGGCGCTGACTCAGCGGCAAGCTCCTGCGGCAGCGGAGTTGCTCCGATTTCAGCAGAACTGCTCCCCTGCGCGGAGGAAGGGAGGCAGCGCCGGCTTCGGCAGAATGCTCTCTGCGGCGACGGAGTTGCTCCGGCTTCGGCAGAATTATTCCAGTTTCGCCAGAAGGGGAGGCAACGCCGTGGGCCCCGGCCTGTGTCGTCTGGCTCGAATTTCGCGACTAGACGACCCAAAGATTTGTCGAATTCTGTAGAACTGGTCGCAATGAAGATCAGTGTAGCTCTCGGTGACACCTTCTCGTTGCGTTCGCAATTGGCGAGTTGAGCAAAATTTATTTATTTATTTTTTTTTTCACCTCCTTCGATACTAGTTGTGTTTCCTTATTCGCGGCAGCTAATTCTCTCTCTTCGCTCTCCTTGAACAAATTGCCTAGAGATTGAAGTTTGTTGGATCCCTGACCATCTTCGTCTCCGTGGCTTTTGACGGCGATCTCCGCTGCTTTGACTTGGGCCTCCTCGGCGAGCTTGGCGTGGTCGGCGGACTCCTCCTTAGCCTTGGAATCGCAGGGCGGCGCAGTTCTCCTCGGTGGGAGGGGGGATCTCGGTAGTCTCGGACTTCAGACCCTTGGGTTTGCTCAAGACAGCCTCCCATCTCTCTCTCTTCTCTCTCTGTTTTTGTTTTTCTTACCCCTTAAAACTAGGCTGCAAAGAGGCAGGGACGCGATCACTGAGGAGAGAATGAGAGAGTAGCGAAGCAACAAGAAAGAACGAAGATTGATGTTTGTGTGCTCAGGCAATGCGGTAGCTGCTACTGCCGAATGGGAAAGAAAGAAGAGATCGACGCAGAACATCGACCTCCGCAGAACGAAACAGGGGAGGAAGGGAGCCGAGGCCAACAGGGGAAATCAGCGAAAAGGAGAGAAGGGGAGAGGAATTGAATTGGAAGGGAGAGAGGGGACGCCGACGCCGGAGGGAGAGGAGGAGAACGGGAGACAAGGGGGAGCCGAGCCGAATGGAGAGGACCTACACGCAGAAGGGAGAGAAAGAGAACCGAGCCGAGGGGATCCAAGGTCACATGGAGGGGGGGATGAGGTCACAAGGAAGGAAGGAGAAAGGAGAACAGGGGGGGAGGAGATGAAGAAGGAGAGGGATGAGAGGAAGATTGAGGCGAAGAAAAGTGGACCCGAGGGAGGGAGATGCTGCCGAGGGGAGAGGGATGAGAGGAAGGCTGAGGCCAAGAGGGGAAACCTGAGAGAGGAACCAAGAGGGGCCAAGGGCCGAGACCTGAATTGAAACCAGAGAGAGGAACTGAGGCGAGGGGGCTGGGAGGAGAAAGGGAGAAACGTGAGGAGAGGAGAGAAAGTGAAGGGCGACCGCCCAAGAACCCAAAACAGGGAGGAAGGAGAAAAGGGGAGAAAGAGAGGGGAAGCGGGAGGGAGAGAGGAGGGAAGGAGGAGGAAGGGGGGAGATCGGGAGTTTGCCGTGGGCCCCACCCTAATTGGTCTCGCCTACCTAGGGTTTTCCAGGTCGTGCCTCTTTAATATGATGATTGTGGGTCCCGCCCTAATTGGATTGGCGCTGACCTAGGGTTTTCCCAAATCGTGCCTCCTCCATTAAGGGACATGGGCCCCGCCCTAATTCCCTTCTTTGATAACTTTAGTCAATTAATCCCCTATCTGAGGAGCTCATTGACTTTCCTTTGCTTCTCCTAAAAAAATCCTCCTTTTCTTCTTGACTATCTGCGACGACTATTTTTTTGTCAGTCCACGATTTGAGACTCTATGGTTTGGCGTTTTCTGTCAGTCTGTTCTCTGTCTGTCGCTGTATTCTGGGAGACAGTCTTCGAACTGGCTATTTTGGTCTGCGACTTTGGGAGGCTGCACGTGGTCGTCTGTTTTATTCTCTGATTCCCCCGACTTGCGTCAGAGTTCTCTGTGGATTCGATTCAAAGGTACTGTAAAAAAAAAGAACTTTTTTTTTTTTCCCGGCAAGCTCGGATTGAATTCGAGTCAGCCGGGTTTCCCACTCTCTTTTTTTTTTCTCTCTTCCTTTTCCTTCCTCTTTTTCTCTCCTCTCATTTTCGACTCCTCCCTCAGTCTCTCATTTTCTCTCTCTCTTTTTTTTTTTTTTTTTCTCTCTCTTTTTTTTTTTTTTTTTTTTTTTTTTTTCTTTTCTCTCTCGTCTTGCGATCTAAGTATTTGTCAATTTGTGCATTTGTGACAAATCGACGGTTTTTAATGCCAGCGTTGTGATTTTGTTTGGCGCTGGCTCATGTCGCCAGTGCTGAAGTTCATTCCGTCGTAGCCGGAACTCTGTCGCCAGTGCTGAAATTTATGTGGGTTGTTCCAGCTTGGTCGCCGGGTGCAATTAGCAGTCTGGTCACGGTCGGCCAGAGTTGATTGCTAATTGCAAGGTCGCAGCCGGCAAGGGTAGCCTGGTGCGAGTTGTTGTTGACCTTTTCTTTTTTTTTTCTTTCTACTGCTTCTTTTTGTCGTAGCCTTTTTTTTTTTTTGAGCGACGACTTCTTTTTGTCGCAGCCTTTTTCTTGTTTAGCGACTGCTTCTTTTTGTCGCTGCTTTTTCCCCTTTTTTTTTTATTCGGGACAAAATTACGTACCTGACACCCTTTGATTGTGGTCGGCTCGGTCGCCGGGATGTTGCAGTTTTCGTTTTAAACTTGGCCGACAAGGGTCGCCGGGAGGTTGGTCTTCTTGTTTTGGCCACCGAGTGCCGAGGCTTTGGTTCGGCTGAGCTCGGTTAAGTCGCCAGGAGGCTGACTTCTGTTTTGGCCACCGAGAGCTGAGGCTTTGGTTCGACTGAGCTCGGTCGGGTCACCAGGAAGCTGAATTCTTGTTTTGGTCACCGAGTACCGAGGCTTTGGTTCGGCTGAGCTCGGTTGGGTCGCCAGGAAGCTGAATTCCTGTGTTAGCGCACCCGGCTCGGTCGCCAGGTGCGAGCTGCTAGGAGGTCAGCTCTGGTTTGATTGTCAACCACTTCTTTTCTTTTGCGACTGCTTCTTTTTGTCGCTGCATTTTTTTTTGTTCTTTTGCGACAGCTTTTTGTCGCAGCTTTTGTTCGGCGACGGCTTTTTTTTGTCGCAGCCTTTTTTTTTTTTTGAAGGTGAAGATAGATGGCGTACCTTGTTCTGTTGGCTGCGTCTGGCTCGGTCGCCGGCCGCAGAAGTTTGTAGTACAGCACCCGACTCGGTCGTCGGGTAATGTCTCTGCATTCTTCTTCACGTCCGTTTTGGTGTTGGGCGTCTGTTTTGATCGTGGCCAACTGTTGGACTTGGTCGCAATAAGTTGAGTTGCGCCTGGCCTGGTCGCCGGGCATTCTTGTTTCGCAATATCCCTTTCCTGTCCGACTCGGTCGTCCGGCACTAGGATCGGGTATGCGGCATCTAACTCTGTCGTTAGATGCTGAGTTCTCTGTTTTGGTGCGCCTAATTTGATCGTCGAGCACTAGAGAACTTTGTTCTGTTCGCCTCCGGTTTGGTGGCCGCGAGACTTTGGGACTGTTCTCGGTTTGGGCCGTCGAGAACAGTGTTGTTGTTTTGGTCGCACCCGACTCGGTCGTCGGATGCTGCTCCTCTTTTTTTTTGACTGCGGCCAGCCTTGTAGTTGGCTGCGAATTAGAAGATGTGCTCCACCCGATTTGGTCGCTGGGTGAGATAACTCCATTTTGATCGTACTCGGCTCGGTCGCCGAGCACGAGACTTGTTTGTCGCACTGTCGAAAAGGATTGGTATACCTCTTCGGTTTGCCCCCTCTCTCTTTTTTTTTTTTTCCATTCTCCATTTTTTTTTTTTGGTGACGACTTGTTCTTTTTTGTCGTCCCTCTGTTTTTTTTTTTCTTGCGACTTGATTTTTTTTTTTTTTGTGTCGCAGGTTCCCCTTCTTTTGTTTTTATTGCGACTCTGCTCTTTTTTCTTTTTGGTCGCAGGGGATACATAAATTTTTTTTTTTCGAAAGAGTGATTGACGTATCTGTTTGTTTTGCCACAGATGTCTACTGTCTCAACTTCAATTACCCTCCTCGGTTTGACCTTCTCGGATGTCTCTGGGCTGTCCGACGGTGTTACGCGACGCTGCCTGCGGGTTAGAGATTCAAATGGACAAGAGAAGTCGATGTTATTACCTCACGGCGAATCAGCATTCGGGGTCAGTCCGTGTTCCGCTGCCCACGCCATGAGTGTGCATGACTTGTGGAGTCGTCCAGTGGTTGAGGACAACCAGATTTGTTATCTTCTGCGACAAGCGGCCTTCCCTTCACATCAGGCTGGGGGGAACGTTCTGTTGAGCCCTCTGCATAAGTTAGCCACGTACACAGCACCCGAGCTATCGATTCACGACCCTCGGTTCGGCATTTGGGACGGTTCACACCCCGCACCACCGGTTCCTTTTCCCGTGCATGTGCCCTTTTACTTTGAATGGACCTGCACCATCGTTCGTACTTGCCCGGAGATCTTGGCTAGACTGGGCATTTTGACCGCAATCCGTGCCTCCGCTTTTACTTACCAGTGCTCCACCCATGTGGTTCATGCCTTCTTGGAGCTGTGGTGTCCGTCGACGAATACGATTTTCACTCGAGGTGGAGAATTCTCGATTTCTTTGTGGGACTTACATCATCTTTGTGGGCTGCCCGTTTCTGGATCTATCTACGACGAGGTGGTGCCGACGGTGGCTGACTTTACTGCTGTCCGAGCTCTACCGCTGCCAGAGGGTGTATCATATTTACTGCTGGCCTTCTACCGGATTTACTGTCGTCGCGACCTGGGAGACAAGAAGAGTCCTGCCGAGTCCTTTTCGGACTGGACATCCTTCTGGTTTCGCACTGAGGAGGGGGTCGTTCCTTCGTCTGACCCTTGGGCTGATCGCGGCAAGATGACGGAGTCCCGTAGCAGAGATCGTTCTACTATTCAGGATCGGGTCCTTGTTGAACTCGGCGTACCTGAGGCTCTTGCAGATGAGGTCTACTTGGCAGCATTCTTAGCCCTTTGGTTGTGCCGCAGTGTGATCCCCATGGCGGGTTTTTCTATGCGACCGGATACTTTCAAGATGGCCTGTTTTATGGCGAACGGGACTAAAGTAGGCTTGGCCGGGGCGGCTTTGGCGCATCTTTATCGGGGCCTCAACAGTTTCTCTCCGGTCGCATAGCTTGGCCGTTCCTTTGTGCCTGGTTGGCGCAGCGTTTCAGTGCTCACGGCGCAGATCCTAGCGAAGGCTCTGGTCCTCTCATGTGGATGTATCGGAACCCAGACCTCTGCCGACATTTTACTCCGGTCGAAGCCCGTGCATTGTTTTGGAAGAGTTCGATCAAGACTTGGTATCCAGCCGAGGCTCTTCCTTCCGGCATTCTTCTTGACGCGAGGAGTCGCGTGGCTTCATCGATCGAATCGGAATATTTTCTGTGTGTTCGATCGACTTCTTTGGTTTACCGGAAGCGCGACACTCTGGCTATTGAGCCGTACAGCCCTCACAGGTTCGCTAGGTAGTTTGGCTTTTGCCAGGATTTGCCTGGCGTGCTTATTTCTGATCAGCGCAGGGCAGAGTCTCTTTCGGCCCTTTTGGAGATGTGGAGGACCAATGTCGCAAGGCCTTTTGGTCATGTTGAGGTGCCAGTTTTTCTGGGTGCTGACGCAGACCCTGGTATCACTTTGAGCTTCAGGGAATCGTGGCTCGAGCACGTAGTCCCCTTTTTCGAGGTATGTGAACTTGTCTCTCTTTTCCTTTGGCTTCTTTTCTTTGTCTCCGATATTTCCTTCATCTTTCTACCCTCTTCTTTTTTTTTTTTTTTTTTTAGCATGAGTGGAAGAACCTTGCTCGAACCGTCGTGGTCCGCATCTCAATCCGAAGTTGCTGCGTCGCGTGAGTGATGATGAAGCAGGGGTCTCCTACCACGCCCTGCCTCTGCTAAGGCCAAGAAGGGGAAAGCCAAGGCTAAACAGCCTCGTCCGAAGGTAGTGAAGGAGAATTTACCTCGCGGCAAAGGCGAAGGGTATAGTGCTGAAGGAGCCGCCTCAGGCCGGGAAAGAGGCCAAGCCGGTGGTCCTTGCTTTGCTAGCGTCTCAATTCCAACTTCGCGGAGAAAGAAGAAGAATGCTCCAGCCAAGCGGAAGGCACCTCTCCAGCCCCGATTTTCGCTCCCTCCACCCTTCGTTAAGCGTCGGCAAAGTAGTGTTGCTAAGCCATCCGAGGATTTGTTTGATGTCCCTAGCTCGTCAGCTCTTCTGTTGGAACCGCCCGAACCTTTGGCCGTTTCGACTCCTCTTCTTCTTTCGGGTCCGTCTCAGGGGCCTACTGGAGAAGCTCAGTTGGTTGACCCGCGGGAGATTCAGCTTACTCCGGCTTTGGACGAGCCGTTGGACCTTTCTGGGTTGGAGCTACCTCACCACTCCATGCTGGACGAGGAAGATCACATCTCTTTGGCAGACCTCGCCAAAATGCGATTCCGTAAGGGTCCGCTATCTGCTGCTGATCCTATACTCGATGAAGTGGAGGACGATACGACAGTGGTTGCTGATGGTGCATCCCCTCAGACCGGAGCAGAGGCGACTGTGGATGGAGTCACTATTGCCGGCTTGAGCCAAGTGGCCGTCGGGGGTATTTAGCCTGATGCCCCCAGTATCTCTCGTCCTATTCCAGCGACTCCAGTCACCGTGATCCGGCCTTCTATTGTGTCTTTGTCTTCGAATGGTGGAGAGCCGTCATCAGCCCTTCATCCGCCTGGCAGCGATCATTCAACCTCTTCGAAGTCTTTGTCGGTGGGTCATGATTTCCTTTTCTCCTTTTCGTATATATATTTGTTTGTCTTTCCTCCCTCGAACTCATAGCCTCTATTTCTACAGGGGTCCTCGAGACGTCCATCAGCGAGGACGACTCTAAGGCTTCAGAGGGCGGCTTTGGGGTTGTGGGAGGACTTCATCCAGACAGACCTCTTACTAGCCAGCGATCCGAGTTCACCCGGATTGGTGGAGGATGCCTTCGTCTGCCTTGAGAAGCTGATTGAGGTAGGTATCGACACCTCTATATTGGGACATTGGGTTGAGGAGTTTGCATCCGGGGCGGCTCGACTTCAGCATTTGCGCTGTTCGCTGGAAGGGAAGCTCAGTCTAGAAGAACGCCAAGTTGCGCAGGCTGAACTTACTGAAGCTGAGCGGCGATGTGATCAGCAAGTCGTGACCAACTGTCCGCTAGTGTCGACCAGAATCGGGGCTAGGCAGGCTGCCGAAGAGGAGCGGCGGCTTCATGAAAGCAGCTTACTCAGGTTTCAGCTCGACTTGACTCTTTGGATGCACAACTTGCGACCGATAGGAGACAACTTGATGCAAAAGATGAAGAGGCTGCCACTATTCGTCGACGTTTGGCCGAGGTTAGAGCTCGGCCTACCTTTAGCGAGCAGGAGGGACATGAGCTAGCTGACGCCCAGGCTGAGGTGATCCGTTTGAAGGGCCAACTTACCAGTTTCGAGCTTCCGCGACTTTGAGGCCATATCACTCTTTCTTTCCTTTGCATTTTTTGTTTGACTCGTTTATGTTTTGTGAGGCTGAGAATATTCTCATTTGATTTTTTTTTTTATGAGAAGTACTCTCCTTTATTCGACTACTTTTCCTTTTCTCACATTTTTTTTCGCTGCCCTTTTCATGGGTAAAATCGTTTGAGAAATTTACCGTTCGTTATTGGCAGCTCCGACCCGTTCGCAGTGACGAGCTTATAGGCGCCACTGGTATAGGCCTCCTGCACCACGTAAGGTCCTTCCCATTTTGGGACGAATTTGCCCCCGGTTTTGCTGGTGAAAAGCATCGGTCGTCTTACTGCGAGCACGAGATCGCCTTTCTGGAATGACCTGAGTCGTACCTTTTTGTTGAAGGCTCTGGTCATGCGGGACTGATAGCATTCAAGACGTTGTTGTGCCTCGAGTCGTTGTTCATCGAGAGACTCAAGTTCTGCGAGCCTCAATTGGGCACATTCCTCCGTCGTCAGTCCTTCTCTTACTGCTATGCGTAAGGAAGGGAGTTGTACTTCGAGAGGGAGCACCGCCTCGGAACCATAAACCAGCGAGTATGGAGTCGACTGGGTAGGCGTTCGGCCGCCGTTCAGATGCCCATAAAGCTTCGGGAAGCTTTTCATCCCAGCTCCTTTTGTGGGTGCCGACCGTTTTCTTCAGAATTTTGCGAGTGTCTTATTGAAGGCCTCTCATGAGTCCATTGGCTGCCGGGTTGTAAGCCGACGACATCCGCTGTTGTATGTGAAATTTTTTTCAGAAGCGGTCCATGAATTTATTCCTGAAGGGTGTACCGTTGTCTGTCACGATATACCGTGGAACTCCATATCTGTATATGATTTGAGTTCGGATGAAGTCGGCGACGGTGGTGGCTTTGACCTCTCGGTAGGCTGCAGCTTCGGCCCATTTGGAGAAATAGTCGGTGGCAGCCAGGATGTATTGCCGGTCGGTGTCGGATTTGGGAGTGATAGGGCCGATGATATCCATGCCCCAGGCTTCGAATGGCCAGGAAGCTACCGTTGGGTGAAGCGACACCGGTGGTTGATGTATGTAATCGGCATGGAGTTGGCACGGTTTGCAGGTTCGAGCCATTTCGATGGCGTCCCCGAGCATAGTTGGCCAATAGTAGCCGAGTCGTTTGACTTGTAGGTGGAGCTTCGGGCCAGCTTGATGTGCACCGCAGATCCCACCATGTGTTTCTTTCAGCACTTGCAGTCCTTCTTCTTTTGAAAGACAGCGAAGGAGCAGACCTTCGTACGACCTTCGGTATAGTACATCATTGATGAAAATGTACCGAGGAGCTGTCCGTCGAATTTGGACTCGCTCTCGTAGGTCGTCTGGGAGTGTACTGTGACGAAGGAAGTTGATGATAGGCTTGCGCCAGTCCTCGGTCTGGTTTTGGGTAGCCGAGATAGGGAGAGATTCTTCTGTCTCCTCTGTTTGCTCTTCTTCTTTTTCTTCCTCGGGTGGTGGAGGGATGACCCATCGTTCGCAAATGGGAACTTGGTTTGGCCGTTCGTCAAAGTGTGCTATGCTAGCGGCAATGCCGGCTAATGCGTCGGCTGACCCATTCTCGGAGCGAGGGACATAGTGAAGTGAAACTTCCGGGATTTGGTCTAGAAGTTCACTGGCATATTTCCAGAGAGGTTCGAGCTCGAGTTTCTTGACTTCGAACTCTCCTGACAATTGCTTGATGACCAAAGCCGAGTCGCCGTAGATATTTAATTGTGGCAGTTGCATCTCGACCGCTATGCCGAGTCCCAGGAGGATGGCTTGATACTCTGCTTCATTGTTCAAACAAATATGGGATAGCACGAACGAATACGGCAGTAGATCCTTCTTTGGAGACACGAAAAGGACTCCGGCGCCAGCTCCATTTCTTCGTACGGCGCCGTCAAAATACATCTCCCAAGGGGGAAGTACTTCGACCAGGAATATTTCTTCGTCTGGGAATTCCTCAGTTAACTCCCATTCGGCCGCACCGGGTGGTCGGCCAAGAAATTAGCAGGAGCTTGACCTTTGATAGCTCGTTATGAACGGTTGATCTCAAATTCGAGAGAAGCAGCCCCATTTTGCCAGTTGACCAGAGAGAATTGGTCATGACATAATATACTTCAACGGATCAGCTCTTGAAATGAGATTTGTCGAATGCGCCAGGAGGTAGTGCCGGCTTTTGAACTGCGAATATGATAGCCAGACAAGTCTTCTCAATCGGTGTATAGTTGAGCTCGGCCCCCACCAATGTTCGTCTAAGGTAGTAGAGAGAACGTTCTTTGTTGTCCTCATCACATTGAGCCAAAAGAGCTCCCACTGACTTCTCCTGTGCTGCGATGTATAGTAGCAATGGTTTGTCGACGATCGGAGCTACGAGCACTGGTGGCTTGGTGAGATACGCCTTTATGTTGTTAAAGGCATTCCAGCATGTATCGTCCCACTCGAACGGTGTATCTTTCTTTAGCAGCCGGCTGAAAGGCTGGCACCTCCCGACAAGGTTCGAAATGAAGCGGCGGATATATGCCAGGTGACCTTGGAAGCTTTTGAGCTCAGAGACGTTTCTGGGCTCCGGCATCTTTTGAATGGCATCGATTTTCGACTGGTCTATTTCAATTCCTCTGTGGTGGACGAGGAATCCCAAGAATTTGCCGGAGGAGATGCCGAAAGCACACTTCAACGGATTCATTTTGAGCTGAAACCGTCGCAGTCTCTCGAACACTGCTTGGAGGTCGAGAAGATGGTCGGCTCTCTACTTTGTTTTCACCACCAAGTCGTCGACGTAGCATTCGACTCGCTTATGGAGGAAGTCGTCGAAGATGTTTTTCATCGCTCTTTGATATGTCGCGCCGGCATTTTTGAGTCCGAACGGCATAAATTTGTAGCAGAAGATGCCTTTGGGGGTGCGGAAAGCGGTGAGTTCTTCATCTTTTGGGTCCATCCGAATTTGGTTGTAGCCGGAGGACCCGTCCATGAAAGATAGAGCCTCATGACCTGTTGTCGCATCGACCATGAGCTCGGTAATTGGCAGAGGGAAGTCATCCTTCGGGCACGCTTTGTTCAGGTCGCGGAAGTCGCCGTAAACCCGAATTTGGCCAGTCTTCTTCTTGACTGGGACGATGTTTGCAATCCAGGACGGGTACTTCACCTCCCTGATGAAATTTTCTGCGATCAACTTGTCGACCTCCTTTTTCGATTTCTGGCACTAGTTCTGGCCGAATCGCCGCTTCGCGATTGCTTCACCGGTCGAATGAGGGGGATGAACCGCCAACTTGTGGACTGCCACTTTCGCGGGTCAAGGCCAGGCATCTCTCGTGTAGTTCCAGGCAAAGATGTCGCGATATTCGCAGAGAGCAGCGCCATGTATTCGACCTCTTCATCGGCCGTCCAATGAAGCACTGAGGAATGTCGGCCTGGGGTCCTCTGCTGTGCCCAAGTCGACTTTCTTTAATTCATCGACGGTTGACTGGCCTCCTTCTTCGAATTGAGCCGAGAGCCTCTTTCAAAACAAATTCCTCATCATCTTGTTCGCCGCCGGGTGACGGAGATGTGATTCACCATTACCGAAGTCAGATCGCGCTGAGCTTCGTCGGAGGGCTGCTTTCAAAGTATAGATGATGACTGGCTCGCCGCCTTTCTTTGGTTGACGCCGATTGATGACAGCTTTTGTGTAAATAATCACCGCTTTGAAGTATCCTGTTCCTCTGTTGGGATTTGGCCAACTGAGACTTGGTACATGTCTGCCGATGATTTTCTGGTTATCTTTACCGGCTTCGTTTGGGCTGTATAGATCTTGATTGGTTTTGGCCTTTCATAGCCAAGGCCCAGGCGACCTTGACTGATGCGCTGCCCTTCGTTCTTTAGCTTCTCCTGCTCTGGAGTGAAGACGGGTAAAGTCACAGGAGGCTTGGCGTGAATCTCGTCTTTTGTAAGATTGCCCCTGCTCTGGCCATCAACGGGTAGGCATTTGGGTCGAAGCCTTCATTTGAGCGTGTGCACGACAACTATTGTTGGTTCGGCAACCGCTTCACGATACTTCTTTCCTCTAATTTTGGTAGAGGAAGCGTGACTTTTTCTGGCAACGGGGTCGGCTGGATTTTGTTGCAGGCGACCAGGGGAGCCTCTCCTTTCTTACTTTGTGACTGTGGAATGTATCGCAAGATGGGCATGTTGCGCCGATTTGGTGTAGGCGCGACTGTGGCCGATTTATGACTGTGTGCTGGCTGCTGTGGAGATACGACTTGCGCCGTGGGTCTGTTTGGGAGATGCCACTTGCGTCGAAGTCCGTGGTTTTGGCTGACACGGCGATCGCTTGAGTGTTGTATCTTGCACCGTTGTTTGGACGATGCAACCTGCGCCGGGTACCTTTTAGCGTTCGCTGCTTGGTTCGACCAAGGTGACAATTTGACCGTCGGTCTGGTCGCCGAGAGAATTTAGCATCTGCGAACGCACGCCTTGCTTCGCGTGAATGGGCTTTCGCCGGCATACACCGTTTTTTGCTCGCCGTTTTCCCAATACTTGAAGCATTGGTGCAGTGTGGATGGTACGACTCCGTTTGAATGAAGCCATGGTCAACCCAGGAGCAAATTGTAGGACGTCCTAGAGTCGATGACTTGGAGAGGAGTGTCGGCTACCATGTCCCCAATGTGCAGCTTTAGGTTCGTCATGCCGAGTGTTCTCTGGCCCTCCTGGTTGAAACCTTGAATGAGGAGAGAACTTGGAGAGAGGTCGCCGGCGGAGAGACCAATGTTCTTCATCGTGCGAATAGGCAGAATGTTGACTGCGGATCCACAGTCGATGAGGATACGGTTGATTTTATGGTCTCTGATGTAGCTGGAGACGAACAACGGTCTGTTGTGATTCTTCGACCCCAATTGTGCGTCTTCCTCTCTGAATGTAATGCAGGGCGGGCATGTGACGACCAATGCTTCCTCCGACTTTGCGAGATGCGCTTTGGTGTAGGCATCTTCCTCTTCTTTTCGAAAAGGAGGGGTTAACCCGACTTTCGGCAGGTCGTTCTTTCTCATCAGCAACATCTCGAGCTCGGCTTTGAGTTCCTCTGGTTTGTCGAGGACTCGGATTAGGGCTTGTCTGGACCTGATGTCCAAATCGAGGTCATGTTCTATTTTGTTGAGATGGGAAATTTGTTTGAGCGACGTCTCTAGGTCGTCGCATTCGACGGCTGGTCTTTTACCCTTTTCTTTTGTTGCCGTTTGCTCGGGAGGAGCTGTTGAGCAGGTCGCCACCATTGCAGGCGGCGAGAGGAACTCCTTCGGGAAGAACTCCGCCAATGTGACGGGTCTTCTTTTCTTTTTGTTTGCTCCCTGGACGTCAGTCCTAGGAGCTTTTCTTTGACGTTTCGCGGCTCTTTTGTTTGGCCACTTTGCTTTTGTTTTGATGGTCACCGGTGCCAGCTCGATTTCTCGAATAGGCTTCTTTCTCCGGGTGACCAAGATCCACCCCTCTGCGTCGGCTGCAGCTTGTTCACGGGGTGCCAGTTTTGGTGCGACCTTAGCCGGTGGTCGTCTATTGTTATGAGGTCGGTTGGAGGAACCGGGCTTTGGTCGGTACTCCTTCTTCGTGGCCTGCTTCTTGTTTGGCCGAGTTAGCTGATTCGGCTCGGCTCGGATGGAGATGGCATATGAGGAGGCTGTGTTTTCAGCTCCTTCAATTTCAATACGGCCTTGCGCCGCCAACTCCATGATGCGATCCTTCAAGACGAAACATTTTTCCGTCGAGTGCCCAACCAGTCGATGGTATTTGCAAAAATTGGGATCTTTGCTTTTGGATTGGTCGCCACGCCTTTTGATTTCTGGCAGCCTCAATAGTTGGTTGTCCAGCAGTTGATCGAGCATGATGGGAACGTCGGCATCGGCAAAGGGATATGTCTTTGCCTGTCGTTCTTCCAGTGTCAACTTCTTGAAACCTCCTATCAATTGTCGTGGGAGGTAAGTCTGCTTGACCTTACTGCCAACCTTGATTGGCTCGACAGTATTTGTCGCGAAAGAAGATTTTGATTTCTCTTTCGTTTCTTTGGATGCAGTCGCAGCAGGTGCCTTCCCCTTTTTGCGAGGGTCGGCGGAAGAGGATCCTTCTTCTCCTCGTTCTTCTATCAAGTTTTCCATATTGTGAGCTTCTGTTGCGAGCTCTTGGAAATATTTCGGCCTTCGGCTCTGTATGTAGTAGAGGAGGTTCCATCGCATTCCCCGTGAGCACATTTCTATTTCGGCTTCGAGCGATAGATTCGAGCTTTCTTTGCATTGAGGCTTAGGTTCCTCCATCGGTTGATGTAGTCAACCACTTTTTCGCCCTTCTTCTGTTTTAGATTGGCGATCTCGACTAGTGTTACAAGACGCCGAAAATCTTGTAGAATCGACCGAGGAATTCGCTCTCGGTTGCTCCCAACCGTCAATAGACTCTTGAGGTAGCTCAATGTACCAATCGAAGGCATTTCCCTTCAGCGATCGGCCAAACCGCTTGACCAATAGGTCGCCGCCCGTGCAGGCGGGCGTTGTTTGCAGTTTCGATGAAATGTGCGACATGCTGCTTTGGGTGGCCGTCGCCGTTGAATTGTTGAAACTTGGGAGGGTGATAGCCGATTGGCATTGGAATATTCTGGATCCTCTGTGTGTACGGTCTCTTGTAGGCGACTGATTTGTGGTTGCCGGCACTGTTTCGTCCTGCACGGTTGATGAGCTCTGTAATGGAGTCAAGGGTAAGAGCAGACGGATCCACTTTGAGTCGGCTTCTGCGGATGGCCACTGGAGCGACGGGCGGTAGCTTGTCGTCGGAGGAAGAGTCTTCTCGCGGCATTTCGGCTGAGGCGCTGGTAGTCGGCCGATTTCGGTCGACTTCTTGAGAGACGCCACCGGTGTTATTGGTGGTTGTGCCCATTTCGAGCCGTTCAAACAACTTCGCAATTTGATCATTACGAGCTGCTAGTTGAGCATCACGGGCTGCAAGCTGCACATATTTTATGCACAGCTGTTCGCTTTGCTCCTTTATTGCAGCCTGCATCTCGGCAAGCTATTCTTCAATAGTTTTGGCCGAAGTCGTCATCGCGGCCATCTTGACAGTTTGCGTCGGGGTAGTTATTCTCGACGCAGCTTGAAGATATGAAGCCTTCGTTGGTGACTTCATTGGAGAGGTGGTTGTTGTGGGGGACCGGTCAGAAGGACCAGTCGCAGGTTGATTGCGGAAGGTGGCTCTGGGCAATGACTGACTCGTAGTGACAGCCGCCGGTGAGAATCGGCAAGATGGAATGGGCGATGTGGCGGTAGGGGAGGTCGCCGTTGTTTGTCGGCGAGGTGAACGGACAGGTGGTGGACCAGCTGCTGCATTTAGTGCGGCCAGGAGGTCATGTGAGACCAGCATAACCGGCGAGTTGTCTGTCGCCGATGTTCTCTGTACGGAGGAAGCCGACACAGAGTGTGTTCTGGTCGCAGGGAGAGAGGAGATGTCCCCGCTTTGCTCGTATTGCTGTACCAAGGTTGGAACAATAGAGCTTCTCCGTGACGGCGGCGACTGCGTCGGGCTGGCGGTCGGGCTGCGAGAAGGTGAAGCGACAACAGCCAGATATGTTGGCTTGGCCATCGCCGCATCGCTTTGGTGGAGGATGCGGCAGGTTTAGTTGAGGCCGCGGTAGCTGGAGGAATGAACACGGCCGCTGCTTAACGGGTGTCACGCGATGAAAGGAGCTTGTCCAAAGGGACAAACTTCTGGCCGAGCCCCTTGTAAACGGGCGCGCGGCATGTGGAGGAGACGTTGGAGCGTGGAGGTTGGACGGAGATGCGGCTGCTGGTCCGCGGACTCCAGTAGTCGAGCTTGCAGTCGCGGCGGGGCGCGGTTGAGCAGAACTCGAGGAGGCAGTCTGTTTGCCTCCGTTGTTGTTGTTGTTGTTGTTGCCGTTGTTGGCATTGCTGGCCATGGCTGAGGTTGGGCAATTTTTTTTTTTTTTGGACGGAGAAGGAGATGAGAGGTAGGAAATGTCCCACCGGGTATGCCAAATCTGTTTCACCGAAAATCCGCCGGTCCGCGAAGAGGCGCAACCGAGAGAAGTTTTCAATTACTTTAGAATAAATTTGTTACAGGGTGTGTTGTAAATATCAAGGAATGCGAGTTCACTCTCCTAGGCTTCCTCTGATTCGATCTCCGTGTGGTTTTGGGTGAAGTTAAAGCTTCTGGCGAGGCCGTCGTCGAGACTTCGAGTTACAGAAACGAACGTACACGATCTGGTGTGGCTTTTGTCGATCGGACGGAAGTATTTGTGTTCCCTGTGTTTCGACTTGTGACGATGCCGGCGACGGTGTAGAAATACTTCTGGTCGAACTGTAGAGCGACGAACTGCGAGTGCTGGACTTCTTTGCGATTCGAAAGAACCTCTGTGCGTGAAGAACTCTTCTCGATGAAGGGAGTTTTGGACCTTCGATTTAAGAACGAGAGGATTTCTACGCTTGTGCTAAGAGAGCCTTCCGAGTATGATTTCTTCAACTTTTTCAATTTTTCCAACCAACCCTTGGAACAGGGAACATCTGGCCTTTTGTAGCCAGTCTTTGTAGTTGTTGAGGGATTTTTGCTGGGAAAGGGGATCACGATCCCCTTTCTGCTCGTGAAGTTGAGGGAAGAGGGGAGGAGGGAGACCAGGAGCTCCCCGTTGAGATCCCCTGAATGAGGATCGTGGCCCCTTTTATAGGTTTTCATCTTCCTGTTTGAAATGGCTGACTGTATGCTGACTCATGCTGACGTGGCGATGACTCATCGAGTCGTTGCTGACTAGACGATGACTCACTGAGTTGACGATGTGGCAAGACGGCTCGCTGTGTCGATGATGCGGCGAGACAGATGAGTTCGACGATGGGCTGCGTCGGATTTCTTCGACAATTGTCAAGGCCTGTCCACGAACTTTGTTTGTTGGGTCGATGGACTCCTGGACCTGTTGAATTTGGGCCATGCACATTTTGGTGCATACAGATTGCCCCCTTCGAGACTTGTTCGTTCGGGAGGAACGAACAAGTTTCGAACGTGAAGATGAACGAACACAACACACACACCCCTTTTTTTTTGTTTCTTTTTTTTTTGTTGATCCTCTTTCTCTTTTAGGATCGTTTATCTTTTGTGTACGTATTTCCTCTTGCTTTTTTAGGACAATGTATATTCTCTGTACACCTTGTATGTATATTTTTTTTCATTTTTTTTTTTTTTGGCTCTCTTGCTATTTTAGTGTTGTTTGCTTTTTTCGATTTTCTTTTTTTTTTTGTATACACGTACATGTGGAGTAGGTACGGTATAGAGAAATGATGAACACCTGAGCAGAGATGTCGCAGTAACAACGACGACTTGGAGTTGAGCTGCTGGGTACGGTCTGCTTTGAGTGTTGCCGAAAGTTGTTTCGAAGCCTCGGATGGCTAGTGAAATTCTGCTTCGACAGAATTGGTTCTACACTGGAGGAGGGGAGACTGCGTGGTGCTGACTCATCTTGGACGACCTCCTTTTCGGCAGAACTCCTCCCACGCAGGGGAGGAAGGGAGGACGGCTTCGGCAGAATTGTTCTGCAAATGAGTTGTCTCGATTTTTCGGCAGAAGGGAGAGGCTGGCCAGTGGGCCCCTACTGTTTGGCCGACTCACCAAGCAAGTCTCCTCAAGGGGCGACGGAGTTGTTCGGCCGGGCAGAATGGTCCCTGGGGCGACGGAGTTGTCCGCTTCGCAGAACTCAACCCCCCCAAGGCTGGAGGAAGGGAGGCAGCGGTGGTCCCCGTGGTTCGTGGCTGACTCACCGGGTAAGTCCCTCAAGGCAAATGCAGGCGAGTTGTTGTCTCGATTTCGACAGAACTGCTCCCCTGCGGCGGAGGAAGGGAGGCAGCCACCGCTCGCAGAGAATGCTCTTATGGCGGGCGACGGAGTTGTCCCGCTTCGCAGAATTATTCCAGCCGCGGAGGGGAGGTAACGCCGTGGCCCCGCCTGGTCGTCGCCTGGCTCAATTTCGCGACTAGACGACCCAAAGATTTGTCGAATTCTGTAGAACTGGTCGCAATGAAGATCAGTGTAGCTCTCGGTGACACCTTCTCGTTGCGTTCGCAATTGGCGAGTTGAGCAAAAATTTTTTTTATTTTTATTTATTTATTTATTTATTTTTTTCACCTCCTTCGATACTAGTTGTGTTTCCTTATTCGCGGCAGCTAATTCTCTCTCTTCGCTCTCCTTGAACAAATTGCCTAGAGATTGACGTTTGTTGGATCCCTGACCGTCTTCGTCTCCGTGGCTTTTGACGACGATCTCCGCTGGTTCGACTTGGGCCTCCTCGGCGAGCTTGGCGTGGTCGGCGGACTCCTCCTTAGCCTTGGAATCGCGAGGGCGGGCGCAGTTCTCCCGTGGGAGGGGGCTCTCGGTAGTCTTGGACTTCAGACCCTTGGGTTTGCTTTCTCGACAGCCTCCCATCTCTCTCTCTCTCTCTTTTGTTTTTGTTTTTCTTACCCCTTAAAACTAGGCCGCAAAGAGGGCAGGGACGCGATCACCGAGGAGAGAATGAGAGAGTAGCGAAGCAACAAGAAAGAACGAAGATTGATGTTTGTGTGCTCAGGCAATGCGGTAGCTGCTACTGCCGAAGGGGAAAGAAAGAAGAGATCGACGCAGAACGTCGACCTCCGCATAACGAAACAGGGGAGGAAGGGAGCCGAGGCCGACAGGGGAAATCAGCGAAAAGGAGAGAAGGGGAGAGGAATTGAAGTGGAAGGGAGAGAGGGGACGCCGACGCCGGAGGGAGAGGAGGAGAACGGGAGACAAGGGGAGCCGACGCCTCGGGCGGGAGAGGACAGCGACGCAGAAGGGAGAGAAAGAGAACGGGAGCGGAGGGGATCTGAGGCCGCGGGCGGGAGAGGGGGAGCCGAGGCCGCGGGTGGGAAGGAGAAAGGGAGAACAGGGGGGAGGGAGATGCTAAGCGGAAGGGAGAGGGATGAGAGGAAGATTGAGGCGGAAGAAAAAGTGGATGGTTTGAGGGTAGGCGGCATTTTAAAGCCGCCTCTCATTTTTGTAGGCGGCATTTGAATGCCGCCTACTTGAGTCTTATAAAAATTTTTTTTGGCGACACGCTGTGTCCAGCGTGTCGCCTTACGTGTGTTTCACCGAGTTGGTCAACTTTGACCAACTCGGTCAAAGTGTAAATAGTGCCATTTTGGTAAATTTTTTTAGAACAGTGTCAATATTGCAATTTTTTATTTTTTTCTCCAGATACTGCATGTAGGTAGTAAAAGTCCAATTGATGATTAACCAGCAGCTAGCCTTAATTGTTGTATATATGATGAACCTAGCTAGACAGTATATAAGTAAAAAATGTTGTAATTGAGTGATTACGGCTTTCATTGTTTCTCTCGCGCAACGTCTGCTAGCTATGTCATTGTGGTGTCGTCACTACTTCGATTTGGTGGGAAGATGCATGCTACTACTCGTCTACTCCATGATCCCATCGTGTTACTGACTTAATACTTGAAATGGCGATGGGCGATCAGTTAGCAACAGATAATGATGTGGGAGAAATCAATTTGAGTCATGAGTAGAATCTCTTTTCTCATTTGCATATTGATTTTCTCTGGAGTCAACTAATTAATTTACAAGAAATTAAGATCAGAAGAAATATGATCATATTACTGAACAATCAAAGAATTAATTAGAAAAATTCCAAAACAGAAAAGACATCAATATATATATATATATATGATCTGATCGGTGAGGGTCGTCGTTTAATTTGCCGGCCTTCCTGCTCCTGTTCTTGATCTGATGAACTTGTTGGTGATCTAATTTGTATTTTTTTCTTCAATCTATCTCGTCGATCTGTTAATTAATTAATTAACAACGAATGGTACAAGGTGTGGGTTTAAGATTTCTTATGGTCTCCTCCACCTTCACAACCTTCTCTTTCGCCCTTTTGATCGTATATATGGGCGAAGCGGACCTTCAACCAAGCTTCACGTCTCTTCCTAGATTCCAATCTCGCTTCTTGTTCTCGACAGAAGTCCTCCATGGAAAAAATCTCCGGTAAAACTTGATTGACATTAGCTGCAGCACTAGTAGTCGTAGTAGTAGTACTACTACTCATGGGAGAAAGAGGAGGAGGAGGAGGAGGAGGAGGAGGAGGAGGAGGAATATTATCATGATCAGAAGCAGCACCAACGGCGGCGACGGCATTTGGAGGCGGAAGCCGCTCGTACACAACCCTCATCGTTCTTTTCGTCTTCGCCATTATTGAATTGTAGCGTCAAGGGCGAAGCTAGTGAGGGAGTGAGGATAGAGTGAGGAGTGTTATTAATTTATAGGTGAATTAAGGAAAAATCCCAGTTCCACCAGAACTGTAAAACCGCGTCAAGGTAAAAATGTCCAATAATCAACCTTATTCTAACATTCAATGGCAATAAAGACTCAATTTTAAACGAAAATAGTTTAAATAAATTTTATTTATCCTACCGCTTGTCCTACAATGGATAGATTCCTTATCTTATCATTGATTTTAAAGGATTTTTGGTACTTTTGTTTTGTAGAAAACAAATATAGTGGGTGTCATTGTTAAACTTACAAATTTGTGTTACCACCCCCTTCATCCAAACCCACCTTGAGTGACCCACCCCATGACCGAGTCGAACTATCCCTACCCCACCATCCAATCGAACTATCCTTACCCCATCACCCAATCGAACTATCCTTACCCCATCACCCAATCGAACTATCCTTACCCCACGACCTTGCAACCTTACACAACGACCCCATACAATGAACCCACCTAACATCCCTACCCGATGAGCCCGGATCCGCTGGCCAAAATGCAGGTGCCAAAACGAATCACGGGGCGCCATGTAAGCCCCGCATCGGCAGTTCCGTGTCTGGGCGCCCCGTGATTCGCTTTGGCCACGCTGGATCCGGGTAGGGCTACCTAACATTCCCACCTCAAACCAACCCAATACCCTGGCCAACGTCTCCAAGTGACATCTCAGGCAAATATAGCCACCCAATTTCTATAATACGGCCATTGGTAGAGATAGATCAAATTTTTAGAATATTAATGAACTTTAGGAAAGAGTTATTAAATGTTTAACATAATTTGAATCTTTAAATACTCACGTGTGAAGGCAAAACTCTAGCTTCTCCGTTTGATTTAGGTTTTCTTACTATATTGTAAACTTTATAAATGATCTTAATTATTTTTATTTAATAAAATGTTATGATAAAGTCATTAAAACAAAAGAATTTACGTATATATGTGACATATAGTTAATATTGTTGGTCATATGGGCTAGCACCCATAGGCCAAGTGGGATTCCAATGGAGCACAACCATTGGTCTTCCTTGTGGGACCATGTAGGTTACACAAAATTAAAAGAGATCATGGTGGGATTCTTTGATTAATGGCTGAAATTAAACTTATAATATTTAATCCTTTTAATATTATGGAGTTATAGAATATTTACTCCTTTTATTATAAGGAGGTTATGAAATTAACTCCCCTTATGAGAGTTATAATTTCATTCACCTATAAATAGGTGGAGTAGAGAATACACAAAACAACAATTTCAGAATTCAAAATTCTGGTTTATTTCTTCTCTCAATTCTCCTTTTCTCTCTAGAGAAAGAAAAGCTCATACTCTCTAAGTTGTTGAAGAATAGTGCTTGTTTTTCAGCCAAATCAAAGAAGGACTGTGCGGGCGGTAAAAAGGTGATCTCTATTACTTTTTCTTTGTTTTTATCTAAGTGAATAATTTCAGAATACAAAGGAGGTTCAATTGCATAGGGGAAAAACATCAAAAGAGGTTAGTAAGTTTATTTCATATATTGCATGCTAAATTGAGTTAAATTATTGAGTTTATACTCAATTGTTTTCAACAGTGGTATCAGAGCTTCACTATTTCCAGTATGTGTGGATGAATTTTTTAAAAAACCGAATTTACATAATTATTCTATGCTTTTATATGAGTTAGAATGCAATTGTTTTGAATATTTAGAAATCAGTGCATGAATTGCAAAAAAAGGTTATATATATGTTATGTTTTTCAGAAATATTGTAGTAAAATATCATCTATTTGTTAAAATAGAGTTATTTTGATTTTATGGAAATTTTTTCAGTTCAGGAAAATTTATTTTTGGGAAAAGACTATTTTGCCCTTGGGACATATTGGGCATAATATAATATTTTTGAGCATCTGAAAATTTTTACAGAAGGTTTAAGTTGATATAAGTTTATATTCAGCGCATTTTATATCCTTAAAAAAAAAAAAAAAAAAAATTGATTTGTGGAAATTAGGTTATTAAAAAATGACAATTTTGCCCTTATAGTCAATTTGAGCATAATTTATCATTTTTTTATCCGAAATGTTTTTATTACAGAACTAACTGAGTATTTAAAGTGTATATTATAATATTTTAGGATTCAGGAATTTTTTTTTTTAAATTTTCTTGAATGTTGTACGGTAAAATGACCATTTTGCCCTTGTAGTCCGTTTGTGCATAATTGGTCGTTTTGGATCAGAATTTTTTTTTATTCCAGAAGTAATTGAATATTTTACAGTGCATTTTATGACATTCTAGTATTCTGGAATTTAAAAAAATTCCTGGAAAATTATTATTGTGAAAAGACAATTTTACCCTTTTGAACCTTTTTGTGGAAATTAGGGAAAGTTGATAAATTCCACTGAATAATCCTATTTTACTGCAATTAATAAGTTTATTATAGGGTTTTTTTGGTATTTAAACTAAAGTTCATTTCAATATTACATTTGTAAGTTTTGTTGCTCATAATTGCTTATTGGAATTAGGATTAAATGGCTTCTAAAGTTGCTGTTGCTGAGTTAAGTAAAACAGAGAAAATCAATGGGAATAACTTTTTGACTTAGAAAAGGCGTATTCATCACATCCTACTACATGATGGAATTGATCATGTCTTGGATAAGGCAGTGGCTAGTCCTCCAGAAGGAGCCGAAGAGTCAATTAAAGTAGTTAATGATAAATTAGTTCTAGAGGACAAGAAGGCTAGGTCCATCATGTTAACATTCATGGAACCAGATGTGGATATTTTATTTGAGGACCAACTTACTGCCCATGCCAGCTGTTGGAGCTACCTATGGAGAAACGTCACATGCACATGTTAGGATGTTTGTTGCACAATATAATGGTATGAAAATGCAAGAAAGTGATAATATTATTGAGCATATTAATGTCATGACTGTTGTTTCTAAAGGATTAGCAAGTTTAGACCGTCCTATCCCCGATGAACTTCAAGTAGAAACAATAATTAACAGCTTACCACCTTCTTGGGACTCCTCTTGTTGTATCATTGAATATGTCCGATGTTGCTCTTACTATGCAAACCTTAATCGCTAAATTGACAATTGAGGCCAAGGAGAAAGAAGAAATCTATGACGGACTCAATGGTTAATATAGCTAGTGGTGCAGGAGCTCCTACTTCAAAACCAAGAAATGTCCCTCAGAAGAAGTAAGACTTCAATAAACAGGGAAGAAACCCTAGCTCAAGGAAAACAATTATGGTAAGAAGATAGGGCCTTGTTACAATTGTGGCAAGATGGGTCACATTAAAGCCCATTGTAGAGCTAATGGCAAAGGTGGAGGTAAGTTCCAAAATAAGGATAATAAAAATAACAATGATATTGTATGTGTTGTTTCTGAGGTCCTTTTGGTTGATGTTGGAGAAAATACATGGTGGCTAGATTCTGTTGCATCTAGACATGTGGCTAAATCAAGAGAATTTTTCTCTGATTTCAAAGAAATGAAGACTGGTGAACATAGAGTATATATGGGGAGCAATACTTATTTTGATGTGATTGGCACAGGGACAGTTCGGTTGAAGTTACGAAGTAGTAACTATTTGGTGTTGACTGAGGTATTATGTGCTCCTAACATTAGAAGAAACCTAATCCCTATCACTTGCTTGGATAAGAAGGGATTAAAAACTCGTTTTAAATCAGGAAAGGCCATTGTGGGTCGAAACAATAGTATACTTTTTTCTGGTACTCTGATTGATGGATTGTATTCACTTGACTTATACTCTAGATCCACTAGTAATGTGAAAGTTGACTTTCAGTATGCTTGCTTGTCTCTTGATGATTATTTATTATGGCATTTACGCTTAGGTCATGTGAATGTAAACAAACTATATCACATGGTTAGTGGTGGTTTGTTAGCTAAGTTACATAATGAACTACGTACATGTGAAAATTATTTGTCTGGTAAAATGACAAGGTTACCCTTTGGTAGAGGGGAAAGAGTCTAAAATCTTTTAGAGGTAATACATTCAGATATATGTGGCCCTCTTAATGTAAACACCCATAGAGGAATGTCTTATTTTATTATATTTATTGATGATTACTCTAGGTATGGTTATATTTATTTGATTTCTAAGAAGTCTGAAGCCTTAGATAAATTTAAAGAATTCAAAGTTGAGGTAGAAAATCAATTAGGACGGACTATTAAGATCCTCAAATCAGATAGAGGTGGAGAATATACTTCTGATCTGTTTGATGAGTTTTGCAAGGCAAATGGCTATGCCACCAATTTACTTTTGCCTTATACACCTCAACAAAATGGGGTTGCAGAGAGAAGGAATAGAACTTTATTAGAGATGGAACGGTGTATGCTAAACCACTCAATGCTAGGAACTCAGTTTTGGGGTGAAGCATTAGATACTGCAACATATATTCTTAACAAAGTTTTATGTAAAACTACTAAGACTACCCCTTATGAGTTATGGACTGGTAGAAGTCCAGACTTAAGTCACCTTAGAGTTTGGGGTTCTGGGGCACATGTGAAAGTGCCATATCAAAATAGAGGCAAACTTGATCCTAAAACCATAAAATATAATTTTATAGGTTATAGTAGTCATTCAAAAGGTGGTTATAGATTTGTTGTGCACCATTCTAATGGCTCAATGGGGGTTATTGAAAGTCGAGATGCTTATTTTTTAGAAGAAAACCTTGACCCAAGAAACCCAATAAAGAAGGTTGAGTTATTTGAAATACAAAAACTAAAAGACTCTTCTATTGATCAAGAAAAAGTTTTAGAAACACCAAATTAAGTTGATCCTGTCACCCGCATAGTACGAGATAGAAGGCCTCCTTCGGCATTGAAGGACTTCTATGTTATGACGAGTGATGTAAGTGATCCAAATGAAGAAGTCCTTCTTGATGACCCTCAAACTTATGAACAAGCTTTAGAATCTAAAGACTCAACTGAATGGTTGAAAGCAATCCAAGAAGAGTTAGACTCTATGGACAAAAATAAGGTGTGGGAATTAGTAGAACTTCCTGAGGGTAGACAACCAATAGGTTGTAAATGGATATTTAAGAAAAACTAAAACCAGATGGAACCATTGATAGATATAAAGCTAGGTTGGTAGCTAAAGGATTTACTAAAAAAGAAGGAATTGACTACAAGGAGACTTATTCTCTTGTGTCAGCATTCACTTTGATTAGAGTATTATTAGCTACAGTAGCCTATCTTGACCTTGAATTACATCAAATGGATGTAAAGATAGCCTTCCTCGATGGAGATTTGGAGGAAGAAACTTATATGCGCCAACCTGAAGGGTTAGCTGTGAAAGATCAAGGTGATAAAGTGTGTAGATTGACAAAAGCTATTTATGGGCTTAAACAGTCGCCAAGGCAATGGTTCTTCACTTTTAATAAAGTGATAACTAAGTATGGGTTTATACCCAACTTATATGACCCTTGTGTTTACACTCAGGTTAGTAGGGGTAAATTTGTCATTCTGTCTCTTTATGTTGATGATATATTATTGATGGGGAATGATCTAGATATGGTGTTAAGGATTAAAGAGTGGGTCAAAACCCAGTTTGATATGAAAGACATGGGAGAAGCTTCACTTATCCTTTGTATAAAAATTGAAAGAGATAGAAAAGTCAAGAAACTTTCACTCTCTCAAGAAAGATATCTAGATAGAGTGTTAAAATGCTTTGGTGTAGTCGGGTGGAAGACCATAGATTCCCCAATTTATAAAGGGACAAGTTTATCAAAGAAAATGACACTATTAAGTGATGAGGAAAGACTAAAGATGTAGTCTATTCCATACGCCCAAGTTGTGGGTAGTTTGATGTATGCCATGTTATGCACTCGCCTTGATTTAGGCTTTGTAGTAAGTCTAGTGAGTAGATATCAAAGTGACCCTGGTGCTTTGCATTGGAAAGCGATTAAAAGAATACTTCTGTATTTGTTGGGCAATAAGGATTACAAGCTCACGTATCAGGCCGATGAGTTGATTCCTATTGGGTATACAGATTCAGATTATGCTGGTGATCCTGATGATAGGAAATCAACCTCGGGGTTTTTTTTTACGCTTGGCTGTGCAGCAATTTCTTGGGCTAGTAAGAAACAAGAATGTGTTGCTAGGTCCACTATGGAAGCTGAGTTTGTAGCTTGCAGTTTGGCAAGTACTGAAGCTGTGTGGATCAAAGGTTTCTTAGAAGACTTGAAATTGAGTTGTTGGGATGGTAGTCCAATACAACTATTTTGTGATAATCAAGCAATTGTGACAACATTGAAAAATGGTGAAATCAGTTCAAAAGGTAAACACATAGAAGTACATTATCACTATGTGTTTGACATTCTACAGAAGGGGAAAGTGGTTGTAAGCTATATTTCAACTTTTGAGATGTCCGTTGACAAAAGCGTTAGCAATGGATTGTTTTCTGGGGCATGTCCATAGTATGGGACTAAGGAGAGACTAGTATGTGTCTCTTAAGGCCTTAGGGTGCATCGCCCAAGTGGGGGATGTTGGTCATATGGGCTAGCACCCATAGGCCAAGTGGGATTCCAATGGAGCACAACCATTGGTCTTCCTTGTGGGACCATGTAGGTTACACAAAATTAAAAGAGATCAAGGTGGGATTCTTTGATTAATGGCTGAAATTAACTCCTCATAATATGAGGGAGGTTATAATATTTAATCCTTTTAATATTATGGAGTTATAGAATATTTACTCCTTTTATTATAAGGAGGTTATGAAATTAACTCCCCTTATGAGAGTTATAATTTCATTCACCTATAAATAGGTGGAGTATAGAACACACAAAACAACAATTTCAGAATTCAAAATTCTGGTTTATTTCTTTTCTCAATTCTCCTTTTCTCTCTAGAGAAAGAAAAACTCATACTCTCTAAGTTGTTGAAGAGTAGTGCTTGTTTTTCAGCCAAATCAAAGAAGGACTGTCTTGTAAAAAAAAAAGGTGATCTCTATTACTTTTTTTTTTTTTTTTATCTAAGAGGATAATGTCAGAATACAGAGGAGGTTCAATTGCATAGAGGAAAAGCATCAAAAGAGGTTAGTAAGTTTATTTCATCCATTGCATGCTAAATTGAGTTAAATTATTGAGTTTATACTCAATTTTTTTCCAACCAATATGTCACATATATAAAAATTATACTTTGATATAAAAAAAATAAAAAATATTTTTAAGATATTATTTGAAATAAATAAATTATCATTAAATTTAAATATTTTTAATTTTACTATTTTTTTAATGTTATATTATTGTTTTAATTTATATAAATTAAAATTTTGATTCATAGAATAACTTAAAATTAATATATGATAACGCTGTTCATGTTCTACAGGATTATAGCCAACTTCAGGTACCCAGGTACTCATTAGTGGACATTCTGCAACTTATACCTGCAAAACGGAAAAACATAATATTGAGGAGAGGCAGATAAGTAAATTATTTGGATATAATATATAGATGGTTTTATATATAGACATATTATTGGATGTAGCTTTATACACATTTTAGATATTTTATACATACATATTAGTACATATTTTAATACTTTTATTATATGATGCATAATACATAAATATAAATGTCTTATTAGATAATATAATTTTCATAGTACTTATTTTTTTCCAATGTTTTAAAAACTGAATCGGCCATCCAACCGGCACTATGTCCAATTTTGGTTGAATCCAATTAGACCGGGTTGGACCTAAGGGAGTAAACGGGTAATAAATGAAACGGATAAGGGGTATTCTGTTACCCGTTTCAATTACTCTACCCGTACGTGTTCTGTCACCCATTTCGCCCGAACAGAAAACCCTTATTTCGTTTTCGAATTTCTTACCCGATTGCTCGCGGGTAAACGGGTAATCGGGAAAGTAAATGGATAAATAATATTTTAATAAATTTAATCATCTAACCCATATAAATTAAAGAAAAACCACAAAAAAACTTATAATTTGTACAAATAAAATAGTATAAATGAAATAATAAAAAATAACTTCAAAAGTAATATTTGAATAACACTAATACCAATGAAACTATTAGAAGTCTATTAAATTAAATATTTTAAAACATTAAATATTCAAAATCATATGAAAATAATATCCCAATTATTAAGTTTATCTAAAAACAATTCAAACAAACATTCAACACACATATCATCTAAAAATAACATCTCTTACATTAAGTTTATCTAAAAATAATATCTCATATAAACATTAAAATAAGGGCATAAAGTTTAAATAAATTACCAAATTACCATCTGGGTAATCAGGTAATCGGGTAAGGAATAACAATTATCCATATCTGTTTCGATTAAGAGGCGGGTAATCAGGTAATTGGGTAATCTTGTTTCACCGAAAATCCGCCGGTCCGCGAAGAGGCGAGACCGAGAGAAGTTTTCAATTACTTTAGAATAATTTGTTACGGGTGTGTTGTAAATATCAAGGAATGCGAGTTCACTCTCCTAGGCTTCCTCTGATTCGATCTCCGTGTGAATTTGGTGAAGTTTTGGCTCCTGCGAGGTCGTCGTCGAGACTTTGAGTTACAGAAATGAACGTACACAATCTGGTGTGGCTTTTGTCGGTCGACGGAAGTATTTGTGTTCCATGTGTTTCGACTTGTGACGATGCCGGCGACGGTGTAGAATTGCTTCTGGTCGAGCTGTAGGGCGACAAACTGCAGATGTTGAACGTCTTTGCGATGAAAGAACTTCTGTGCGTGAGGAACTCTTCTCGGTGAAGGCAGTTTTGGACCTTCGATTTGGGAACGAGAGAGCTTCTGCACTGATGTTAAGGGAGTCTTTCGAATGTGATTTCTCCAACCCCTGGAACAGGGAACTTCTGGCCTTTTGTAGCCTGTCTGTGTAGTTGTTGAGAGATTTTGCCTGGGAAAGGAGATCACGATCCCCTTTCTGCTGAGGGAGTTGATGGGAGGAGGACCAGGAGCTCCTCTGTTGAGATCCCTTGAATGAGGATCGTGCCCCTTTTTCGAGGTTTTTATCCTCACGTTTGAGGTAGCTGACCGTATGTTGACTCATGCTGACGTGGCGATGGCTCATCGAGTCGTTGCTGACTAGACGATGACTCACTGAGTCGTTGTTGGCTGTAAGATGACTCACTGTGTTGATAATGCGACGAGACGGGATCCTGGCGATGGGCTACGTCGGATTACTTCGAGAATTGTCGAGGCCTGTCCACGAACTTTGTTTGCTGGGTCGATGGACTCCTGGACCTGTTGAATTTGGGCCATGCACATTTTGGTGCATACAGATTGCCCCCTTCGAGACTTGTTCGTTCGGGAGGAACAAACAAGTTAAGAATGTGAAGATGAATGAACACGACGCACACACACCTCTATTTTTATTTTTTTTTTTTATTTTTTTTTTGTTGATCCTCTTTCTCTTTTAGGATTGTTTATCTTTTGTGTACGTATTCCTATCCGTCCTCTTGCTTTTTTAGGACGCCAGATATTTTTTCAGTACACCTTGTAACGTATTTTTTTTTCATTCTTTTTTTTTTTTTTTTTTTTTTTTGCTCTCTTTTAGAGTTTTTAAATTTGTTTTTTTTTTTTTTTTTTTTTGCATACGCTGCATACATGTGGAGTATGTACGGTATAGAGAGATGGTGAATACCCTGAGCGGAGATGTCGCCCAAGTTTGAGCAAAATCGGCGAATTGGGGTTGAGCTGCTGGGCTTCGGTATGCTTTGAGTGTTGTCGTTTGAAGCCTCGAGAAGACCGATCGCGATGGATTTTGGCGAATTCGCATACCTCTGACTTTGATGTCGCTACTGGGTGAAGAGGTGCAGTTTCAAGAGCTTTGCTTCAAAAGCGGGAAGCTGAGAGACTGCGCCAGTTGAACTCCACATTGCATGGCGCCGACTCACCGGGACGAACTTCGGGCTGACAAAGTTAATTCTGCTACCGGGAAGATAGGGAGGGCAGCCGCGGTCCCCGCCTGCGGGGTGGCCGACTCAAGAATGCCCCGGCCAAGAATTGCTCCAGCATAGGAGTTAGAAGGGAGGCAACGCCGGGGCCCCGCCCTGTGGTGGTGTCCGACTCAACAACAGCCCGGCCGGGCAGAATTGCTCCAGCCAGCAGGAGGAAGAAGGGAGGCAGCCGGGCCCCGCCTGCGTGGCGCGGACTCAGCAACGAGTCCCTGCTTCGGCAAGACTGAGTTTTGCGCAGGAGGGAAGGATGCAACGCAGGAGGAGAAGGGAGGCAGCACCATGGGCCCCGCCTGGGTGGCCGACCTCACTCAGAACAGTCCCCCCGCGCCTAAGAAGACCGAGTTTAGCGCAGAGGGAAGGATGCAGCAGAGGAGTAGGGAGGTAGCGCCCAGGGCCCCGCCCTATGTGGCGCTTTTACTCAGCCAGAAGATGTCCAGCCTTTCGCAAAATTGATTTTTTATGCCAGGAGAGGAAGGAGGCTATACCGGGGTCCCGCCTCGCGGGTGCCGACTCCTCGACGACTTTTGGCTTTGCAAAATTGATTTTTGGCGCCAGGAGGAAAGAAAGGAGACAAGGTTGTTGGCCCCGCCACGGTGGCCGACTCAAAGAAATGAGCCCAAATTCGCAAATTGCTCCAATAAGCAGGAGGAAGGGGGAGGCATTGCCGTGGGTCCCGACCGTGGTGGTGCCGACTCACCGGCGACCTGGCTCGCATAAAATTGATTTTTGGCGCAGGAGGGAAGAAGGGAGGCAGCGCCGGCCCCCCCTGCGGTGGCGCCGACTCAAAGAGCGAGCCCGCCTCGGGACAAAATTGCTCCAACGCAGGGAGGAGAAGGGAGCGCCCGTGGGACCCGCCCTAACAGGGGTTGGCGCTGACCTAGGGTTTTTCCAGGTCGTGCCTTCTCAATTAAAGGGGCGTGGACCCCGCCCTAACTCTCTTCTCTGTTAACTTTTGTCAATTAATTCCCAGAACCGAGGAACTCATTGACTTCCCTTAATTTCTCCTGTGAACCTGCTAAAAAAAATCCTCCTTTTCTTCTTGGCTGTCTGCGATCCAACATCTTCAGTCAATCCACGGTTTGAGACACTGTCTGTGGTTTGACGTTTTCTGTCAGTCTATACTCTGTCTGCGACTTTGCTCTAGGAGACAGTCTTCGAACTGACCGTTCTTGGCTGCGATTTTGGGAGGCTGCACATTGATCGTCTGCTATCTTCTCTAAGCCCTCCGGCTTGTGTCAGAGTTCTCTGCGAATCCAATACAAAGGTACTGTAAAACAAGTTTTTTTTTTCCCGGCAGGCTCGGATTGAATTCGAGTCAGCCGGGTTTCCTATCTTTTTTTTATCTTCTCTCTTCCTTTTCCTTCCTCTTTTTCTCTCCTCTCATTTTCAACTCCTCCCTCAGTCTCTCATTCTCTCTCTCCTTTTTTTTTTTTTCACGAGTTGTTCTCTCTCTCTTTTTTTTTTTTTTTTAATCTTTCTTTTCTCTCTTTCTCGCGCTCTAAGTGTTTGTCAATTTGTCTGTTGTGACAAATTGACAGTTTTTTGTGCCAAACGTTGTGAGTTTGTGTGGTGCCTGGCTCTGTTGCCAGGTGCTGCAATTCATCCGGGTCGCGCCGGGCTCTGTCGCCAGGTGCTGAAATTTCTGTGGATTGATCCGCTTGGTCGCCAGGAGACAGTCTGTCTGCGCTAGCACACCTGTTTTGGATGCCGAGTGCAATTAGCAGTCTGGTCGCAGTAGGCCAGAGTTGATTGCTAATGCAAGGTTGCAGCCGGCAAAGGGTCGCCGGGTGTGAGTTGTTGTTGAGGTCGCGGCCGGCAAGGGGTCGCCCGGGTGCAATTGTGTTGAGGTCGCGGCCGGCAAAGGTCGCCGGGTCGCGAATCAGAAGAGGTCGCAGTACGGCAAGGGTCGCCGGGTCGAAGTTGTGTTGACCTTTTCTTTTTTATTTTTTATGTTTTTTTTTTTTTTCTGCTTCTTTTTGTCGTAGCTCCTTTTCTCTCTTTTTTTAGCGGCGACTTCTTTTTGTTCTGGACTCTTTTTGTTTAGTGACCCTTCTTTTTATCGCCGCTTTTTTCTTTATCGAGAAACGAATTCACGTTACCTGGTATGTTTTAGGTGTGTGTCCCGCTCGGTCGCCCGGGTGTTGCGGTTTTCGTTTTAAACTTGGCGGCTCGGTCGCCCGGGAGGTTAAGGCGTCTGTTTTGATCACCGAGTGTCGAGGCTTTGGTTCGACCGAGCTTCGGCCAGTTGCTAGGAGACCCGATAGGAGGCTGACTTCTGTTTTGGCACCGAAAGTGCGAGGCTTTGGTTCGGCTGAGCTCGGGTTGGTCGCTAGGGGGCTGAATTCCCTCGTTGGTGCACCGGCTCGGTCGCCCGGGTCGCGAAGTGCTGCGAGCTGCTGAGTGGTCAGCTCTGATTTGATCGTCAACCACTTCTTTTCTTTTCGCGACTTCTTTTTGTCGCTGCATTTTTTTTCTTTTTGCGACAACTCATTTTGTCGCAGCTTTTTGTTCCGGCGATGACTTCTTTTTGTCGCAGCCTTTTTTTCTTTTTTTTTTTTTTTTGAGAAGATGAAGATGGATTGCGCACCTTGTTACGTGTTGTTGGTTGCGTCCGGCTCGGTTCGCCGGCAGCGAGGAGTTTGTAGTACAGCACGACTCGGTCGTCGGGTAGTGTCTCGCACTCTTCTTCACGTCCGTTTTGGTGTTGGGCGCCTGGTTTGATCAGCGGCCAACCGTTTGACTGGTCGCGATAGGTTGAGTTGTTGCCTAGTCTGGTCGCTTCGGCACTTGTGTTTCGCGAACATCCTTTTCTGTCCAACTTCGGTTAAAATCGACACTAGGATCGGATATCGGCATCTAACTCTGTCGCCGGATGCTGAATTCTCTATTTTGGTTAAGCTAACTTGATCGTCGAGCACTAGAAAACTCTGTTTTGTTCGCCTCTCGGTTTGGTGGCCTCGAGACTTTGGAACTGTTCTCGGTTTGGGTCGCCGAGACAAGAAACAAATTTTGGTCGCGACGACTTCGGTCGTCAGGTGCTCCCCCCTTTTTTTTGACTGCAGCCAGCTTTTGTAGTTGGCTGCGAATTTGAAGATGTGCTCCACCCGATTTGATTGTCGGATGAAATAACTTCAATTTGATTGTGCTCGGCTCAGTCGCCGGGTACGAGATATTGCTTGTCGCACAGTCGTAGAGGATTGGTATACCTCTTCGGTTTGCCCACTCTCTTTTTTTTTGTTTCTCCGTTTTTTTTTTGACTGATGACTGATTCGTTTTGTCGCCCCTCTGTTTTTCTTTTCTGTTTGCAGTTTGATTTTTTTTTCGCAGATCCCCCTTCTTTTTCTGTTTGCGACTTTGCCCTTTTTTTTTCGCAGGGGATGCATAATTTCTTTTTTTTTTGAAAGAGTAGTGATTGACGTATCTGTTTGTTTTGTCGCTGATGTCTCTTGTCTCCGCTTCAGTTTCCCTCCTTGGTCTAACCTTCGCGGATATCTACGTTTCTATCCGGCCGGTGTTGCGGCACGCTGCTCAAGGGTTAGAGATTCAAGCGGACAAGAGAAGTCGATGTTATTACCTCCGCGGCGAAATCAGTATTTGGGGGTCAGTCCGTGTCTACGCCCACGCTCCTGAGTGTGCATGACTTGTGGAGTCGTCCAGTAGTCGAGGACGACCAGATTTGTTACCTTCTGCGACAAGCGGCCTTTCCTTCGCATCAAGCTGGGGGGAACGTTCTGTTGAGCCCTCTGCACAAGTTAGCCACGTACACAACGCCTGAGTTATCGATTCATAGTCCTCGGTTTGGCGTTTGGGACGATTCACACCCTGCGCCACCAGTTCCTTTTCCCGCTCACGTGCCTTTTCACTTCGAATGGACTTGCACTATCGTTCGTACTTGTCCGGAGATCTTGGCTAGGCTGGCCATATTGACTGCAATCCGCGCTTTGGCTTTCACTTATCAATGTTCCACTCACGTGATCCATGCTTTCCTGGAGTTGTGGTGCCCATCGACAAACACAATTTTTACTCGCGGTGGGGAGCTCTCGATTTCTTTGTGGGACTTACATCACCTTTGTGGGCTGCCCGTTTCTAGCTCTATTTATGATGAAGTGGTGCCGATGGTGGCTACTTTACTGTTGTCCGAGCTTTGCCATTGCCAGAGAGCGTGCCATATTTACTGCTGGCGTTCTACCGGATTTACTGTCGTCGCAACCCGGGAGACGAGAAGGGTCCCGCTGTGTCCTTTTCGGATTGGACGTCTTTCTGGTTCCGCACCGAGGAAGGGGCCGTTCCTTCTTCTGACCCTTGGACTGATCACAGCAAGATGACGGAGTCCCGTAGCAGAGATCGTTCGGCCATCCAAAATCAGGTCCTCATTGAACTTGGCGTACCAGAGGCCCTTGCAGATGAGGTATACTTGGCAGCAATTTTAGCGTTCTGGCTATGTCGCAGTGTGATCCCTATGGCGGGTTTTGCCATGCGACCGGATACTTTCAAGATGGCGTGTTTTATGGCGAGCGGAACTAAAGTAGGCTTGGCCGGGGCTGCTCTAGCACATCTTTATCGGAGCCTCAACAGTTTCTCTCCGGGTCGCATAGCTTGGCCGTTCCTTTGTGCCTGGCTGGCGCAGCGTTTTGGTGCTCATGGTGCAGATCCTAGCGAAGGCTCTGGTCCTCTTATGTGGGTGTATCGGAACCCAGAACTCCGCCGACATTTTACTCCGGTCGAAGCCCGTGCACTTTTTTGGAAGAGTTCGATCAAGACTTGGTATCCAGCTGAGGCTCTTCCTTCTGGCATTCTTGTTGATGCGAGGAGTCACGTGGCTTCTTCGATCGAATCAGACTATTTTCTGTGTGTTCGATCGACGTCCTTGGTTTATCGACAGCGCGACACTCTGGCTATCGAGCCTTACAGCCCTCATAGGTTAAGCTAGGCAGTTTGGCTTTTGCCAGGATCTTCTGGCGTGCTTTATCTCGACCAGCGCAGAAAGCGAGTCTCTCGGCACTCTTAGAGTCGTGGAGGATCAGCGTTCGCGAGGCCTTTGGTCCGCGAAGAAGTGCCAGTCTTTCTAGGTGCCGACGCCTTGAATCCTGGTGTCACTTTGAGCTTGAGAGAATGGTGGGTCGAGCACGTAGTCCCCATTTTTGAGGTTTGTGAGCTTCCGTTTTCTTTCCTTTGGCTTCTCTTCTTTGTTTCTGATATTTCCTTCATCCTTCTCCCCTCCTTTTTTTTTAGCATGAGTGGAAGAGCCTTTACTTTCGAACCGGGGCGGTCCAATCTCAATCCGAAAGTTGTTGCGCTGGCTGAGTGACGATGACGCTTGAGAGGTTCTCTTATCGCGTCGTGATCAGCTGGCTTCCACTAAGGCCAAGAAGGGGAAAGCCAAGGGTAAACAGCCGTCCGGAAGGTAGTGAAGGAGAAATTGCCTATTTCGAAGGTGCTGCGGGCTAAGAGTATAGTTCTGGAAGGAGCCGTGCGTCCCCGGAGGAAGAGACCCAGCCAGTGGTCCTTGCTTTACTAGCGCCTCCAATTCCAGCCTCTAAGGAGAAAAAAGAAGAAGGCTCCAGCCAAGCGGAAGGCACCCATTCAGCCTCCGATTTTCACTCCTCCGCCCTTCATCAAGCGCATCCGGCGGTGGTGTTTCCAAGCCGTCCAGAGGATTTGCCTGGCGTCCCAAGCACGCCAGTTCTTCTGCTGGAACCGCCTCGAATCCTTGGCCATTTCGGCTCCTTCTTCTTCTACCAGGTCCGTCTCAGGGGCCTACTAGAGAAACTCAGCTGGATGACCCAAGTAGAGATTCAACTTACTCCGACTTTGGGCGAGCCGTTGGACCTTTTTGGATTGGAACTCCCTCAACACTCAATGCTGGACGAGGAAGATCATGTCTCTTTGGCAGACCTTGCCAGAATGCGATTCGTAAGAATCCGCTATCTGCCGCTGATCCTATACCGATGGAGTAGGGGACGATACGACAATGGTTGCTCATGATGCATCCCATCAAACCGGGCAGAGGCGACTATGGATGGAGTCATGACCGCCGGTTTGAGCCAAGTGGCCGTTGGGGAATTCAGCGTGATGCCCCGGTTCCTCGTCGCCCCTATCCCAGCGACTCGGTCACCGTGGTTCATCCCTCTGTTTGTGTCTTTGCCTCTAACTGATGGAGAGCCGCCATCAGCTCTTCATCCGCCAGGGCAGCGATCATTCGACCTCTTCAAGTCTTTGTTGGTAAGTCATGATTTCCTTTTCTCCTTTTCGTATATATATTTGTTTGTCTTTCCTCCCTCGAACCGATAGCCTCTGTTTCTACAGGGGCCCTCGAGACATTCATCGGCGAGAATCAAGCTGAGACTTCAAAAGGCGGCTTTGGGGTTGTGGAAGGACTTCATCCGCACAGACCTTTTGTCGGCCAGCGATCCGAAGTTCACCCGAGCTGGTGGAGGATGCCTTCGTCGCCTTGAGAAGCTGATTGAGGTAGGTATCGACACCTCTATATTGGGGCATTGGGTTGAGGAGTTCGCGTCCGGAGCGGCTCGACTTCAGCATTTGCGCTGTTCGTTGGAAGGTAAGCTCAGTCTAGACGAGCACCAAGTTGAAGAGGCTGATCTTACTCAAGCTGAACGACATGTGACCAACAGTCGTGACCAACTGTCTGCTAATGTCGACCAGAATCGGGTGTCTCGGAAGGCTGCCGAAGAGGAGCAGAGGCGACTTCACGAACAGCTCGCTCTGGTTTCAGCTCACCTTGACACTTTGGATGCACAACTTGCGACCGATCAGAGACAGCTTGATGCGAAAGATGAAGAGGCTGCCACTATTCGTCGACGTTTGGCTGAGGTTCGAGCTCGGCCTACCTTCACCGAACAGGAAGGACAAGAGCTAGCTGACGCCCAAGCTGAAGTGATCCGTTTGAAGGGACAACTTGCCGGTTTCGAACTTCCGCGACTTTGATGTCATCTCACTCTTTCTTTTCCTTTGCATTTTTTTGTTTGTTGTTTGCCTCGTATTTTTTTTTGTGAGGCTTCTTCTCTTTCTTTTTTTTTTTTTCTCCGCCTTTTGTTCGCGAAGCTTGAAAGAATTTTTTTTTTACCTCGCCTTTGTGTTGCAAGACCTGCACTTTGTTCCCCATTACGGATTTTTTTTTGCAACGAGAAGTCCGTGGCTCATTTTTTTTTTTTCAGTTCTCTTCTTCCTCTCTTTTTTTTTTTGCTGCCTTCTTCATGGGTAAAATCGTTTGAGAAATTTACCGTTGGTTATTGGCAGTCCGACCGCTTCGCGATGATGAGCTTGTAGAGCCATTGGTATAGGCCTCTCCGCACCACGTAAGGTCCTTCCCACTTTGGTGCGAATTTGCCCCGGTTTTGCTGGTAAAGAGCATCGGCCGTCTTACTGCGAGCACGAGATCGCCCTTCTGGAATGACCTGAGTCGTACCTTTTTGTTGATGGCTCGGGTCATGCGGGACTGATAGCACTCGAGACGTTGTTGAGCCTCGAGTCGTTGTTCATCGAGAGACTCAAGTTCTGCGAGTCTCAGTTGGGCGCATTCCTCCGTCGTCAGTCCTTCTCTTACAGCTATGCGTAAGGAAGGGAGTTGTACTTCGAGAGGGAGTACCGCTTCGGTGCCATAAACCAGCGAGTATGGAGTCGACCGGGTAGGCATTCTGGCCCGCCGCTCAGATGCCCATAAAGCTTCCGGAAGCTTTTCATCCCAGCTCTTTTTTGTGGGTGCCGACCGTTTTCTTCAGAATTTTGCGAGTGTCTTGTTGAAAGCCTCTGCGAGTCCATTGGCTGCCGGGTTGTAAGCCGGCGACATCCGCCATTGTATGCAAAATTTTTACAGTGGCGGTCCATGACTCTGTTTACGAGAAGGGTGTGCCGTTGTCCGTCACAATATACCGTGGAACTCCATATCTGTATATGAGTTGAGTTAGGATGAAATCGGGCGACGGTGGTGGCCTTGACCTCTCGGTAGGCTGCAGCTTCAGCCCATTTGGAGAAGTAGTCGGTGGCAGCCAAGATGTACCGCCATTCAGAGTCGGATTTGGGAGTGATGGGGCCGATGATATCCATACCCCAAGCTTCAAATGACCAGTAAGCGACCGTTGGGTGGAGCGGCAGCGGTGGTTGATGTATGTAATCGGCATGGAGTTGGCACGGTTTGCGCTTTTGAGCCATTTCGATGGCGCCCCCGAAGCATAGTTGGCCAGTAATAGCCGAAGTCGTTTAACTTGCAGGTGGAGCTTCGGGCCAGCTTGATGTGCGCCGCAGATCCCACCATGTGTTTCTTTCAGCACTTGTAGCCCCTCTTCTTTTGAAAGGCAGCGAAGGAGCAGACCCTGCACGACCTTCGGTAGAGTACGTCGTTGATGAAAACGCACCTAGGATCTGTCCGGCGAATTTGGACTTCGCTCTTTGCAGGTCGACCGGGAGTGTGCTGTGGACGGCGAAATTGATGATAGGCTTGCGCCAGTCCTCGGTCTGATTTTGGCTAGCCGAGATAGGGAGAGATTCTTCTTTCTCCTCTGTTAGCTCTTCTTCTTTTTTCCTCGAAAGTGGTGGAGGAATGACCCATCGCTTCACAAATGGGAACTTGGTTTGGCCGTTCGTCGAAGTGTGCTAAGCTGGCAGCAATGCCGGCTAATCGTCGGCTGGCCCATTCTCGGCGAGGACATAGTGGAGTGAAACTTCCGGGATATGGGCCAGAAGTTCACCGGCATATCTCCGAGAGAGGTTCGAGCTCGAAGCTCTTGACTTGAACTTCGCGCCTCACAATTGTTTGATGACCAAAGCCGAAGTCGCCGTAGATGTTTAACTGCGGCGTTTGCATCTCGACCGCTATACCGAGTCCCGAGGAGGATGGCTTGATACTACCGCCGTTGTTCGAGCAAATCAACAGGTGAGCCACGAACGAATCACGGGCAATAGATCCTTCTTTGGGGAGAGGAAAAGGACTCCGGCCCAGCTCCATTTCTCCATCGCGGCCGTCAAAATACATTTCCAAAGGGGAAGCACTTCGACCAGGAATATCTCTTCGCCAGGGAATTCCTCTGTTAACTCCCATTTGGCGGCACCGGGTGGTCGGCCAAGAAATTGGCCAGAGCTTGGCCTTTGATAGCTCGTTGCGACGCGTAGTTGATTTCAAACTCGAGAGAGGAGCAGCCCATTTTCCAACCGACCAGAGAGGATTGGTCGCGACATAATGTACTTCAACGGATCAGCTCGTGAAATGAGGTTCGTTAAATGCGCTAGGAGGTAGTGCGAAGCTTTTGAACTCTGCGAATATGAGAGCCAGACAGTCTTCTCAATCGGTGTATAGTTGAGCTCGGCACCCACCAGTGTTCGGCTGAGATAATAACGAAACGTTCTTTGTTGTCCTCATCACATTGAGCCAAAGAGCTCCCACCGACTTCTCTGTGGCTGCGATGTATAGCAGCAAAGGGGTTTGTCGACGATCGAGCTACGAAAGCACCGGTGGCTTGGTGAGGTATGCCTTTATGTTGTTAAAGGCGTTCCGGCAAGCGTCGCCCCACTGAATGGTGTACCCTTCTTTAGAAGACGACTGAAAGGCTGGCACCTCCCCGCGAGGTTTGAAATGAAGCGGCGGATGTGCGCCAGTGACCTTGAAGCTTTTAAGCTCGAAACGTTTCGGGCTCAGACATCTTTTTGAATGGGGTCAATTTTTGACTGGTCCATTTCGATTCCTCTGTGATGGACGATGAACCCCAAGAATTTGCCTGTGGTGACGCCAGCACACTTCAATCGGATTCATTTTGAGCTGAAACCGCCGCAGCTCGCTCAACACCGCCTCGAGGTCGAAGGTGGTCGGCTCTCTCGCTTTGTTTTCACCACCAAGTCGTCGGCGTAGCATTCGACTCTCTTATGGAGGAAATCGTCGAAGATATTTTGCATCGCTGTTGATATGTCGCGACCGCATTTTTGAGTCCGAACGGCATCACTTTGTAGCAAAAGATCCCTTTGGAGTGCAAAAGGCGGTGTGCTCCTCATCTTTTGGGTCCATCCGAATTTGGTTGTAGCCAAAGGACCCGGGCCCATGAAAGATAGGGCTTAAATTGACCTGTTGTCGATCAACCATGAGCTCGGTAATTGGCGGAGGGAAGTCGCCCTTTGGGCACACTTTGTTCAGGTCGCGAAAGTCGTATGACCAATTTGGCCAGTCTTCTTTTGATGGGGACGATGTTTGCAATCCAGGACGGTACTTCACCTCCCTGATGAAATTTGCGCTGATCAACTTGTCGACCTCCTTTTTGATTTCTGGCACCAGTTCTGGCCGAATCGTCGTTCGATTGCTTCACCGGGCGAACGAGGGATGAACCGCCAATTTGTGGACTGCCACGCTGGGTCGAGGCTGGGCATCTCGTAATTCCAGGCGAAGATGTCCCCGGTATTCATGGAGTAACGCCATATATTCAGCTTCTTCTTCGGGCCGATTGAAGCGAGGAAAGTCGACCTCGGGTCTTCTGGCGTGCCCAAGTCGACTTTCTTTAATTCGTCGGCGGGCCGACTAGACTCCTTCTTCGGCTGGGTCGGAGCCTCCTTCAAGGCGAATTCCTCATCTTCTTGTTTGTCATCGGTGACGGAGATGTGGTTCACCGTGGACGAAGTCGTGGCACGAGCTCGAGCAATGGCTGCCTTCAGCGTATAGATGACGCCCGGACCGCCGTCTTTCTTTGGCCGTCTTTGATTGATGGCAGCTTTGGTGTAAATAATCACCGGCTTTTGAATATTTTGTTTCTCCGGGTTGATTTGGGCCAATCGAGACACAATGCATATCTGCCGATGACTTTCTGGTTATCTTGACCGGCTTTGCTTGGGCTGTATAGATTTTGATTGGTTTGGTCTCTCATAGCCGAGGCCCAGGCGACCTTTTGATCGATACGATGCCCTTCATTCTTCAATTTCTCCTGCTCGAGTGAAGATGGGTAAAAGTCCGCAGGAGGTTTTGCATGAATCTTGTCTTTCATGAGATTACCCCCGCCTCGGCCATCAACCATCAACGCTAGAGGTTGATTGCCTTCATTTGAGCTGTAGCCGGCAATTGTTGTTGGTTCGGCAACTCCGCGATACCCTCCTCTAATTTTTTGGCGGAGGAAGCGTGACTTTTTTTTACTCGCAAAGGGGTCGGCTGGATTTTGTTGCAGGCGACGTGGGAGCTCTCTTTCTTCCTTTGGCGACCGTGGAATGTACCACAAGATGGGTATGTTGCCCGATTTGGTGTAGGCGCCGACCGCGGCCGGTTATGGCCGGTGTGCCGACGTGGGCTGTTGCGCGCCAATTTGCTTTAGAGATATCGACTTTAGGCCGCGATCTGTTTAGGAGATGCAACTTTAAGCCGGTTCGTGGTTTTGCGGGCTGCGGCACGACCGCTTGAGTGTTGCATCTTGCGCCGGGTTGTTTGGATGATACGCCTGCATCGGAGTGCTCTTGGCGTTTGCTGCATGGTTCGACTCGGGTGACAATTTAACCTGTCGACCCTGGTCGGCGGGTAGAATTTAGCATCTCTATGACGATGCCTCGCCTCTGGAATGGGGTTTCACGGGGCATACACCGTCTTACGTTCGCCGCTTTTCCAATACTTGAAGCATTGGTGCAGTGTGGATGGCACGACTCCATTTGAATGGAGCCAGAATTCGACCCAGAGCAGGTTGTATGAGGTCCCTCGAGTCGATGACTTGAAGATGCGTGTCGGCTACCATGTCCCCAATGTGCAGCTTTAGGTTCGTCATGCCGAAGTGTTCTCTCGCCCTCCTGGTTGAAACCTTGAATGAGGAGAAACTTGGAGAAAGGTCACCAGCGAGAGAGACCAATATTCTTCATCGCACGGATGGGCAGAATGTTGACTTGCAGATCCACGGTCGATGAGGATACGGTTAATTTGGCGATCCCTCGATGTAGCCGGAGACGAACAACGGTCATTTGTGATTCTTCGACCCCAATTGTGAGTCTTCCTCTCTGAATGTAATGCAGGGTGGGCAAGTGACGGCCAGAGCTTCTTCCCGACTTTGCGAGATGCACTTTGGTGTAGGCATCTTCCTCCTCTTTTCGAAAAAGGAGGGGTTAACCCGACTTTCGGAAGTCGTTTCTTTCTCATCAAGAACGCCTCGAGGTCGGCTTTGAGTTCCCTCTGGTTTGTCGAGGACTCCGGATTAGGACTTGTCTGGACCTGATGTCCAAATCGAGGTCATCTTCTATTTTGTTGAGATGTGAGATTTGTTTGAGGCGGCGTCTCTAGGTGGCCGCGATTCGACGACTGGTCTTTTGCCCTTCTCTTTGTTGCTGTTTGCTCCTGGAGGAGCTGTTGAGCAGGTTGCCACCATTACAAGCGGTGAGAGGAACTCCTTCGCGGGAAGAACTCCGCCAATGTGACGGGTCTTCTTTTCTTTTTTGTTTGCCCCGGACGTGAGTCCTGGGAGCTTTCTTTGGCGTTTAGCGGATCTTTTGTTTGGCCGCTTTGCTTTTGTTTTGATGGTCACCGGTGCTCTGCCGGATTTCTCGAATAGGCTTCTTTCTCCGGGTGACCAAGATCCACCCCGCGCCGGCTGCAGCTTCTTTGCGGGTGCCGATTTCGGTGCGACCTTAGCCGGTGGTCGCTTTGTTGTTATGAGGTCGGCTGGAGGAACCGGGCTTTGGTCGGTACTCCTTCTTCGCGTGGCCTGCTTCTTGTTTGGCGAAAGTTAGCTGATTATTTCGCTCGGATGGAGATGGCATATGAGGAGGCTGTGTTTTTTGCTCCTTCAATTTCAATACGGACCTTGCGCCGCCAGCTCCATGATCGCGATCCTTCAAGACAAAACATTTCTCCGTCGAGTGCCCAACCAGTCGATGGTATTTGCAAAATTTGATCTGTGCTTTTGGATTGGTCGCCCGTGTCTTTTGATTTATGGCAGCCTCAATAGTTGATTGTCGGCAGCTGGTCGAGCATGATGGGAACGCTGGCGTCCGGGTAAAGGGATATGTCTTTGCCTCGCCGTTCTTCCAAGATCAGCTTCTTGAAGCTTCCGTCCAATTGTCGGGGAGGTAGGTCTGCTTGACTTTACTTTCGACTTTCATCGGTTCGACAAGATTTTGTCGCTAAAGAGGATTTTGATTTCTCTTCCTTTTCTTTGGGCGCGGTCGCAGGAGGTGCCTTCCCTTTTTGCGGTCGGTCGGCGGAAGAGGATCCTTCTTCTCCTCGCTCTTCTATCAAGTTTTCCATATTGTGAGCTTCGGTTGCGAGCCCTCGAAATCTTTAGCCCTTCGGCTTTGTATGTAGCGTTTCATCGCATTCCCGTGAACACATTTCTATTTCACTTCAGAGACAGATTCGAGCTTTTCTTTGCAATTGAGGCTCAGGTTCCTCCATCGGTTTGATGTAGTCGACCACTTTTTGCCCTTCTTCTGTTTGAGATTGGCGATCTCGACTAGTGTTACAATGACGCCGAAAGTACTGTAGAATCGACAAGGAATTAAGCTCTCCGCCGCTCCCAACTGTCAATAGATTCTTGGGGCAGCTCGATGTACCAATCGAAGGCATTTCCCCTTCAAATTAATCGTCCGAATCGCTTGACCAAACAAGTCGCCGCCGTACGGGCGTTGTTGCAAGTCTCTATGAAGTGAGCGGCGTGCTGCGCTGGGTGGCCGTCGCCGTTAAATTGTTGAAACTTGAGAGGGTGATAACCGACCGGGCATTGGGATGTTCTGAATCCTCATTGGTGTCTTCTCTTGTAGGCCCGATTTGTGGTCGCACAGCCACGCATCGCACGGGTTGGATCTGTGCCTGTGGATGGCGTCAAATGAGAGAGCAGACGGATCGACTTCGAACGACCTCCGCGGATGGTACTTGGAGGCGGCGCAGCTCGACCTTTCGTCTTCATCGGCAGCTTCAGTTGAGAGGCGTAGTAGTCGGCCGATTTCGGTCGACTTCTTGAAGACGCCACCGGTGTTATTGGTGGCTGTGCCCATTTCAAGCCGCTCAAACATCTTCACACAATTTGATCATTGCGAGCTGCTAGTTGAGCATCACGGGCTGCAAAGTTACGCATCTTTTATGTGCAGCTGTTCGCTTTGTTCCTTATCGCAGCTTGCATTTGCAAGCTGTTCTTCAATGGTTTTGGTAGAAGGGGTTGTCATTCGCGGCCATCTTGGACGGTTTCTTGTCGGAGTAGTTGTTCTCGACGGCTTGGAGATATGAAGCCTTTGTTGGTGACTTCATTGAGGGTCTTTGTCACTTGTGGAGGACCGGGTCGAGAAGGACCAATCGCAGGTTGATTATGCGGAGAGTGGCTCGGCGACGCCCGGCTTGCGGTGACAGCCGCCGGTGAGAATCGAATGATGAGATAGGTGATGTTCGCGGTAGGGGAGGTCGCCGTGTTTGTCGGCGCAGGTGAACGGATAGGTGGTGGACCAGCCACTTTGCATTGATTCTGCGCCGTATAACGTGTGAGACCAGCATAACCGGGCGAAGTTGTCTCCGTCACGATGTTGTCCGTCACGGCGAGGCTGGTATTGAGTGTGTTCTCGCAGCGTAGAGGGAGGAGGTACCCCCCGCTTTGCTCGTGATCATTGCACCAAAGTGGGAACAATAGAGCTTCTCGTGATGGTGGTGGACTCATACGGACCGGCATCGGGCTGCGAGGAGGAGGAGATGCATCGACAGCCGTGCATGTTGGTTTTAGCCATTGCCGCAGCAGCTTGGCGTGACCATGGCTGGTTTGTTGAGGTCGCAGAATTGCGGGTACCTAATAAGGCGCTTTGGACGGCGCTATCGCTGATGAAAGGAGCTTGTCCAGCGATAAAATTCCTGGCCATAGCTCGCCACCACGGGCGAAAGTGGGCTGGTGGTGAGGTAGGATGCACATTGGCGGGCGATCAGCGGGCTGCAGATCCGCGAAGTTCCAATAGTTGAACTAAGGCCGCTGTGGGGCGCGGGTTGATTTAGGCTCGAGGAGGCAGTGCTTGCCTCCATTGTTGTTGTTGTTGTTGTTGTTGCGAGTTGTTGGCGTTGTTGGCCATGGCTGAGGTTGGAGATTTTTGTTGGACGGAGAAGGAGATGAGAGGTAGGAAAGGTCCCACCGGAATGCCAAATTGCTTCATCGAAAATCACGGCCCGCCGAAGAGGCGACCGAGAGAAGTTTTCAATTAATTTAGAATAATTTGTTACAGGGTGTTTGTAAATATCAAGGAATGCGAAGTTCGCTTCCTAAAGCTTCCCCCGATTCGATCTCCGTGGTGAATTTGGTGAAGTTTTGGCTCCGCGAGGTCGCCGTCGGTGACTTCGAGTTACGAAAACGAACGTGCACAATGCAGTGTGGCTTTGTCGGTCGGACGGAAGTATTTGTGTTCCGTGTTTCTAATTTCAGACGATGCCGGCGTGATTGTAGAATTGCTTCGGTCGAAATGTGGATTGCGAACCGCAGATGTTGAACTTCTTTATGATGAAAGAACCTCCTCACGGCGTGAGGAACTCTTTCTCGATGAAGGGAGTTTTGGACCTTCGGGATTGGGAATGAGAGAGCTTCGCACTGATGTTAAGGAGTCTTTAGTGTGATTTCTCCAACCCCCGGAACAGGGAACTTCCCTTTGTAGCCCTTTGTCTGCATTAGTTGTTGAGAGATTTTGCCTGGGAAAGGAGATCACGTCCCCTTTCTGCTGAGGGAGTTGATGGGAGGAGGACCAGGAGCCCCTCCCGAGATCCCTTGAATGAGGATCGTGCCCTTTTTCTGTGTTTTTATCCTCACGCTTTGAGGTAGCTGACGTGATGCTGACTCATCTTCGACGCGGGTAATGGCTCATCGAGTCGCTGCTGACTAGGACGCATGACTCCACCGAGTCGTTGTTGGCTGTAAGATGACTCACCGCGGTTGATAATGCGGCGATGGTGGATCCCCTCGGGCGATGGGCTACGCCGGATTACTTCGAGAATTGTGGAGGCCATTCCACGAAGCTATTTATCGGGTCGACATCAGATCTTATACCATTTTTCATTCCGGCCTGATTAATTTATGAATTATTCCGCTTCCTATTATTTCTGATTATTCAATTTTCAAGGGAATAAACCGTAATAAATGGTAAACACATAAAAATGAAACAAATATTAATTTTTTTATAAAAATAGGACAATAGTATAATACCATCACAACACAATAAAAATAAAATACAACACTTAAAATTACTTATTTATATTTCTATAACTTCAAAAAACCATTATTTTTTAGGCTATATATATATATAATTGGGATTTTGGAATGAATATTAAATCAATGGCTATATTAGATCGTAAAAAATATAGGATGTTTTTAATATTTTTCACTATAATATTAAATATTAAAAATAT